>JAYEPQ010000010.1:43215172-43815172 GCA_036321105.1 Dracaena cambodiana | reverse complement strand
CCTTGTGAATAAAGTTCAATCAAATGAAACCGACTTGAGTTGAAAGATAGAGCATGAAAGAGACACTATCAACAATTGAAAATTATAATTGTAATCTTAATTATGCGATGAAACGAACAACCAAAAGAGGAGAGGAGTTGAGGAGTTGATAAATAAATAAATTGAATGTATTTGAGCAATTTCTTGCATAAAGAAAAGTCAAGTGTTCAAGATGAGGCGGCTCCTCTTCGTAATATGGTCGAGATTCGGAGGAGGCGGAGGAGCCTGCTGTAGTGCTGTGGGGACACTCGAGGAGGTGAATATGGAGGATACAACGATGTGGAGTGAAGAGCGGGGATTGCCAAGGAGGCGAACATGGAGGATAGAATACGTGGAGTGGAGTGAAGGACGGGGACTGAAGAGGAGAGGGAGACCGTGGAGGGAAGGAACTGAGGGCGACTGAGGAACGAAATTGGTTTTTAGGGATAGATTTAGACATCAAGAGTCTGCCTTTTAGTCTAGGCTTATATATTTTTTGTCAATTAACCTATATTTGGCCTGGTTGGGTTTGTGACCCTCGACACGGGCTCAAACTTTAAAATAACCGAACCATGTGATTCGGTTTGATCAGTTAAACCGGGTTCAGCTTTTTTTATACCCATTGCTATAGTACAATAAGCAATTTTATTTCTAAAATTTGATTTTCTCCATTAGTTTTACATGCAAATCCAAAGTGCAATGGTTAGAAGGTCCCATGATTCCTATTCCCCCTAGCTCTAGCCCTTCAATTTATAAGGTAAGTCCTTTCATATTGTCTTCCTCAACAAGGGCTAAGAGATTAAGTGACCACGGGAAGAGGTTTGATTGCCTCTGTCTTTTCTTTTAGCCTACTTCTATTGAACTAACTTTCCAACCTTTCATCCAATATTTTACTTCTCTTCAATAGACGACCGGACCTAAAACAGTATTAATAATGACAATCTTTTCTTTTGCTAGTCGCATCTCTATAGCAAGACACTGACTATCTCCATTTTAAATAAGAATCATTACTGCAAATATAGGATCTTTTCAAACTTGAGGTGGCAATTCCTCCCTACTCTCTACGTCGAGTACTGCCTCCTTTGAAGGAGGCTTTGCGTAGATTTTCATAAATAAAGATAAACTGCCTTTCTCTAAAGCAATAGCCTTGACTATTGGTATAGAAATGCCAAAAGAACTTGTAGGTCTAGGAATGCTTGTAGGCAGACCTACAGTTACGATGTAAATGGAGGGGATATTGAATTATTCATCCTTCAATGCTATGCCATATTATCATTTGCTTGGACCTGATCCGTGTTCTTCCATTCCGCATACCTTTGGAAGTGTATGTTTTGTGTGTCTTCCAGCTTATGGACGCACTAGTGCTTAATTTGAGAATTGTGATTTCCTTGGTTATGCTGTCAATTGAAAGAGGTGTACTTGTTTTGATGGTTGTCGAATTCGGTTATCTAGTAGTGTGATTTCTTTGTAAACCAATACTTCTTTACGACTAATGTTGAGGTGTTTTCTTTGTATTTATCCTATTTGTCTAGGTTTTTTGAGCTTCCTCATTATCCCCTTCTCCACAGGTTGCTAAAAGGTTTAAATTTGGTTTTGTGTGTGAAAGAGGTCGCCACCATGATTCGGGGGTGGAATCAAGTTCCTCTGAACCCCCTCAAGATCTTGTTCTGGCACATGATCCTGCTTCAGACTTGGCTGATTCTACACTACCTCGCCGTCATACTACTAGAACCTCTCCAAATCTTGGCTACCTTGGCTTCTCAACATCAGTTCCCTTGTAGCTACCTTGGCCTCTATTTCAATTCCATCTTGTCACAAACAAAGGCATCGAATATGACATTCATTAACACTAATTATTTTTTGTTATGCATTCGTTTATGTGCTTTCTATGTTTTTAATACAATAATATCCTTCCCAAGGTTTTAGACATCGGTTGATACAACATATTAACATATCAGATTTTGAGGTATCCCATAATAAATCCTGTAATAGTTGTACCGATACTCCTAATAATGCCAATATTTGACAAATATCTCTGGAATTGCTTACATGATACATCTAATATTGCCGATTTCTGATACCATCAACCATGAGCCAATGATTCCAAGATTTTAAACCTTACTATCTTCTTTTTTATGTAAATCTTCCCTGTTACATGGGGCAGAGGTCTACATGTTCCATGTCATTGCCATGTCTGCCACAATGAAATGTCAAAAGTATATTATCGTCGACATTGGTTAGCAAGTTCAGAAATGGATTGGTCTTTATTAGATTTTATTCTGAAGTTTCTCTTTCTCATCTTCTATCCCCCCTGAATGGTGTAAATTACCAATGGACTTTAAGGGAGTCTGTGTCATTCAGAGGGGCCTATGAGCATGAGGCCTTGGTCTCTCTGACTGTAGACCTCAGTGCTTGGCCTTCTAATGGTACATTACTAATGCATGGTTCAGTTTTCATTTCCCCCCAGCTAAGGTGCTAAATTTTGCAAAGCTTTTCTCGTGGCCTATAAGAATGTTTGCTTCAAGTTCTATTATGCTGAGCTTGACATGCTTTAAGCCATTATGCTGAATTTGATGGGCTCGGTATTCAATAATGAGTTCTGGAATAATCTTTACATATATTATCACTAGCTCATTTAACTATCATTAATGGGAAATGCTAAAATTGCAGGTACATATACTATGTTAAAAAGCGGTTCAGACCTGTCCTAACAGACGAGTCAGAAAGGATAATTTCAAGTTATTATCAACTACAGCGAAGATCTGCAATTCAAAATGCAGGTTAGTAATTAGTCATGATGTCACAAGTACAAGAAAAGATCTTCTATGGTCTCTTATGTGTTTCCGTATTCCTGCACAGCTAGAACAACGGTTCGCATGCTTGAAAGCTTGATACGATTGGCCCAAGGTATATTAATCTTAAAATGCCAGCTATTTTCTACTCTCCCTATCCAGTGCATTTTGAGACTATCTCTCTTGCAGCACATGCAAGACTGATGTTCAGAAACAAGGTCACCAGGCTCGATGCAATTGCTGCAATCTTATGTATTGAATCATCAATGATGACATCTGCGATTGTGGACAGCGTCGGAAATGCTTTACACTCCAACTTCACCAATAACCCAGACCATGAATGTATCCTTCTATTTATTCGAGTTTTTATCATAACCACTAATAAATGTAGTTCAAAGGTTATTCTCTCCTTAAGGTGGGGAGACACCAATCAGACATGGAACCTTGTGTGAATTGTTAATCACTCTAGATAAGGCTCAATTTATGGCATACCGTCCATTAGATTCAACTGCATAATTCCTTATCTTTTATAGATGCTAGACAAGAAGAGATCATCCTTGAGAAGCTCGGAGCAATTAGTGAACTCTCATGACGCTCAAAGACCATGGAATGGCCATTATTTCAGAAGCTTTAACATCTAATACGTTGGACAATTGTAAGCATTTCGACTTGCTTCCATACAAGAGTGTCCATTTTCCCTTAAAAGGTAATTTTTGTATCCGAGTCCATGGATAAAAAGATTCATACAACCTCATGCACTTGGCTGAAATATCTTGTCAGTTTTATTTTGTGCAAGTTAATACTATTATAGAGTAAGCTTTCTGTCAATTGCTGCATGTATGACATAAAGAAATAATGATGCTAATGTGTGTGATCTGTAATTAGTTTGGTATCTGTCACCTCCTTCTGAAGCTGGACCCCTTCCTACGCTCCCTCGCTAAGGTAAGGGCTCCTGTGCGCTCTTTTGATAGTCACTATTACTGCAGTCCTAGTAGCAGTTTCTCAGCACACAATGACCTGCATGGCTTTTGGTTGCTTACTTTTAATGCACCGCTGCTTATCTACATGCAGACAAGACTGCAGATCATATCAATGGTGACTTTGTAGTACAATTTAAGGCTTGGCTGTTCTCATTGTAATCACCCCACAAGCCTCCTTTGTAGGGCCAACGCCCACATGGTTGGCTGATGGGTGTAGGACCCTCGCTTATAGAAGTGTCTGATCTTGAGATTGGACGGTTGCAATCACAGTCACCTTGCTTGTGTGGATGTGAGAATGGTCCCAGGGATGCGTGCACAAATGATCATGTTGGTGATCAAGAAAACTAGACCTCTCTTAAAGAATCAAATTCTTATCACCCAGTAAATCTGCTTTGCAAGTGGCAATTCACATTGCGCACCATATACAAGAGAAACTTTAGTATTTATTTTATACCAACTAAGTTCTGTAGCCAGAGAATATGAGAGGATTTATCATTTGGCGAGTATAAGAGCTACGGTTGTGTCACCAAACAATATGATCCAAAAACTACCAGAAATGCTAAAACCCAGACAGTCATTCACGCTACACCAAATTCATGTACACACATGGACCCAAACTCGGGTAATATCCCAGCGGTTGCTAAAACACTTGTGTGTGCTGAAAACAGAACCAACTACCCCTTGGTAGAGAAATAGAAACATAATAGGTACAGATGCATAATGCATCTTCTGGTACATGGATTTTATTAAGCAGAAGGGAACAACAAGATTGAATGTTGAATGGTATCTCATTAATAGGTCCTTGGTAGTATAAATGCTAGCTACCATCTACCTTCATTTGATCTAAGCTACCAGCTCTGGATAGCTCTTATCTGTCTGATAGTTGTAAAACTATCTGATTATCAGGTTGCTTTCAGTTTCAATTAAGTTCTAAGATATTTATTTGCTCCATCTCATTGAACCAATTGTGTCATAACCATCAGGGGTAAATACCATCAAATGGTTCCGATCATTGTACTTGTATGTTTAATCTGTCTTCTTTCTTTTGTCAAATATGATTTATAACTACGTCCTCATTAACAGGGAGAAAAATTCACGTTAATCTGATGGCTACTTGGCTTGAATTTGTTTCGCTTGGATTCCTTGTCTGATGCTTATGCTGTCTCCCCTTTTTTCCTATTTGACGTCATGGATTTACTCTCATTGGACGAAGGAAATATTTGTTCCTTCAATTTTTGTTCTTGCTCTCTTGAAAAACCCAGGGGTTAATCTACAAATTTTTAAATGTTTGTAATTTTGAAATCTTAGGTTGCAAATGAGTTACAAATTTCTAAATGTTTGTAATTTTGAAAGCTTAGGTTCCAAAATCACAACATAAGCATGATCGTTCAACTAATTTCTGAACAGAAAGGCCTATATAATTAACCATTTTCTTCTGTTTTATATGATATTTGTTATATGGGTGTCTGATTCTCTGAATCTTTTTTTAGCTGTTGGCTGCAAAATTGTGGGCGCTGCCCATAATTTTAAATCTTATAAATAAATTGAAAAAATAAAATGCAAAGATAATATGCAGACTGCAGAGTCAAGAGGTGGGATGGGGGAGTGCCCCCACCATAACTTGATAGCAACCGATGTTTTTGGTAGAACTCAGAAAGGGCCCGGCATTGCACCTTGCAACTTTGATCCCCACCTTGTTTCCATTAGGGTTTCTCTCCTTTGCTGATCAAAGATTTCAATTTCAGTTCCCTTGTCAACAAAGTTGAGTCACTGTTTTCTTTGGGTTTTTAAAGAGGATTTTTCTTATATAACTCCCTCGAATTAGTTTTTTTCCCCTAGTTTGACTGTTTATGGAAGCTAATTATAACTTTGAATTTTAATTTTTTATTTGTATTATTTTTATCTGAACAAATGTTGTAACCTTGTTTTTGAGTTTGAGACCTTTTATTACCCAATTCTTTAAACTTTTACCGTGTCTCTCAAATTCTTTATTTAGTTCTTTGAGCTTTAAATTGTTATTTGAATTGGACCCGGTTTCAGTGTATTTTTCCGAATTTCATTTGTTTTTGTTTTTGACAGTGAAGTTAGCTTACACAGAATCAAAATTTGACAAACCTTGTATCCGTATTTGGCCTATCGATTTGAGGCTCTCATCTCAAATTGGACTTTTTATGAAAATAAATGTCCCTTCCCTTCCCTTATAGGGTCCCATCAAAAAGCTTACATTGTTGTTGCAGAATCTTTGGTCCCCCAAGATTTCCTTCTCTTGCAGCTGGCCTTTACCTCCTTGGATTTTGCATCTGAGTTGGACGGTGGGCCTGTCATAGTGGGCCTGACAGCAACCAAAGCTAGGTGTGGGGCCCATGTGAAGTTGTTGTGCAGTTGTGTGATGGGCTGGGCCCACATAAACATAACTTATGAAAGTGAGTCCGTAGGGCGTGGGAAAGGTTCAGCCCCTCCTCCTGCTTCTCCTTTTGGGACTGCATATGCTGCTCCCTCTGTCGTGGGCTCCCAAGTTTGTGCTCGCTTGAGGCCCAGTTGCTTTCTCTCTCCTTTTCAAGATCTATTTCCTTGTTAAAGTTGATGTACAAGGCGACAATTTTGTTTGCATTGTCATTGTCACCGTCTCCATCATTATCTTCTTCTAAGCTCTTTTTTTCCACTGAATTAGAAATGGTTTCGTTAGCGGTGGTAATTGGTCCGAAGAGATTTCTCGACACAAAAAATAACGTCTAGCAATGGATAAATAATTACTAGCACAGTCGTGAACAAAGAATATTACATGAAAATATAACGTTGTTCAGTCAGCAGATGAAACAGAAGAATACAAAGGCTATGCCTCATTGTTTATGAGATTTTTAAATATTTTTTTCCTCCTTCCAACCTCCGTTATTCCAAATTGTGATGTTGCACCTACATGGGGTGGAGCATATTTGGTGGGGTGGAGCATATTTGGAGACTGATACGACTAGGGTGAGCATCGGTCGGTTTGGTTCGGTTTTTAAAAAAAAAAACCAATCGAAAATCGAGCTGAACATATAAAATCGAACTGACCGAATAAGAGTGAAAACCGAACCGAATTTTCGCTTCGATTTGGTTCGATTTTTGGATTTGAAACTAATTATGTGATAAACGCGTGTATTTTATAGGAAAAATAATAATTTTCTTTCTATTTTTTTTCTACCTATTAAAATAACAATCACATGTTTTTCATTAAAAATTTAAAAGAAAAACACATTAAAAATAAATCAAAAAAAATAAACTATAATTTCAAGTTCGGTTTGTTCGATCGGTTTCGGTTGGAGCTAATCCGATCCAAAATTCGTAATTAATTTCGGTTTTTAAATCGAACCGAACCAAAAACTGAATAAACCGAACCGCTTGGTTCGGTTTGGTTTTGCGGTTCGGTTCGGTTTTTGGATTTTATGCTCAGCCCTAAATACTACAAGGGTTGCATAGCCTGTGCGAAAATGTTACTAGGTATCAAGTACCGATAAATCCAGCCAAATTCCCTGCTAGTATTATTCTTCTTAGATTCAGAATTTACTTTATCTTTCCCTCTCAAATACATACTCTATCAGGTCAAAAAAATAGGTTTTTAAATGTGTGCATATTTATTTTTACTAGTCCAACTTTGTTGGATAAGAAATGTTCCATGTCCGATCTAGTTCAGTTACGCTACGATTCCATCCAACAGTCGATCTAAGTCTAAGCATTTATCCATTCATAAATTGATAACATATCTTGATCGAATAAAGTCCAGATACATACGAGGGGTTTGCAACATCCATGGCCTGGCCCTGCAAGGGCGACGCGGTAGTCGGGTGGGACCTTGGATTTGGATGCTAGCGGTAACAACTGCTGGCAGAGGATTTCTTCAAAAGACAGAAGTTTGTGGTAAGGTTTTTATATGATTAGACAACGGTCCTCTCTTCCTGCAACTCGTTTTCGATTTCGCACGCGTTGAGATTTTTGCTACTCGGAAAATGACGCGGCCGCGCCCGTGAGGCCTGGGAGAGTCGCATCTTTCTAGGGGCAGGCCATTCTTGTGACCATTTTGTCACCTCATGACCTACTTAATTACCAAACTGCCATCACCTTAAGGAAACAAAACTAATTCAATTCTCAATCCATTTTCTCCTCCTCCTCCTCTTTTTTTTTTTTTTTTTTATTTTTTTTTTATTTTTTTTTTTTTATTGTCACCTTCATATGCTCTCATAACCATGAGAGACAAAGCTAATTGGGGATGAACTGTACGGACAACTCGCGGGGTGCATGAGGGCGAAATGTCCCTGTTGAGGATGCTGCTAGGGCCCAAAAAATTCTCAGGATTTTATTATATAAAATCAAATATAATTTACGATATTACAACAGTACTAATATAAATATTTCTATTCTATAAATTTTATACAAATTTAAAATATTACAATACAAATATCATCTTTAAACATTTTTATCATCATTTTTTTGAGTTAAAAATTGAAAAATATTTTATTTAGTCCAAAAAAAACAAGATATTATCTTCATTTAATTATTATGTCATTCATATATCATAATCATGATCTTCTTAATTGAAAATTAAAAATTTGATGGAGAAGAAAATAATAAAAATGAGAATTTAGGAATGACAGAAAATTTTCAAAAAATGAAAGTAAAAAGAAATAATAATTTAGTGTAAATTGTAACTCTGTAAGCTTGGACTTTGACTGATGAATAATTTCAGTATGTATTGCATAATTATTTCTTATAAAAAAAAATAGAGAAAAATTTCATTACCGAAAAAGTGGAATACAAGTAAGCCAAAATCTTATCATTTTTAACATAATATTTTTCTAACAGAAAATTTTCAACAAGCAAACTCCTGGAAACAACCAAAATCGATGATGCACGAACACACTATTGTCGACATGGACATGATACGCTGATATAGATTACTTCTTAAAAAAAGGAAAAAATAGAGCACGTGTTTTATTATCTCTTTAACGAAACAAAAGTTCGTATATTTTTCAATTGCCTGAGCCAAAAAGAACAAAACAATTCGCCTTTGTTTACGGAAATGAATGGAGTTAGAGAGAATCCAGTAGCATATCATTTCAATATTAATAAAGAAAAGAAAAAAAAAAGAAAGAAAATGAAACCAGACAGTTTCCAATAACATCACGCTATCGTCATCGGATGTTGAACAACTCAAATCAAACTTTGCACGAGACTGCTGCGAGCTCAGGCCAAAACAATCCTTGCACCATTCAATATTTAGCTTAGAAGTAGAAACCAAATTTGCTGAGTTGTCGTTGAAACAAGTTGAAGATGTATAAGAGATTAGTGCATGGATCGGCTGCCAACCTTGCGCAGCTGCTTCATGAATTATGTTTTCTTCGGAAATTTCTAAATGAGCACACCACAAGTCGTAGTCAGCCTATATAATAATCTGGGCAATTAATTTGTCCAAATAATCAATGCTTTTGTGACAGAAATTAAACATATAGGAACCTGAAGATTTAAACAAATTAATCCATCCCTTACTCTCGAAGAAAATCTTGAAGCAGTCATTTTCTTATCTAATGATCCGGATAAAAATGGACAGATTTAAGGGCCAAAAAACTGAAATTTTTATTTTTAATTTAAAATTTTGAATATATTGGACTAGAAATTGATCCGTACATCCGTTCATTCTCATCTCTAGATCCATGTAGATATAATATATATCTTATGCGGAGATATAATTGGTTGGTATTGCTTTTCAATGCAAGGGCCCTCCATAGTGTTGCGAAAAGGGCAGTTACCAAACCCTAGCTATTATGCTCAGAAACAAGTAGAGAAAGATTCTAGATTGACTAGGCACGCATAGCAATTTCTTCTTACTTTATGAGAGTGTATTATCAATAAATAAAAAAGAAAATTTCTTTTACATGATGGCATTATTCACTCTTTTGTGATTACAATCACTTATTCAATATATTTGGAGAGAGACAAACATATGCACTGACGTTATAGTTAGTGATGGCTCTATAGTGAAAACTAAAACGGTATAGTAAGGAAATTTCTCTCATCGGCTGATAAAACTATGATTAAGAACGTTTCCAGTGATACATATGGAAGGATGTATTTCTGGAGAATCCAATAGAAAAAACCATTGAACTATGAATAAAACTAGTGCAAATATATTGGAACGTTGACGGATTGAAAAGACACCACCTAATCTCATTAATTTAAGCTCTATTATATGTTAATTTCATTATTAATAGATATTGAATTAATTTAAATGATCATCCTCAGATCTTTTCAAATCAAAGTTGGTTGCCTTGTCCCTCATGAAAGTTTGTGATGTTCAGTTTGAGGAAATAGTACGTACACCTTTTCTTAATAAATCATTGTTTCTATTTTGAAAATGAATACATAATCTCTTTCCTAATGTACAAATAATTTTGTAATTTTTGGTAATCATAAGTCATTTAGTTTTTTTAGAGTAACAGTAAGTCTAAGTTCTTTTTTTCCATTAATCAGAAATTAACAAAATATACATGTAAAATATAATCATGCATAACTATCACACCGCACTAAATATATATATATATATATATATATATATATATATATATATATATATATATATATATATATATATATATATATATTTTGATGGTTACAAGTGGTCACAAAGAAATACTCAGTGATCACCATCCATCCATCCACACAGGGCGTACCCACGTTGAGGTGAGGAGCGGCAGTTGTAAAAATATTATTTTATTGAAATAAGATCTACAACTATTATGAAAAAATCACATATTTATCTTTTATGTAAAAAAAAAAAAAGAGATTTAATAAAAATATACCGGAATGAGTCATTATGAAATCTCCTTCTTACAGAAAAGCCTGTACAAATTATTTTCACTAAGCCATTTTTCTTTGCTTCACCAAACTCAATAAGATAATCTGATCAAATAGAAAAGCGTGGGTAGAGAAAAGATAATTCCTATGTTTAATATATATAACACTTATCTTACTCCCCATAACAGTAGGTAGATAGGAATACAACTTTCTCTATTATCTCTCAACCGTACATATCTTTTCAAATCCAATAGTCACATTATCTTGTTAAATACAAATAATGTCCATAATACTCTTTTCATGTGGGACATATTTTAACAGCAATTATCCCTCTCAAAAAAAAAAAAAAATCAAATTAAAACTAAATTTAAAGAAAACTTAAATTCCCCTCTTCAAATTTGAGTTTTACAATTTCGTTTCGTAATTTTGAATCTTTCTTTTTTTAAAATTTTTATAATTTATTTATTTCATATATAATTTTGCTTTCTCTGATTCAAATACCTGCGTCCGCTCCTGCATCCACACATAACCATGCCCTCCTCCATCCCCCTATTTGCTACGCGGGATTGTGAGGAAAGAGTCACTTTCCCTCAATTTCGACGGTGATCATCATCCATCCATCCATCCACCCTCACCCCCCACCCCCAAGGTGGGGCCCCTACCAGTGCCCTCCCTTTCCAAACCCTAGAACAAGGCAAGTTGTAGGGGGTTTGGATAAAAGAAAAGGCAATTGGTGGAGGATGGTCTTTGCTTCTAGCTTTGCTTTGCCTTTGCCTTTGCCTTTGCATGGGGTTGTAGCTAGCTAGCTGTGTTTCAATTTGATTAGATTGCTTTTGTTTTGATTCCCCATGCCAACTTGGAAAGTGCAAAAGAAAAGTGAGAAGGAAGAGAGAGAGAGAGAGAGAGAGAGAGAGAGAGAGAAAAGCCCTTTCCGTTCTTTTGTTAAAGCTTGTAGGTCACTAGTTGTGTGTGCATGAACCTTTGGCAGGATTTGACAACATTGTAGGCTCTACATATTTGTTGCTTGAGCTTATTTGTTACCAATCTTAGAATGAAACCAAAAATATTAGTTTCAAGGAAGGGACCAATTTGTTTTTTTGGTGCCAACGAGTCGAGAATTGTTGGCTCACAAGATGTTTGCCAAACCTGCTTGAATGTGAAATTTATAATCTATGGCTACAATTAAAGAACTATTTTCAATTTTCGGATCCATACCTAAAAAAGTGTCAAGAAACACTGACCAGATGATCGCTCTATTTACTGAATTTGTACTGGTTGATCAACCACATCAATAACTAATGGTTGAAACTAAATTCTACTCTATATTCTCTTGCGTTCTTTCAATATGTTGGAAACTTGCTAGATTCAACACCTTTGAACTTAATGGAAGCCTTCACCCTATCCTCTACATAGAAATTCTTTGGTTCCTCTTTTGCATTGTGTCTTATTGAAGTCCCTTCGACTGCACCAAAACACCGAAGTTGGCAGGTTGAAAACCCATTTTGGATAAAAACATGCGCACCTGGTAGGATTTGAACCTGGGTTGCTTTGATAGCACGTTGAAAGTCCCATCCACTGCACAAAAACTCCGAAATTTTGATGAAAGTAGAGCGAAATTATTTTATATTTTAATATAAGTTTTGATGTAATGGAAAGGACTTCAACATAGTATCAAAACAACCCAGATTCAATTTCTGTCAGGCACACATTTTAATTACGAGTTTAAAAAAAAAATAATACTGCTGCTTAAAACCCAGGTTTGCTCATTAAGGTCGACGAGTTTATCTTTCCTGCAGATTTTATTGTCTTAGAAACTGAGTCGATTTTTAATCCACAGAATCAAATTCCTATTATCTTGTGCAGACCATTCCTTACAACAATAATGCATTAATTGATTGCAAGGGTGGCCTCATGAAATTATCATTTGGGAATATGACTGTGGCATTGAACATATTCAATATGGATGAGCACACATCAAACTCCCTCATTGAGCTAAACATTGTTCACAGTTTGTACTCTCATACTGTCTCGGCGGCGTGTTAAAATATAAAACAATTTCCCTCAACTCTCACTATAATTTCGAAGTTTTGATATATTGGAAAGGACTTTCAACATGTCCAAAATGATGGTCATCACAATATTGAAATTATTTTCATAAAATTTTCTTTTCTAGTGCTAGATCTTGGATGATTATCATGTGAGATGATTTTATAGAAAAATTAATTGCTATTTTCATGTTAGTGTATTTCGTAGTTATTTGCATTTGGATATTATCATTAAGTAGTCTTAATAGAACACTAGTCATTCTCCTTCCATCTCTACTCTTAGTAGTACATATATTTTGTGAAAAATTCATAATTTCACCACAACATTTATTTACATTTGTTTATATTTTTGAATAAAAGTTTATATCTTCCATTACCTCACTTTATTTATTTTATGATTTAAACTTTAGCATAATTAGTTATTCATCAATCAATGGCCGAATATTTTTTTAGTATTTAAGAATAAATGAAGTATTGTCTTTAATTATTTTTGTACATTAAAGGAATATTTAACATTTTAAAATTAGGATTTATTGATCCATACATTACAATATTAATTCTAAGTGACCCTAACTAGTCTATTTGAGTAAGTAGTTCAAGAAAATTCTATAATTAAATCTATTTGAGTAAGTAGTTCAAGAAAATTCTATAATTCTATAATCCCCCATGATACTGCAGCGTGATTTCCTCTACCCACCCACATGAAAATTAAGGATAAGAATGATAAGTTATGATCCCCTTGTCACCTTTTATAAATATGTGGCAATCTTCGCTAGGAAAGAGGGAGTCATCTTGAGTGATTGTAAACTCTTCTCTATCAGTATAATACTTATCGAACGGACACTTTTTTTGAGGACGTAAGCTGAGATCCCTCCCCATCGAACCTCGTTATATCCCTATATTCTCTACCGAATTCTGTCTGGACAATCCAGTTTGACAAATCTCAGCACAAACAATGACCTTTTTCAAAAGTTGGTAGATATTAAGTAGACAAGCTGTTACATGATGGTAGCAGGTATAGTTAGAATTATCAACAATTTACCTTTACAATAAACAAAATAAAATATTGGAAAAAGAGTTTCTTAACTATAGTGGTTAGTAACTATTCAAGAATTAGTTGTCCTTGGCATAATGGCCCTGTAAATGTGGATACACTGATTACAAGAATTTCTAAACAAGCACATCACTGGTCTAAGTGATCTCACTTTTTTAGTCAGAAATCAGTCACCGAATAGTCTTCAAACTGTTCGGAAGTTAGTTTTCGAAGAGCAAAAACAAAAAAAATATGATCATAAAATGGCATGAAAAATTTATAATTTTTTATAATGCCCCGTTAAAACCAGTGATGTGCTCGTTTAGAAACTCCCCTCTGCACTCTTGGTTTCTGACCTAGGGTTCAGACAACCCTAAAGCCTGACCTTACTGGGGATTAGGGTATCCCCAGAAATGCAGGGCATAATTTGCTGCCAGTTTCTAGCTGGGCTTAAGGTACAACTACCCTATATGATCATACATACTTTAGTTCTCTCTTAGGATGAGGAGCTTCAATGACTGCCACTAGGGCACCCATTAAAGTCCTGCTAGAGATCAGAGGGACCACAAAAGTCAAAGCTGTCGACAACACAAGGATGCCCATTAAATGGTGGTCCCCACTATGTGGTCCCATTTACTGGTCCTCGTAGAAATAACACGTTAGGGGTTAAAGACTCATTTTCAAGCATAAAAATTTTATTGTCTTGAAAAGGAGTTTCAAAGGACTACAAAGGGAAATTCTATTTGACCCCTCGACTTTGCTCAGTGCGCCCACCACTTAAATTTGTAAAAAAAATTACAGATTTGCTATTAATTTCTGTTACCATATTTTTTTTTTTTCTTCCGATAGGAAATTAATCTCTGAATAATATTAAAACTGCTCGAAAATTAATTCAAAAATAGTATGAAAACCATTCGGGAACAATCTAATCCCTAACTGAGAAATGCAGGCTTACTAAGCAAAGAGGAGTGCTCAAATAGAATTTCCCAAACTACACCTTCAGTCTTTTTTTTCTTTCTAGAATCTCATACTATCTCTTAATCTTCTTTAATAATCCCTCTGATGGATCTAAATAATTTAATCTGATTCTATGCATTTTTTGTTAATGCATTTTTTTTAATCGGTCAAACTAACACACATATTGTCAGTAATATCATCTAGATTAAGTTTCTATCGAGAATCGAACTCAAAACTTCTTGCAAATTAAAAAGATATGGTACCACTAGAGATGAGGTTCATTGGCGTTCAAGAGTGAGCTGGTAATAAAAAAGTGAGGGAGACAGAGAGAGACAGACACAACATCTATAAAGAGAAGAAAAGTTTGTTTCTTTTTCTTTGTCGTAATCTATAAAACAGCTAGTGATAGTCTAGATTAAAATAAAAACTCAAGGGAGCCCAACTTGCTAATTAATAACTTATATAAGTATACTTCATAAGTTTATAGGTCAATTTTCTTGCATGAAAATATAATTGTTACTTTCCTTTTATGGGCAAAGTCAACAGCTGATTACTACATAAATAGGAAAATTGAGAAGATCTAAGACATAACCTTTACTTTTAAGTTGAAAATAGAAACTAATAGATGACATAATTAGCAACACATATAAATGGATTTATGATATAAAAGAGTAAGTACTAATTTTTCATGAACATATGCAACACTATACTATTTTATATTGTAGATTTCCATTTTTAATGTCTCAATCACATACCCATGAACAATGTGGACTTGAAAGGGATTCTTCTATTTGATCAAACCTCTACTTTGTTGCCTATATACATTATAGTATAGGGTTAGCCTCAGTCGGTTTCGGCTCGATTTTTTTCTTCCAATTTTTGCAAAATTGAATTAAACGGATTAGAATAGGAACCAAATTAGATTATTCAATTCCAATTTTTTGAATAAAATTTATTTAAAAATTATAAATTTAACTACTTTAGTAAGCATATATGTTCAAAATATCCAATTAGTATTAAATTTAATATATATATATATATATATATATATATATATATATATATATATATATATATATATATATATATATATATATATATATATATATATATATATATATATATATATATATATATGAGAAAATGAAAATGAACTGTCAGCTCACGTAAGTTATCTGAACTGCAGTTCATTTCCACTATCTCCAATAATCTTTTTTAAAAATTTCTTTTGGATTATAATCTCGACCCCCTAGGATTCACTCATACCAAATTTCTTAGGTTTTAGTTTTGATTCAGTCCTCCATCAAGTTAACACAAAATTAACGGTTTTTAATGAATAAAATATTTTATATGTACTTGATGAAATGGTAAATGAACTCCAAAATTTATAAAATTTAATCCAAAAAAAGTTAAGAAAATAGAAATAGTAACTGTAAAAAAAAATTTAAAAAAAATCATTATGTCATTATATTTTTTCCGCTAACTCATATAACTTTTCCTGAGATGGCAGCTCACCTACAGTAATCCCTATATATATATGAGAAAAATAGAAATGAACTGACAGTTCACACAAATTATCTGAGCTGCAATTCATTTCCACTATCTTTAATAAAAAAAAAAATTTAAATCTTTTGAATTATAATCTCGACCCCCTAGGGTTCACTCATACCCAATTTATTGGGTTTTAGTTTTGATTTGGTCCTCCATCAAGTTCATACAAAATTAACAATTTTCAATAAATAAAATATTTTGTATGCATTTGATGACATGGTAAATAAATTCCAAAATTTATGAAATTTAATCTAAAAGAAGTTAAGGAGGCAGAGATTATAATTATAAAAAAAATTGAAGAAAAATCATTGGATCATTATAGTTTTGTAATTAGCTCACGTAATTTTTCTGAGCTGGCAGCTCACCTACAGCAACCCTCCCCCCCCCACACAGATATATATAATTTATTATTTCAGTTAGGTTTCGAATATCAAAGTTTGAAACTGAAAATGAACCTAATTATTTTGATTTAATTTAATTTTCTAATTCATCTATTTCAGTTGGTTATTTCAGCATTAACATAACTTTACTCACCTCTAATATACTGTACTCAACCCTAAATTGAAGGGTGACTTAAATAGGTTATAGTCGATGGTGATTCTCCTATCAATCACCAATACATCATAAGCTATCAATAAGTCTTGTCTGTAGCAGTATAAATATTCCGCTTAATCAATTTACGAGAGATTTCGAGTTCGACTCGTGGTGGTTGAGACTCAATCTGACCAGCAGAAAACACACATCATAATCTCATGAACTTCTGAATTATGTCCTTGCCTTCTTGGTGAAGGAAATTGTTGCTTGAATCAATAGAGGACATGTCAATCAATTTCTTGCAGGAGTTAAGTCATCATAGGTTGCGAGAAAGATAAAAGGAAGAAAGTTTGAGATTCTGATGCCATGCAGGGACCCCCGAGTCAGATCATAATACTGTACTAAGTTAAACCAATGACATGCACGCTCACGCTATTGTACCCGCCCCCTTGGCTTTTAGTAAAAATGGTCAGGACACACCTCATGCCCCTAGAAACCACTTGTAATCAGTGTCATAGGACTCGGGCTAGGGATGGTAACGTTACGGATCTATTTTAGCCTTCTCAATTTAAAATTTTAAATTAAAAATAAAATTTTAATATTTTTAAAATTTAAAATTTTGAATTAGACACACTAGAAATTGAGCTGTGGACCTATCCCTTACCGTCGGTAGGGCTAGCTTGCAAGTCCCAATAGTTACTAATGGAAGTCCATAGAGCTTACATATGTTAATATTTTGTTTGGTTTGGTTCCACTGGATCAATGTATAATAATAACTTAAACAGTAGCGTTTTAGCTTTTAGGGACTGTTTGATTGTTTGTTTTGCTGTAAAACTATTGAAGAAACTACGTACATATTGCAACAAATTAATGCGGAATACTTTAAGTGAAAGTACCGTAATAAAAATTGCGGTAACTTATATTACTGTATTTGAATTGGAAGTTACAAAAACTCTCAAGTTTTAATTTCTTATTTTAAGAGTTATGAGAAGTTTCACATTGATCAACTATATAATTACTGTTTACAAATGAGAACAGTCAATCGTTATACACACTTTTTTCAACAATTAAGTACAATTACTGTAAGTGCGTAAATGAGTGCATTTATAGTTGTAAAATCTGCAACTGTAACCAAACAATGGAAGATTGAACATCTCATGCAACCCGCTTTATGAATTATAATCCATTTTATCAGTTGCAATGCAACCTAAATAAAGCTTCAATTGCAGCAAACCACGATTTTTGAAGTTCTAATTCGTAGTTCTAGTTAAGTCCATCACGAATAAGTAAGTTTAAGTTATAGTCATAAATAACAAGATACTTCAAGAAAGAAATTATTCTGATAAATGGTCATCATGCAGAGCACTCATAAGGTCAATGAGTATTATCTGCAGTGGCGTCACCTTTCTTTAATTTTGTAAGAGATTCCAAATACCAGCTAGTTTCGTTAAATATACTCGGTGAAACCAAGGCAATCTAAGATGAGATTAACATGCAAAATTACGAGGAGAAATTAAAAAGCCTAAACATATCATTTTCAATAACCCTCGGCTGCAAAATCTAAATTTATTATTAAAATATTGATAAGGCTAACTAGCACAATAGCAAAGGTTATGATGATAGTCTAAGCTCTACCCTATCAAAACAAACTTTTTACCAAAAAATAAAAGGAGGTAAGACAAAGTTTAATTAAGGACCACTAACCCTTTCTTAAGCACCGGTAATGGGATTGATAATGAAGATTAATTAATTTAGTGATAATTAAGATGCTTTTTAAAAGTTGATTACTCACGTTTTAGTTATGGCTTTTCTTAATCCCAAATTAAGTGCTCTGTGGACGTGAGCAATGCTGAAAGCACTAGAATCTTCTTGCTAATTAAATAATAGCATCATTAGGCTAATTATGTTCGATCAAGTGTCATTAATTAACCCTGCTTTAAGCGTATAAACAACGTTAATTTGTATTCTAATTAACATTACCTATGGCCTCTCTTTATCCTGCAGACGTAGTTGAGACGCTTATGCGTCAAACCTTAAGCGAAATTACTACTTAATTAATCTTGAATATGGAACCTTAACCATTGATTTGAGCTTAATATATATACATTAAACAACAGTAAAGCAACTCTTTTGCAAGACTTAACTTAGTTTGAAAGGGAAGAGAGGAAGCTAATCATCAAGAGATTAGAGTTAAGTCAGTTAATTCATTTAGATAAATATGTAGGATCATGTTTGAAAAGCAAATGGATAATAGAGAGGAGCGAATAGTGTTTTAAAAGAATCAACTCAAAAAAAAAAAAAATTACCGGAAATAAAACTAGAGTTATTTACAGAAAGACCTCCTTACTATAAGGGTGGTGTAAATTATGGTGCTGATTAACATTTTATTATTCTCATCTTTTTTTAAATTGAATTGCACCTTATTATAAAAATCTCAAAATACCATCTTCTCCTCGATTTAAGATGAGTATTTAAGTAAGAAAGAATAAGGTATTTTGGAATTTTCATTAAAAAAAAGTGTAATTCAAGTTAAGTAAGGGTGAGAATAACAAACTGTTGACAGATACCGTAGGAGTCTATAGACTAAACTGAAAGTTTTGAGATTAAAGGGATAATAAGTTACACTACCCCATAGTTCAGAGGGGTCTCACTGCAATTAAACAATTACATTTGCAAATAAAAGAATTTATCCCTCAAAATATTCACATTGCAAAATGATTATTCAAAAAATTAGCAATTAGTCGACCGGTAGTTCAAAACTGTTTAAGACTTATTAGCTTATTAGTCGACTATTAATTTTGTTAGTCAACTAATTAATCATGTAATAATTCTTTCATAATCTAGAAGTAAAATTTTCTATAAGATTAGTCGACTGGCATTTTCATCCAATAACTAAATTATAATCTTTTTAATAGTTAGTAGACTAATAGGACATGCTAGTTGACTCGTACACAAAGGTCTTTTTTTTTTTTTTTTTTAAATATTGAACTAGGCTAGTTTTTGACATTTCTTAAAAAGCAGGCTACTGCAAAAATGTGTATTATATAATAGATATCAAACATAGATAATCAAATACAATTAATAATTTATGTAAGAAACAAAATAAATTTCAAATAGTCAAACAAATTAGACATAGAGTTCTATTAACATGGAAAATTCAAACGGGAAACCACGAAAAAACTATATTATAACTAAAAATCGATAAAGCCGCTAGATAGTTACGAATCAATAGTTTGAGATTTGATTCCTTTGCTAGACAACCACAAACAGAGCACTTAGCTATCTTAAACCTAATAACGACTATTCTCTTACAATCAGATCTACAAGTATAGAAAATTATGAAAATACAAACAAGTAAAAATTGGCACATAAGTATTATATAATCTTGTCTATAAGATGGTGTTGTTTATAAATATAGATCTCCAAAAGTACAAACAAAAGAATCTTCCTTGGACAATTAAAATTTTCTTTTTTTAAGCTCTCTTTTTCAATCAATCTTTCATTGAATATTATGTCATATAAATTGGATTTTCCACTCCAAATAAACTTTGAAACCATCTTTTAACCATATCTACTGATCTTTTTATTCAAAGAATCCACTTTGAATTGGTTACCAAATAGCTCTTCTTATTTCCAAGTCAAAAACCACTCAAAAATCTTTTTCTCCACGTGTCAAACCCAACTCGTTATAGACAAGCTAACTATCATCTATAGGGGTTTAATTTCCTACACCAATGGCAGTATGCAGAAAACCTCGCCATTGATGGCGCCATCCCACCATTGGTGGGGAATTGGTGGACCAACTAATCCATTTTAAGAACTTCATAACTTTCACTCCCATGTCATTGGAAAGACATTTTAAAATTCTATAAATTCTCCCCAAATAAATTTTTCCACTTCATTCCGTATAAGGGTCAATAGATAAGGATTGGACGATTCTAGTTCGAAACGAAGAGATTAAAGAAAGATGTAAAGATTATTTTGATAGATTATATAATGCTAGTTTTATTCAAGATTTGAGATATCTTACTATTCAATGTAAGGGTATGAATCATAGTTTTATGTGCAAAATTAAAAAAATCTAAAGTAAAAGAGGCTTTGAAAATGATGAAATAAAAAAAAACTGTTGGTTCAGATGAGATTCATATAAATGTATGGAGATACTTAGGAGGGATTGGTGTTAGGAGGCTGACAGATCATTTTAATAAGATTTGGCAAATTAAGAAAATATCAAATGAATTAAGGAAGAATACCATAATATCTCTGTATAAAAATAAGGGTGATATTCAGAGTTGTTCTAATTATCGTGAAATAAACCTCATTTGTCACACTATGAAACTTTGGGAAAGGGTAATTGAATATAAATTGAGGCAAACTGTTAAAATATCAGAGAACTAGTTTAGATTTATGCCGAGGTGATCGACGATAGAAACTATTCATTTACTTCGTCAACTTATAGAGCGATTCCGAGAGAGAAATAGAGATTTGCATATAGTATTTATTGATTTAGATAAACCTATGATAAGCTACCACGAGAGATACTTGGGTGGATATTGATGAAGAAAAGAGTCCTCATCAAATATATTGACATAATTAAGGATATGTATGATGGAGTAGTAACCAATGTCAGAATATATGGTGGCTTAACAAGTAATTTTTCTATCACAATTGGATTGCATCAAAAATTTGCATTGAGCCCGTTCTTATTTGTTATAGTGATGGATGAGTTTACTAGAGCTAATCAGGATGAGATACCTTACTGTATGCTATTTGCTGATTATATTGTCTTAATTGATGAGACAAAAATATGGGTGAATACCAAGTTAGAGTTATTGAGACATACATTAGAATCTAGAGGTTTTAAATTGAGTAGATAAAAAACAGAGTATATTAAGTATAAATTTAGTAAACGACGGACCATAGACTATAATATTGTAATACTGGATGGGCAACAGATATAAATGAGAGTCAGTTTAGGTATTTGAATTCTATTATTCAGAATAATGGAGAGATCGAATAAAAATATTCGTGCTAAGATAAGTGTAGCTGCCATCGATGAGAAGATGCGAAAAAATCGCTTACGATGGTTTGGTCATGTGCAACGTAGAGCTACAAATATACCAGTTTGACGAAGAGAGTTTATCAATGTAGAACAAGTTAAAAAAAATGAAGGAAATACCGAAGGAAAGACCGAAGAAAATATGGATATAGATGATATTAAAAGATATGGATTCTAAAGGTTTAAATAAGGAGATATTACTTGATAGAAATGAATGGAGAAGGACTAGCAAGGTGATCGATTCGGTGTGATTCTCTTTTTGGTTCGTGTAGCCTACCCCAAATACTTAGGATAAAAGGCTTAGTTGTTGTTGTTGTTGTTGTTGTTATTCTGTACAGGGGTCAAATCTTGATTTAAGTTGATATTGTTGCACAACACAACATCCGTTTTTTAAAATTTTGAAAGATCGTAACTTTCATTTTTGAACGTTGTTTTAGCTGATTTTAGTATATAATGAAGGTCGTTCAGAACTCTATATTTTTGTAGTTGCCACTACCATAAAATTCTTACCGTAACTTCGTCAATTTAGCATATTCACTATGTCCATTGTATAAGCCTTTATCATCCTAGATTTTTTATTATGCTTAAGTACTTAGAATGGTTCTTCACAAGTTTTGACACGACCTACCACATATTTAGGGTTAAAAATCTTAACAATATCTCCTTGGCAATTTCGTAAAAATCCCATCTCATTCAGCACATGACATTAAATATCCTGCACATAAAAAAAACAATCAACAAAGATTAAACGCATATATTCTCAAATTGTAAAGTAATATCAACATATATGCATGCATACACAACAACACAGGCAATCACATCATCAATTGTAATATTGATCTCCCCCTAAATGATTACTCGACCCGACCACTTAATCTACTTCAATTGCTTATTATTCTCTCTCTTTGTTAGAAATTGATAAACACATAATGTATCCACATTAGAAAATACTAGATAGTCACACATAGAATTGACATATAGTAATTAAACCTCAAATAATCATCACTAAATATTATAAAGGTGCTCAAGTCTCATGCGTTAGAAATTTTCAAAATAAAGAGAGACAATCAAATCATAGAGACACATATTATATTTTACAAGCTATAATGTAATATATAGAAAGTTTCAAAATATGATCATTTTTCTTTTCCAGACCACTTAATCTACTTCAATTGCTTACTATTCTCTCTCTTTGTTAGAAATTGACAAACACATAATGTATCCACATTAGAAAAAACTAGATAGTCACACATAGAATTGACATATAGTAATTAAACCTCAAATAATCACCACTAAATATTATAAAGGTGCTCAAGTCTCATGCATTAGAAATTTTCAAAATAAAGAGAGATAATCAAATCATAGAGACACATATTATATTTTACAAACTATAATGTAATATATAGAAAGTTTCAAAATATGATCATTTTTCTTTTCCAGACCACTTAATCTACTTCAATTGCTTACTATTCTCTCTCTTTATTAGAAATTGACAAATACATAATGTATCCACATTAGAAAATACTAGATAGTCACACATAGAATTGACATATAGTAATTAAACCTCAAATAATCACCACTAAATATTATAAAGGTGCTCAAGTCTCATGCATTAGAAATTTTCAAAATAAAGAGAGACAATCAAATCATAGAGACACATATTATATTTTACAAGCTATAATGTAATATATAGAAAGTTTCAAAATATGATCATTTTTCTTTTCCGTCCTCACCGCATATTTGATGAGTTTCTATCCCGTAAATTTATGATGTGACTTTTACTCTCAGAAGAAGTAAATATAATTATGAATTTTAAAAAACGTTACTCTCAATATTGGTAGTCCGTCTAATATTAGGAATATACACTTAACTTGAATATTGTTATCAAATTTTCATCACATGGGAGTAAAAAATACAATCATATTTGAAATTGAATATACGTAACAAACTTAAATATTGTTTATATATGAATATGAATAAGTTTAACAATAATAAAATACTATGATGTCTTATTTACAGTAAATGGAAAAGGACATGCATGAAGTAAATATTTTAGGCTATATAGTCCTTATGATTACTTAACTAAGTAACCCCTTCAATACTCCTAAAATAAATGTATCTCTGAGTGTCTAGAAGTTCTATAAAAGTGCCAGCAGTTTGAGTGTCAATTGGAATATACTCAAAATAAATAATATATTTCTCAACTAGCTCTCATGTAAAATGATAGGTATATAAACTTATTTTTTCTAGAGTATTGAATAGGATACTTTCATACATTTTTCACACTCCTATTATCATAATATAAAATCATCACGCTGGTCAATACCATAATCACTTAATATTTGTTTTTCCAAAAATAGTTGTGTACATCACGTACCTGTTGTGATATACTCGGTCTCAATTGTAGATAAAGATACAATAATTTACTTTTTATTGTGCTACACCACTAGATTGCTTCCAAAATAAAAGCATCCATCTTATGTGCTCTTTTTATCATCCATGTTTCCTATCTAATCAGCATTTGAAAAACCAATAACACTTGTGTTAGAATCAGAAGAGTACCATACATTATATTTGCAAGTGCTACTAAAGTATATAATGATATGTTTAACAATATTCATATGGAACACTTTGGGATTCACTTGAAACCTAACATACATCTACAGTAAAAGAGATTTCTAGTCTACTCGCAGTTAAGTATAACGTAATATCAACCATGCCATGGTATAATGCGTGTTCTACATGTGTTCCAACATCATCTCTAGTGAGTTTTAAAGTAGTACTCATGGGTGTTTTAGCATATTTAGAATAGTCTAAGCTAAATCTTTTAATGAGATTTCTAGCATATTTCGTTTGTGATGCAAAAATCTATCAGACTTCTGATTATATGCAAGATTAGAAAAAAAATGTTAACTCATCCAATATACTCTTTTCAAACTTAAGGCTCATAAGATCAGGAAATTTTTTTTTTATCAAAAACATCACTTGAATATCCGAAAACAATGTCATCCTCGTATATTTGCAATACAAGTAAGTCATAATCAATTCTTTTCAAAAACAAATATTTATAGATACTACCTCTAGAAAATCCAGAATTCAGTAAAAAAATAGTCAATCGATTGTACCTAGCTCTTAAGACTTTTTTCAATCCATATAGGAATATTTCTGGTTTTAGTATATGATCAGGATAGTGAGGATTTTGAAAATTCTATAGTTGTGAAACTTAAACTTTCTTTCCTTAAACATCTATTTAGAAATACACTTTTCACAGATAAAACATGGTAACCGTATAAGTGTTATATTCAAGTACCAATGATAACTTAATTATGTTTGTTATATTGCTTTATTGTATGAAAATAATTTATTGAACAGAATATTAGAAAACCAATGGGTATTGAAATCCAATCAGATCCGAGTAAAATGAATAGAGTTTGGATATACTTAGGGTTTAGTGGATATGGATCAGATATGTATACCTTAAGAATTATCGGATATGGATATGAATACAATATAACCCAATCAAAACCTGCTGACTGCTGTCATCCCTAAGGGTAATATCCTCATCATCATATTCATAATCTAAGGTATTAGTTGTTCATATGTGAGTTTAGTCCCACATCGGATAGGACAAAAAAAAATTATAGGTTTAAATATAAAGTTGGGGTTTTGACCTAACAGTTTTAGTTTTTGGGTCAAACTGGTTTTCAGCTTGCTCCCGGTTGGACCTGGCGTTTCTCCCCAAGGTAAGGTTGCACTGAAAATAAGCACTTTTTTCTTAAGAGCCCCATCTTTCTTGCAATTGTACTTTTTTAAGCCATGAGATTTCCAATAAATTCTTCAAAGTGAATGTAGATAGATCATTAATTTACTTTTTCTATGGCCATAGTCTTTCTTTCTCACTCTAGCATTAGTGATCTCAAAGATTTTTCTTACAATTTCTACTTGTTTGCATTCTTTACCAAGAGGCTTTTAATGAATTAGTAATATCAGTGAAGCGAGTAATCATCTAAGTGACTGTTTATTCTCCTTCAACTTGAAAAGCTCCAACCTATGCATAAGAACAAGAAGTTTTAGTTTCCTAAACTTCATTAGCTTCTTTCTGTATTACCTCAAGTTAGGGATGGGAATAGGCACGTTCACGTACCAATTTTTGGTCCGAGCTATTCAAAATTTTGAATGAAAAATAAAATTTTTATTTTTTTCATTCAAAATTTTGAATAGAACTGACTAAAAATTAACTCACGGAAGCGCACATTCTTATACTTACCTCAAGTGTACGGTAAATTTGCTTGCACTTGTGGTCATTGATTAAGAATGGTAATGCACGTGTCCACGGACTAAATTTTGGTCCATTAAAATTTTGAATAAGAAATTCTAAGTTTTGTATAAAATGGATCAAAATTTGACTATGGATGCATCTATTAGTGTCCCTACCGTTGATATGTGATTAAACTCATTTTTGTTTAATGCACAGAATGATGCTTTCATTGCTTTGGCGTTGAAGTTAGCAACCCACTTTTTAGTTTGATTCAGAGTTAAGCGTGGTTCATCTGGCTTCTCGCGTTTAGAGAGAGAAAGAGAAACAAGTAAACTGAAGTTGACGAAGATTTTATTTCTAGTGCTTTCATATTTTGAGAAGGTGTTTATTGTGGAGTATGATGCTTTTATGCTCGGCAATGGCACAATCATGTAGCAAGAAGAGAGGCAAGGGGAGTTTTATAGCGAGATGTTCAATGAGAGTCAGCCTAAGTGGCTCACATATAAATAGGCATGGCAACAAGTGTGTGTGCGAGTTTGACTAGCAAAAAAAAAAAAAAAAAAAAGGAATGGCAATTGATGCATGATTTTCACTATACAAAATTTTGAATTAAAAAAATAATAACTTTTTATTTATATTTTATATAGAACGGAATAAAAATTGACACATAGACGTGATCACTATCATCCTTAATATTACTCATAATTCACAAAGGAAGGAGATTATTCAAGATTTGTGCGGTGAAGGATTGAGCAGACATTTATGAGAGACAAGGCAGTGACACTCGACAGGGGTTGATTCTACTTGTTGCAGTCGAATAAGGATGTTTGGAAATCATGTTCGCCCGATGGCAAAAACTCTTTGTTTTCAAAAAACGAGGAGTTCAAAATTTTTAAGCATATGATCTTAGAATAACTGTAATTACTATTATATTCAGATAAAAAAATAAAATATCTGAAACTGAAAAGATTTTATTTACATAAAAAGTTGATTATATAAACAACATACTGCTGTGAATATGCCAAGTATAATCCTCCATTTTTTATCTACTTCTAAAGAAATGGAGAGTTCAAATTTCTAAGCTCACAAGCATAGATATTAAAATATCATAACTACTGTTATATTCAGATGAATAAATAATTTGCCTGATTCTAAAAAAAATTATTTTAAAAAAAGGCTGCTTACATAAACTATACACTGCTCTGAATATGAATGTACAGAATCAAAGGACAGAAGAGTAAAGTAATATTCAGATAAATAGATGTTTACAGAGAATCTTCAGAAGATACTCCTACCATTTACTGACACTTTGTCTGTTCGAGAAAGTATGGATCTTCGACTAGGGCTTGTTCTTCTTTCTTATCTTCTAAACCTGAGTTTGGAACTTAGGGTATTATAAACAGTAAATAACACAAAAGAAGAAAAGAATTGTGAATTGTACTGTCATAGTACTCAGAATAGTGATTATGAACATGATGTGCCAATATTGGTCGTAATAGCATAAATTAGGAATAATATAAGGCACTCAGAACAAATTCCATATCAGAACAGATACTCTAATTTGAAACTCAGAATTAGATCAGATGGTGGTCCAGTATCACATGGAACGTTACAGTAAAAATCTTTGTTCATATATTCTAACTATCTAGATCCTCATACAATATAATTCTTATTCAATAATATTACCTCTCTATTAATTCCAGTTTATTTATGTCATAATGTAGTGGATTTAGGAATGTCATGTCTTAGGATACCTATATACTGTACATGTCCGACTATTTCAGAATCAGAATTCAAAATCAGAAATCAGAAATAATTAGCAGATCAGATCAGAATAGTAAACATATATTTAGATATTTTTAGAACTGATTGCGTAACCAAGTTTCCATAATAGTCACGTTCATTACATATCATAGATATCACTTATCAGTAGAGATGATAATAGACATATCCACGGGCCAAATTTTAGCCCTCTCAATACAAAATTTTGAATTAGAAAAATAAAAATTTTATTTTTTTTAATTTAAAATTTTGTATTGGACGGGCTAAAATTAGGTCCGTGGACGCATCTATTACCATCCCTACTTATCAGGATTGCATGTCATGTCAGTTATCATGTGTAACTACAGGATATCAGATGTGTTCGATATCGAGCATCAGAATTAGGTGATAGGTAACATATCAAACTTAGATGTACAAGTAATATTCAAAAGTTTAAAGTGATTCTCAAGCTACCTGAATTCTCCTTACTTAGCCAGATTATTATGATATATAATTTAATTATTGGTTTCTAACTATTTCAGAAATAAAGTATCAGATAATCTATCAAAACTCATAGTCCAAGACTCTTCAATCTCATGTGGCACAAGAAGCCAAGTACATAAAGCGTGAAAATGAAAATACATTAGCAATCATGGAAAAATGGAAGCTTCTCTAGTTGCAATGAAGATATATTGACAAAAGTCGCAAAATAATCAGGATTTGTGCAAACAATTCATATTTTAGATTATATGAAAGCATAAACTCGTTTCATGTACTTCTATTTATGAGGGATATTAATCTAGTTTATTCCCTAAAATTAAAGACATTCTACGTTTAAACATTTCAATAGTCTTATAAAAGACCCGCACAACAGAATAGTACTTGAGAATATTTAAATGTTACATGTAAAATGAGTGCAAGTAAGGAATGGAAATGTACTGGTTTACATGTCAATTTTTGACTGTCCTATTCAAATTTTAAATTACGATAAAAAAAATTATTTTCTAATTTAAAATTTGAATAGGTCATGTCCGACGAACGTTAAATACTTGATAAGCTCCAATTAGACTGCAATTTTACCTTTTTGTGTCCAACTATATTATTGTCTTACATTCCTCCTTAGAAGATAAGCATGATATATGGAATTTAACGTAAATAAACTTTGTAAGTAGAGATGGTATTGGATGCGTCCACATATCAATTTTAAGTCATTAATATGTGAAATTTTGAATTAAAAAAATAAAAAATTTATTTTTAATTAAAATTTTTGTATAAAATAGACCAAAAATCGATCCATAGACACAAACTTTGCCACCCCTAAACTAATAAGTCAGGTTAAGTATATTATTCTGGACAAGATACTATATAAAGAATACCCAATTAGGTACTAATTTCATACCAAGCAATCTTATATATCCAAGAAATTAACTATAAATAGGTAACTAAGGTTAGTGTACATATCAATAGCAATGCATGCATAGTTTCACCTCCTGCCAACCCTACAAAATGAACCCCTAAACCCCCCACACCCCCAAACCAATATAATATTCCAAAAGCAAAATTTTTTAAGAAAACTATTTTTTTTTTTTTTTTTTTTTAAATTCAAGCTCTCCCATCTGCATTTGGGTCCAAATTTTCATTCATATCATATCAGCTGTCATCTCATCCCCACCCACTTTAACTAGGGTTAAGTCACCTTAACCCTAACCCTAATTTAACCCTAACCCTAACTCAACTCTCACACACACTCTCTCTCTCTCTCTCTCTCTCTCTACAGGCTTCTCCTTTATTTAAAGGCTTGGTGAACCCTTCACCCCACCCAGCTGCCACTTCTGCTACTCTCTACACCTCCCCTTCCTTTCTTTCTGTATCTAGAAATTTTGATGATTTTTCCTCTTTTTTTTTTTTTCTTGATTCTTTTTTTTTTGAAATTTGAGATCTAAAAGAATGGGATCAGAAGGGGAAGATATGGGGAACAAAGAGAAAGAAGAAGCTCGAGGGTCAACAAAAAGACCCATTTTTCCTTCTCATCTTTGTTCTTCTCATCTTCGAAGATAAATTTACGTAATAAAAGAAAAACCAAGAGATTTGAACAAAGAAACAGAAAAAAGTTTGAGTCCCACATCGACTAAATCACAAGAAATTCCTTCCCTTTGTACAAGCCCAAGCAATCAACAGCAACCTCGTAAATGAAGAGACTCGGCAGCTCCGATTCCCTTGTCCCCATGTGCCCTGGTAATTATTTTCACATAAATTTCCTATTTTTGAGTTTTGTTGCAATTTTATGTGTCCAAATTGTTTTTTTTTTAATTTATATTTCATCACCTAATTTAAGGATATTTCAAGATGGTTATTTGTTTTAAATTTTATTTATCTTTAATTTTTAAAGAAAACCAACATGAGTGATATGCATATCCAAATTTTCTACAAAATTCAATTTATTTCGCAAGTAAACTCTATAAATGGTATGAGTGATTCACCATCTTGTGAGTAGTATGCTATCAATGTCCATTTCATCCTTATTTTAGCATAATTTTTCCATCTTTATTTTCAATTTATTATTATTTTTTTGAATTTCTTTCAATTTTAATACTGCACATATTGCATATTTTCAAATTGAAGTGATCCGACCAATGCCCATTTGCCGTGAAAATTAGGGTGGCTTGATGAGGAGGACGACGCCGTCGAAGGCGGAGGCAACAGCTGCGCCGTGCAAGGCGGAGAGAAGAAGCGGAGGCTGAGCGCGGAGCAAGTGCGCGCTCTCGAGAAGAATTTCGAGGTGGAGAACAAGCTGGAGCCGGAACGGAAAGCCCGCCTCGCCCAGGAGCTCGGCCTGCAGCCCCGCCAGGTCGCCGTCTGGTTCCAGAACCGCCGCGCCCGCTGGAAGACCAAGCAGCTCGAGCGCGACTACGGCGCCCTGAAGTCCCGCTATGATTCCCTCCGCCATGACTACGACTCCCTTCTCCGCGACAAGGACTCCCTCCTCGCCGAGGTAGCAGCGGCCTAACTAACTTTTTTTTTTTTTTTTTTTTTTTTTTTTTTTGGGGAAGTGAGGGGTAATAATATCGATTGAAATTTGTCTATTTAGCTAAAACAGCTGAAGGCGAAGCTGAATTGTGAGGAGGAGAGCTTCACATCTGTGAACGAAGAGACGAAAGCTCTCAAGCTGGAAGAAGAGGAGGGGGAGGAGGTGCCTCTCATCTACAACAAGGATGGGGCATCCGATAGCGATTCGAGTGCAGTGCTCAACGAATTCAACGCGGCCACTGCCACCGCCGCCGTCGCCACGAATTCGTCGTTCTCGTCTCCGTTTCTCTTCCAGCAGCAGCCGCAGCAGCCGCAGCAGCTGCAGCTTCTGAAGGTGGAGGAGGACGAGGACGAGTTTCTCGCCGGAGACGACCCCTGCAGCAGCTTCTTCCATGACGAGCAGGCGCCTACGCTGTCGTGGTACTGCGGGGGAGGGTGGGAGCAGTGAAAGAGGGGGGTTTGGGAGGGGCTTTTTCGCAAGATTTTTGTAAAATGAAGGTGTATGTAGGTAAAAAAAAACAAAAAAAAGTAGTTTGTTGGGTGGTTTATGCAGTAACTGCCGTTTGTACAAATTTGGTGTTCTCAAGGGGGCCAAGTGCAAAATGAGACATGACAAATGGGAAAGGGAAGGGATGAAAAGGGTAAAAGAGCACTCTTTTTAACTCTAATAGTAATAAAGTTCTCCGTTGGGATAATTACATTTCTAAGTGTACAGTCACAAATTTTTTGCAACTTTATTCGGATTGAGTTCCAATGGAGAGTCGAGTTCAGAGCTTTAGTTCCAATCGAGAATCGAACTGGTACTACTTGAGTCATGACTCATTAGTATAAGAAATATCTAAAGCTAGTATAATATACTGGATAAATGACAACAAAAATAGAAAGATGGATTGTATTGCAATTAATAGTAGGGATGAGAATCTGGTTAATTTTGATTTGATTTTTGTTAATTTTATAAAACCAAACGAGAATAGAAATTGATCCAAATGGTTTGGTTTTTATTAAATTTTACATAACCGAACTAATTATGAATGGGACCCGATGACAAACCAAAGTAAGGCGATTCAATTAAATTATTAAAATTCTAACTTTTAAATAAAACTTATTTAAAAATTATAATTTAAATTATTTTAGTTAACATATCTCTTTAAAATATTCAATTGGTATTAAATTTATTGTAGGAGTAAATAATGGAAATGAATTGCCGCCTTATATAGCCTTAATAAGTTAACCTAAGTTACAGTTCATATTCACTATCTCTAATAATTTTTTTTTAAAAAAATTAGATTATATTCTCGACTTTCTAACATTCACTCAATATCCAATTTCTTGGGTTTTAGTTTAAATTTGGTCTTTTATTAAGTAGATAAAAAAAAATTAACGATTTTCAATAAATGCAATATTTTATATCCACTTGATAAAGAAACAATAAACTTCAAAATTTATAGAATTTGATCCCAAAAAAGTTAAACGATGTAACAAACATGTTCCTAAAAAGGATTTGAAAAAAATATATGGAATCACCGTAGCTAACTCACGTAGCATATACAAAAATCACACACACATAAAGAAAACGGAAAAACTATGTTATGGAGAAGTCCTCCTATTATGCTTAGCTGGACCAATAGCATGTTTGCATGTGGAAGGAATTTTTTGGAAAAAGAATTAGGTGGAGGGGTTTTTATCAAAACAGTCCATGCGGTCAATCCACATACAAATATACTATTGGTTCACTTAAACGTCACAGGAGGTTGTTCCTCCTGTGACATAGGTTTTCCGTTTTATATATATATATATATATATATATATATATATATATATATATATGAGAAAATAGAAAATTCATCGACGGTAAAAAAATTTCCTTTACAGTTGTTTAAGTGGTCAAATATAATTATTACATATGATGTTATTTAATATAACAAATAAAAAAAAGACTCTTTTAACCGTCCTTTCAATAACACCATAACACGTGTAACGGTCTAAACAGACTCAGCTCACCCCTGCTTTACGGCATTACAAGTGGTTAGAAATTATAAGTCCTACATCTTATGGTTAAAAGTACTATTTTTACTAATGTTGGAAAGATACTTTGAGGTGAAAATGGTAAAAATGCTGCTGTTTTTAGACTCGAGTAATAAAGTTGTCCTTATTATATAATTTTCCTTAATGTCGTGGGCCAATGAGGCAGTATATTCGAGCGGCCGTAAATGGTTGGGGGGGCGGGATATTTTGTTGGTATGCGAGTAGGAAACGGTACAGGCTTCACGTGGCTTGGGTGTGGGTGACGTTCGCAATTTTATTTCTTGTTGGGTTTATATTAGAAAATTGTTGCTTGCAGTCCATTCTCTATTGGGTTTTAATAATATTTTATTAGGTTTATTTGTTACGTACGCATCGTGGTTGGGAGGAGTTTCCAAAGGATCACACCATTTTTCTAAATAAGCCCACTTTATAATGATATTTTGGAAATCTGAACAGTTATAAAGTGGGCTCACTAGAAAAAAAAGTGTGCTTCTTTAGAAACTCTTGGAGATCGAAAGTGGGGGCAGGATTAGAATAATCTCTACTCTGAAATATAAATATTTAATAAAATAAATTTTCTATTATTTTATACCTATTATTATTTATTTATTTTTCAAATAAAATATATGAAATTTTGTTTTTATATATAATTTTATATTTATTTGCACCTAACTGTGCTTAAACTTAATAAAAAAAATTGCTAGGTAAGAGGTAATTTGTAATTTAAATAAAAAATAAATGTAATTTACAAAATTGGTTAATTAGTACCAAACTTTTGGTTAATTAGTACACAGTGACAATTATAAGATTAAAACAAAATAATGTTGGTTTTTAACTCACATTCTGACTAATAATTTTCTTAATATTATTCAGGTAAATTTTTCTAAATAATAAATCAGAAAGTTTCAAACAAGCATTATAGAAAAGCTAAATAAATTAGTTTCATAATGGGTAATAGGATTTTGGAGGCCAAATATAAATTAAATAATAATTAAATATTTCTCGTTAGGGGAACATTTATTAATCCACAATTTTAAAAACTTGCTTATGCTGTATTATTTTAATTTAAGCAAAAAAAATTAAAAAATACGAATAAGAAAAATGAAAATAAATTGTTTCGTTTTTGTTGTTCCTCTTTTTTACCACTGTCGGAATAATTACGACATTGGTTAAAATAAAGATTAGCGTCTAAAATTTAATTAATTAAACTAATTTTTTTACCATGGAGTTAATTAAAGGGTGGGGGGGTGGGGCAAGAGAAACTGCGGGCCCCGCAGGCGAGAAAAGGCCACACGACTAGTGCGCCGCACATGAAACGGCATCGTCAAAGTCCCATCGGCAACGCGGGGCCCACGAAGGTTTTGTTTAGACGCGCTTGATGCCCCGCACCGCACGGCGGGGCCCGCATTGGTCTCCTCGTGGGGGCCCACAGGCTGCAGTGGGAACATACTGACTTGATTGGATGTCACAAGCTTTCTCGAAAACAGATTATTCTATTCTTAAGCAATATTTTTTGAATTTAAAACACCCAATTTAATTTCTGATAATCCACAGTTTGATATTATCATTCTATTTAATTTAAATTTCACTTTTCGTAAAATTTTCAAATTACTTTTCTATTGGAATTATTTTATTGGGTCATCTAAATGCTAATTAAGGAACTTTTTTCATGGTCGATAATATATAATATATATGAGAAAATATAAATGAGATAATAGCTCACGCAAGCTAACTAAATTGTAGTTTATTTCCACTATCTCCAATAATCCTTGTGTAAGAGCATTTTTTTGGATTATGATCTCGACCCCCTAGGATTCACTCATACTCAATTTCTTGGGTTTTAGTTTTGATTTTGTCCTCCATCAAGTTAATACAAAATTAACGGTTTTTAATGAATACAATATTTTTGTATGCACTTGATGAAGTTATAAATGAACGCTAAAATTTATGAAATTTAATCCACAATAAGTTAAGAAGATAGAGATAGTAATTGTAAAAAAAAATTGAAGAAAAATCATTAAATCATTATAGTTTTGCTGCTAACTCAAGTATTTTTTCCTAAGCTGGTGATTTTCCTACAGTTTTATATATATATATATATATATATATATATATATATATATATATATATATATATATATATATATATATATATATATAAAATAGGAAATTCACCGACGGTAAAAGAAATTCCTTCACTAGCGTTTAGATGGTCCAAAAATTGTATTTTACGTAGCGCCATTCAAGATAACAAATAAAAGAACCTACTTAATCGCTCTTTGACGGCACTTCTCTATTCTCATCAGCTAATACATTATCATCGGAAAATTATCCATATTTTTTTGAGTGAAGACACGTTAAACGAAATTTTAGTTTCATCATTTCTGTTCATGTAAAAATACCATGTTTGGTTTGCCATCTTGCTTGTCTCCATTTTATATATATAATATTCAGTGAATAATTAATCATTTATACTTTCTAAATGCATATCTGCTCATGAATGACATGTAAAATAAAATAGAGCACCACATATTTACATCACCCACAATTTGTTTTTCGAATAATTTTAATTTCATGATGGCCAATGTGATTTTGCAGAGAAATGAGACACATATGCCATAGAAATTTGCATTTGTAAAATGTAAGATCAAAATGAATATGACATGGAAATTAAATAAATAATGATGGTAAAAGTCTATTCTTAGCTACGTATCTCTCTACATCAGTAGAAGAGAAGAATCTCTTTAGTAACTACTGAATATACATGCTAAATGAGTATTGGCTCAAGTGGCACCACCCACCTCCAATTTGCAAAAGGTTCTGAGTTTGACTCTCGATGGAAATTAAATTTGGATAATATTGCTAAAAGTATGTATGTATGTGAGTTTGACTATAGCAAAAAAAAAAAAAAAAAAAAAAACTGCTGAATATACATAAGCTCATGAACTGATATAAAGTCTACATAATATTATGAAGGATTAATTGTAATAACTACTTTTTTATTGTTGCAGACGTATTACTAATTTGACATTAAGAATTTTTCTTCACAGAGAGACTCTCTCTGATAGATAGTACAAGTGCAACAAAAATAGCGAATCTAAATCTATTACTCATCGAAAATTTATTTGAGCACATCACTTTGCTCAGTAAGCCCACCTTTCTTAGTAGGAAATTAGTTTTCCACGTGGATTTCGCATCGTTCTGAAATTTGCGCTTGAATAGATTAGAAATGATAAATTTGTAATTTTTTTTAATTTTAATATTTTTTGATAACTACAAGGGGGTCTCACTGAGCAAAGTCGTGTGCTCCATAGTATTTCCCAATACTCCTTTTTCTTCCCCATAGGGGGACCAAGGACTCAGAAAAGGGAGGCAATATGTAATTTAAAACTTTTACGTAGTCCTTTGTGAGCAATTAAAATAATCCAAATAATTTTCCACTTTAGGACACGTTACCCTTTGCATTCCCCCAAAAGTAGCCCAGCTTTAAGCCTTTAACACCCCACTAGTCCTGCGATCTGCTAGAGTTCTTTTCGGGAGTTTCCAAAGGAGCACACCATAAAAAATACATTGAAAAGTGGGTTCACTGGGAAAATTGGTGTGCTCTTCAGAAACTCCCGTTAACTTTTAAGCCTTTAACCCCTTGTCTTTTCTCAACTTTTTAGTTTGCCCCCCTCTCTTTTGCTTTTTCAGGAGGCAGTCTTGCTTCGGACCTTTTGGGAAGTTTCTAAATTTTTTATTTTGTGCAGAAGGAGGACGCATGGAACTGTACACGTGGCTCTCTCGATTTTTTGGCTTGAGTTGGTGCGAGATTCCCTCTTCTTGGGTTCTGGGATGGGGTTGATGCGATAGGCTGGGGGTGCTCCAATGAGAACTCCTCTGCAGACCTGTTACTATGGGCACCCACTTTTTGCCCACATTGTTTGGGTCCCACTTACTTTTCCCTTTGTTGGGCAGCCCACTCCGATTCCTTCATCTGGCATTCTATTGGGAAATTCTGTTTGAGCACACTACTTTGCTAAGTGAGCCAACATTTTAAATTCTGAAATTAATCCAAATTCTGATATTAATCCCGAACTAGTTTAATATAGTTCATAAATTAATTTCTAATAAGAAAAAAAAATAATCACAAAAAGAAACGATAAATTTATAATTTCTTATAATTTTAGGAGGTGGACTCAAGGAACAAAATTGGTGTACACAAATAGAATTTCCCCATTCTATTGCATCTTCTTTTCTATTTTCTCTTTGTTTTTTTTTAGTTCTTTTATAGATTGTTAAATTTCGATTCTTTATATTTGATGAAGCGTTAACTTGCTACTCCTAAAAAAATAGATGCTCTATAAAGGTGCTACTGATTCAAGATCTATTCTCACATGAAATTACTCCCAATAAAATCAAAGAAGTTTTGGATTGTAGCCCAGATAATCAATGGTTAATTATTCTTCTGATTTTTCTTATTTTTATTTTCTTTGTATAACTGAGGAAAAAAAAACAAAACAAAACAAAATCAAACTCAAAACCAACTATACAAGGAGAGTAATATCTAATTCATCTTATCTGACAATTTTAGATCATGTTAGTTGGTTGCATTTTGTTGAAGTGTTTTTTAAAATAAGGATCTATAAACGGCATGAGAATTTCAAAGCAGAAGTCTTCTACCAATGCGCCTCTGCATATAAAAGACGCATCTCTTAATCACGCACTACAAACCCTGCAACATACATCTTTGAGAAAAGGTAATACTTGAGTTTTTATTGACTCAAACCTCGTAGTGATTTGCACCAATCTGGTCCGGAAACTTCTAGATGGGCACAGCTTTTTTCCTAGTGAGCCCACTTTTCTTAGTTAGCACACCCTCTCTTTTAAAAAGAGAGGGTTTTTCCTAGTGAGCACACCAAAATTCCTAACATATCCTCCTCTCTCTCTCTCCGATTGATTTCTTCTTCTTCTTCTTCTTCTTCTTCTTCTTCGTCTTCTTCTTCTTTTTCATCTTCTTCTTCAATTTTCCACCTCTTCCCCCTCCCCCCTCTCCCCCCTCTCCTCCCTCCCCCTCCCTCTCCCTCTCCCTCTCTCTGTCCCTGATCAGATCTAGCCATCCGGAGCTGTTAACCCGGATGGATTGGCCTGATCCGGGCTAACTAGCCCGGATCAAGTCCATCCATCCGGACTAACAGTCCCGGATGGATGGGAGGATGAAAAAGGGGGTGAAGTAGGGGCTCCCGCTGCTGCACGTCGGTGGCCTCCGATCGCCTACTGCGGTCTCACGCAGGAGGAGGTGAAGGAAGGGGGAAAACAAAAAAGGAGATGAAGCAGCAGGAAAATTTTAGTCACTGGGAAAGTGGGCTCACTAGGAAACTTTTTACAAAGAAGGAGATGGAGGAGGTGAAGGAGGGGCAATTTTGCCAAAAAAATTGATGGTAAAGTGGTAAATAAAGTGAGCTTATTAAGTGGGCTCACTAGGAAATGTGCTGTGCCCATTTAGAAACTCCCATCTGGTCCCATCAATTTGCGCAATCATTAGCTAGATCAATAACTTCTTAAACAAATACATCTACAACAATGGCTATCAAATCAAAATTACCTCTGATTGTGACCTAATCAACTCCCATTGGCAAGATAGATTTGGTGCACCTCCACAATCAACAAAATTTTAAAATTCTAATTCCCCTCCTAGTTCTTCCCCATTTTATAAATTGATTTAATACATTCAAATTGGAATGCTGCACAAGAAATTCACTACAACTTATTAAATTATTATCTATGTTAGAAAGTAGCATAGAGTGTTGTATTAGTCTAATCCAATGAAGTTTCATGCAAGTTGTTTATTACAAACCTTAGAGAGTTTCCATTTTAGGAATCTTTTCAATTGTTTTCTTTTTCCAATTTTGATCCCTCATTCTTTGGAGAAGTTCCCTCACCACTTTGCTTAGTAAACTCTCCTTCTAAAATTGTAAAAAATCATAAGTTTACCATTTGTTTTTGTGGCCGTATATTTTGTCCTGGTTGGAAATTAATCTTTGAACGATATTAAATCAGTTATGAAACTAATTTCGGAACAGTGTGAAAACCATTCGAAAAACTAATTCCTGACTGATCAAAGTGGTGTGCTCAAATAAATCCCCCTATGAGCAAAGTGGTGTGCTCAAATAGACTTTCCCCTTGTCAAAAAGAAGGAAGCTTATCCCTCACTTCCTCTTCAAGTGCATTGGGGTTTGGTAAGCCATCCCATTCCACTGTAGGGTCTTGTTGTTGATTTCTTACTTTTTTTTGGTTATTTTTTTTGTTGGGTAAGTAGACATTAAATTTTCCACTTAATAAAATTTAATAATCCAAGGATAATATGGGCAGTTCACAAAAAAGCGATAAAGGGGAAATTTTGGAAAACTCTATTTGCGCATGGCATTTTACTCTTGGCACCCTGAATACTTTTTATATCAAACTCCTATTTTGAAATACTATCATTTTACTCTTTGCACCCAATTTTTTTTAAAAAAAATACCCATCCCCTTTTCTCTAACTCCTCACCCGTTCAATCCCATTTTTATCCATTTTTGTTTGAGTCGGATGTTAGTTTAAGAGCAAAAAAATATTTTGGTCGAGTATTAATACACGATCAGGAAACGTGTTGGTCGAGTATTAAGCAAGCGAAGTCTCTCTATAAAAAAAAATTAATTAATGATAAATTTCAAACAAATATGCATAAAACCTAAAAATAATTCAAATCGTATCTTAGATTTATTATATGACACCAATTGCATATTGGAATTTTCCATTTGCATAAGAAAACTCAAACTCAAATTCCAAATCCAAATTTCACTTGTCATGGTGGAATCAAAAAATTTAAAATTTTTCTAATCTTTTCAAGAACGTTAACGTAAAAAATTTAAGGGGATCAAGAAATCAACTTGATGATTTTGTAGGAGATGTGTTTTTATTAAATATAAAAAAATTATTTAGGGTTTTAGAGAGAAAATAGAAGAGGAAGACGATGAGTCGTAGTTCCAAAGTTTAAAAAGTCTTAATTTAGAATTTATAAGGGTAATTTAGTCTAAAAAAGTAATGGCAAACTTGTAATTATTTATAAGTTTTAAAACCGTGCGTTAAGAATAAAATGTCGTGCACAAATAGAATTTCCCAAGAAATTTTTAATGCATATACCAATTTTCTAAATAATATAATCGAAAAGTTCAATTTTATTACGAATTTGTCATTATAATTTACTGGCGAGTTTGTCCTCATTTTCTTCAATTTCATTATAAGTTTGTATTTTTCTTTTCCTTCTATCATACTTCCTTCTTAATCTCTTCCAAACTAAAATTCTAATAATCTCAATATTCTAAAAAAAAATGATTTCAAATCGTAATGATTTTTAATAATAAAAAACAAAAGAATTAAAGAATTAGATTAGAAATAGTTAAAAGAATTATTATATTTGGAAGAGTACTGGGTTAGGGTTTTGAAAGAGGGTTAGGAACTCGAAGAGGATGTTAGATTTTTTACATCTGGAGGTCAGAACTTTGAGAAATGGTAGGGGCGGTCGAACCATTGTGGAGGAGGCTAGTGGCGAGATCTGACTGCTGGGAGAAGACGACGGCAAGATCGGTCAGGAGATGCGAGAGAGAAAGGAGAGAAAAAAGATAGAGAAAAGAGAGAAAAATATAAAGGAAAAAATAAGGATAATATGAAAATATAGTAAATTGTACTTATAAAAACCCTTATTTTTTAACTTTATGGACGGTGAACTTAGTAAGTGGGTTGTTAGTAAATGGATTGTTAGAAAATTGGTGGGTACATTTAGAATTTCTGAAAAACCCTTCAATACCGTTAATGCTTGAAAACGAACTTGGTTGTATTTTTTGATTTTGCATTAAACCCAATTTGTCAGAACTGAATCAGATTCAAAACTGTATTACAATATCTAACTTTACAAGTGAAAATTAGAAATGAAATTGGCTGGCATTAAAATTTATTATTGAAACTAAGAGTAAAGATACTATAAGGGGAAAAAAAACTAAAGAGTAAAATAGTTTATGTTAAAATAGAAAATAATTTTTCCTAATTTTCAACATAAATTTATGGAGTTTGATGCAGTAGAAGGGACTTCAAAATCATATAGTATTACATAGGTTCAAATTCCACCCTCTTACGTATTTAATTGCGGATTTTAAAAATATAAATAACGCTGCATAAAGTGTAGATTTCGATCCAAAATAACACTCAACTTGCAGGAACGTGTCAGAATACAAAATAATTTTCCTTAATACTCACCATAAATTTCAAAGTTCTGATGTAGTGAAAGAAACTTCAATAGTTTGCAATTGAATCTAACATAATAAAAAAAAGTTGGTTATCACCCAAGTCACCACCACAATGAATTAATGAAAAATGACCAAAACATTTGTCCATTTCATTTCTTTCTTTTTCTTTTTCTTTTTTCCCTAGCCATCCATTTCCATTTCCTTAGATTCTAAGAACATGCAATTGGTTACTAGTCAAGTGGCCAAGTTGGAAATTTCAGGTGTTATTTATTTATTTGTTATTTTTGGATTATATTTTTTAATATCAGATGATGACATTTTTGTCCATAGTTCTTGGTATTGAACTGCAGGGTTGATGAGGTTATGGGGAAATTCTAAATGCGCACCACATTTTACTAGAGCACTCCATACTATATATAGTAAAGGGATTTACAACATAGGGGAAAATGGTGCTCACTAGTAAAATATGGTGCGCATTTAGAATTTCCCAGCTCATGTCATTCTGCATGCCGAGAAAAGCACCTCCTTGTTATTTGATTGATTGATTGAAGCAAAATATATTTGAAAATTATGTAAATTGATATTCTTGCTTTGGACTTAATTTTAGAGGCAAGTTGGCCGAACATGCTGGAGGGAAAAATGCTATGCCTTGAGAAGTAACTAGTTGAGTCAACCCTAACCCTAACCCTAACACCCCAAAAAAAAAAAAAAAAAAAGTTAAGCCACAACTCCCCATATGAACAAATTATAAATGAAAAAGAATAATGGAATTGAGAGGCTGCCTCACATAAGTTACCATATGTAAATTATCTGAGTTAGCAGTGAAAAATAGTAATATGATTATTTTTTTAAAAAAGTCTTTGAGAAAAATAGAAATGAACTGACAGTTCATACAAGCTACATAAGCTACAGTTCATTTTTACTATCTACATAATCTATTTTTAAAAAAATTCTTTTGCATTATAATCTCGACCCCTTAGGGTTTATTCATACCAAATTTTTTAGATTTTAGTTTTGATTTGGTTTCCCATTAAGTTAACAAAAAATTAATATTTTCCAATGAATAAAATATTTTCTATGTATTTGATGAAAGGGTAAATGAACTTCAAAATTTATGAAATTTAATCCAAAAGAAGTTGAGGAGGTAGAGATAGTAATTCTAAAAAAAACATGAAGAAAAATTATATGATTATTATAGTTTTGCCGCTAGCTCACGTAACTTTTCCTAAATTGGTGACTCACCTATAGTAATCCTTTTTTCTTTTGGATTATAATCCCGACCTGGACTCTGTTTGGTTTGAGAGAACATGAAGGAAAAGAAATAAAAATAAAGAAGAAATTTTTTTCTATTACTTGGTTTGAGAGAAAATTTAATAGAAATGAAAATATTTTCTTACTAACCAAACATCAAAGAAATACCAATTTCCATTTTTTTTCTTTTATTTTCTCTTACTTTTCTTTTCTTCCATTTTCACCAAACACAGCTTAAAGGTTCACTTATATCCAATATCTAGAATTTTATTTCTAATTTTGTCTTCTATCAAGCAGATACAAAATAAAAGTTTTTGATGAATACAATATCATGCATTCAACTGATGAAAGGATAAATAAACTTCGAAACCTATAAATTTGATCATTAAGAAGTTAAGCAGATGGAGATCGTAATAATAAAAAAAATAAAAATAAAATAATACGATCACTATTTTCTTGCTGTTAATTCACATAATTTTTCTGAGCTGACGACTCATTTACGGTAGTCCTATAAAAAAGCATATATATAGCTTAGGTGGGTATATACCAGCCTTACCACTTCTTCTAGGATCTGAATCCTTCATTTTTCACATTTGAACAAGAGTTGCCCTTGTAGTTTATAATCAACTATGGGGGATTTGGATCTCTCATGTGATTATCTTGAAGAATTGCAATGGTTATTAATATAACTAAGCTACCTCAAATAAATGAAAATGTCTCCATAAATGGGATTTTTTTTTAGCACATCATAATATCATAATATACTCCACATATTAGTTTAAACATTTTCCCCCCAAACCATTCATAAGTAGATCCAAACTTACAATGTTTCACATAGTAATATCTCACTAATAATAAGCATTCTTGTTAGGCCCCCAATCTTAAGTTTGATAAATTGGAAATTATAAAAATCATTGATTATAATGGAAATGGAATGCAAAAATATAAATTTCAATTACGTTACAATTTTATGGATTAGATTGTACATGTATTGACAAGTTCAATTTTAATCAAATGCGTTGTTCACAATATTTGGATGATAGATAGAACTAAAAGAGTAGATATCAACAACACCATATAGTATTTTGATAAGAAATAATTTTTGATTTGTTAGATTTTATTATCTTAACATCTCTCGTCATCTTGATGGTCTCAAGTTTATGTCTTTGCTAGACATAAGAAAGAAAGTGTGAAGCCAACTTCTAGTTTCTCTTAGAAACACATATATAATTTTTCATATTTTCATTTGAAATGGCGAGAGATGTATATAGAGTTGCAACAAACTTGTAACACTATTGCTTGGTTTGAAGTTTGGATACAATATTTAAACCACTTCAAATTCATTTCAGTCAATATTTTCTTTCTTATTTTCTTTTCTTTTCCTTCATTATCTCTCAAACCAAACATAGCCTAAATCTCTCAAACTAAACATAGCCTAAATGGATGCTTATGTTATTGGTTAAGTCCTATATATCTTACTATTAGTTTTGACTTAAGACAGTTCTATTAGTTTTGGTGTTACTCTCTAGCTATTTTTTTTTTTGTCTTTATTTGAATAAAGTTAGCTTATTTTGAATAAAATTTAGTCATTTTAAATTGAGACTTGTCATGTTTATTTTCACTGTGATTGACTATAAAGAATGTAAGACTAGTCGTCTTATCACATTTGCTGAATAACTCAACTATCCATAATGTCGTATAATGGGGCATTATTATTACCAAACAAGAAAATAGTATTTCAAATTTATTTAGTTCAATTTTAGCCATTACCATTATTGTATTTTATATTTTTGATGTATTCATATTATTTGTAATTGTTTATTTCAGTTCAACTTATAATACAATAGAATCAATAATAAGTAGGAAATTTTAGCAATTGGAAACACTTAGCATCATGCAAGCAATCGTAAATTAGCAAGCAAGATTTCCACAAGTAATCAAGCAAACAACAGGCAATCGGATAAAGAAATTAGCAATCAACTAACAATAAAAGCAATAATCAACCACACTTTGAAAATTACTAAAAAAAATAACAGCAAATAATATAACATGAGATAATATAACATAGCACTATAAAAAAAAATAACGTAAAAAATGCACAGTTATGGTTTACTGAGTAATTTTAATCTATTAGATGGTACTAGATTTGCATTAAGTATCATAATGTAATATACCAAATTATATAATACATTATTTTCAATATTGGCATGTTTGCATACATAATTAAGCCATATTTCATTTATAGAAAATTGGTTAAGCCCATGTTTCTAATGAGTATGGATATCTGCAATCTCCCTCAATTGTTTCCAAAAAACAATTATGTGATGGTTCCAATTTTTTGTTGAGTGGAGAATTCAGCAAATTATTCAGAAATTAAACTTGGGACTGCGGTGGCAAGTTAGAAGTTATCTTGGTATTTGAAGGGCAATCTCGGGATAAAAATGCTTACCGAGAAAGGGACTGTATTCGGGAATTTCTAAAAGAGCACACACTTGTCTTGGTGAGCACACTTAAAATGAGACTGCGATTGGTAAGCACACTTAAAATGAGCCTGCGATTAGGATTAGTCCTTAATGTCTTCCGGCCGTTAGGAATTAGTTCCCAAATGATTTTTACAACATTAAAGATTAATTTCTGATCAGAAAAAAAAAAACAAGATTACAAAATAAAATGGTAAACTTATAACTTTTTATAATTTTAGGAGGTGGTTCACTAAGACCAGTGGTGCGCTCCCTTAAAATTCCCATAATGCTCAGGAAATTCTATTTGAGCACACTACTTTGCTTGGTAAACCTACCTCTCCTAAATTTGTAAAAAGTTGTAATTTTGGCATTTTTTTTGACCATGTGACATTTTTTTTGATCATGTCTTTCCTATCGGGAAAAAAATAAGATCACAAAATGAAATAATAAACTTATAATTTTTTATAATTTTAGGAGGAGTGTTCACTAAGATTAGTGGTGTGCTCTCTTAAAATTCCCAATGTGCTCAGGAAATTCTATTTGAGCACACCACTTTGCTTGGTAAACCTACCTCCTAAATTTAATTTGTAAAAAGTTATAATTTTGTTATTTCTTTTTTAACCATGTCGTTTGGTCGGAAATTAATCTCTAACAGATATTCCGAACTAATTTTCAACGGTGTGAAAATCGTGTGAGAAGTGGGGTCATCAGTGTGTGCTCAAATAGAACTGCCCACAGTATTCTTTTCAAACCGTGGGCCCACTATTTGTTTGCTCCATAAATTGATTGTCGTTTTCTAACTTGTCCCCGCTTATAAAATTTGAGAAAGTGAGCGAAGAAAGATACAGACAGATCCCGTCACCCTCCGGTTACTTTCACCTCGACAACAACAACAGCGTGGATCCATCCCACTCCACATCACGCGCACGAGATTTTGAAGCACGAGATTTTGCTTATTCGTCTACATAAAAAGTTTACTACTTGCAAGTAAATATTCTACAAACCTTCTTATTATTTTCAAGAAAAAAATAATAATAAACTTTCCATGATAATGTTAATAGAAACTCAATGGCTTTAATGTTTTTTTATTCCTTTTTGTATTGATGACTACTGGGTTTACATGCAAATAAATATTCTATTCATGTTGTAAACCTAAAAAAATATTTATAGTAGAATAAAATATCGCATATATATAAGATTTTGCCATACAAGGTTTACTTGTAATCCTTTTATCTTTATCTTTTCATCCGTTTCTGTTTGTTTTCCCAATCAAGCACTCCCTATTATTTCTACACTTAAGCAATTATTAATTATCCAGATCAAAAATTTTACTAACCTAAACTTAGAACTTTCTTTGTATCGTTTTTTGTTAGCGAACTCACATATACATATCTTTTGCAATATTATCTAAATTAAGTCCCTATTAAGAGTTCAATTATCCAAATTGAGTTCCAGTCGGAAATCAAACTTGAAAACACTTATAAAAATTGGAAAAGGTGATACTATTGGAGACAAAGCTCATTGGCAACTTAGAACCTCCTTACACGAAAAAGAAGTATATTTTATTCCTTCATTTATTTATTTATTTGATAGTCAGACCATAACAGAGTTTTATGCGACCATAACATTCCGTTAAGATTGAAAGGAAAATTTTATAGGACTGTTATTAGGTCAATTTTATTATATGGAACGGAATGTTGGGCTATAAAGAAACGTCATTCACAGAATATAAGTGTAGCAGAGATACGCAAGCTCCGTTGGATGTGCGGCAATACTAGGAGAGATAAAATGAGAAATGAAGATATTCATGTTAAGATAGGTGTAGCTCTCATCGATGAGAAGATGCGAGAAAATCGCTTACGATGGTTTGGTCATGTGCAATGTAGGGCTACAATTGCATCAGTTCGAAGAGAGAAATTTATCAATGTAGGACAAGTTAAAAGAACGAAGGGAAAACCGAAGAAAATATGGATGGAAGTGATATGCAAAGATATGGAGTCTAGATGTTTAAATAACGAGATATTACTTGATAGAAATGAATGGAGAAGGAATATCAAAGTGATCGATCCGACGTGATTCTTTTTTTTAATCATGTAGCCTACCCCAAATACTTAGGATAAAAGGCTTAGTTGTTGTTGTTGTTATATTTGATAGTAAGACCATCCTATTTCATGGATCCATATTTAACAAGTTTATATGATTTAAGGAAAAGGGGTTCTTAAAAGAGCAAGGGATATAGAAAGTAGGATAACAAACTTATCATGAACTCTTTGGATCATGAGTTCCAACATCTTTCCAACAATTGAATTGCTCTTAGGATATAAATGCATGGTGCACTAAGCAACCAGTCAGTTCATTCCCTACAAAAAGTACTGAATGCAACCATGAAGAATATCATAATAGCAATTGAGGGAGTTTCCAAAGGAGCATACCACACTTTTTCTAGTGAGCCTACTTTACAAGTTCGAACAGTTAATAAGTGGGTTCAATAGGAAAAAAGGTGTGCTCCTTAAGAAACTCCCAGCAATTGACAAGCACTGCACTAGATTGCACACACATCAATCATTTCAACCTTAGCAAGTGATTCGAACTCTTTTTTGTCCAAAAAGGGTTCAAGATTCCTATCTAGTATTAACCTAACACCAGTAGAGTTGTGATGGTAACAAATAAAGATCTAGTTTTATTCCAATTGGACAGGATTTAATTAGGAATTTAGTCAAGATTTTAACATATTTGTTTAGATTAGTTTTGATTTTGTAATATGTATAATTTTTTTTTTACGTATATTTCTCGTAAAACTCTAATTTTGATCAGAAAATAAATTTGAATTAATTAAGAGTATGTGATTTGTTCTTTCAAATATTTCATCGAGTGATTCGTGTGAGAGAGGACGTATAATTCGTATACATATGAGATCTAAATTCTAATTTATTTTCAAAATCTCTAATTCATTTCTCAATTCTTCACCGCAAACCATAATTCTCTTTATGTCATGCACCAAGTTGTTCCATAGGCAGAAGAAGATGTCCTCTCACTTTCACTCTGCTCTACTAAAAAGCAACTTGGCAATCAATTGCAGCACAGCTATGGAGCAACTCACTGCAAAAATCAAAGTCCATCCACCAAATCAAGTGGCTTTCTTGATCAAGGCATTGGAAAGTGATGGCTTTGGTAAAATTTTCTCTCCCTCTTGATAAAAGTCCTTCTTTGGGACCACCTAATTGAATCTATGGACAAGTTTAGGAGAGAAATGCTGAAAATGGAGCTACTTGTTTCATTCTTTTTAATTGTGATGTTAACTTCTTTTGCATGGTGAGTGCAATGTGTCTATGAAGTCACCATCATCATATTTAAGTACATATATGACAAAGAACTTTGAGTGCTTGGAAGTTTAGACACACTTAGTTGTAATTATTCCTAGCTTAAAATGTCCCATATTCGATTTGGAACAAAAATTAGTATTACTTATAATGATTCTCATGAATCAATAAAGTAATCGCAGTTAGCATTTTTGGTGAAGGAACAGTGACTAATATAAACTATTTTAACTCTTATTACTCTAATAAAGATTAATATATTCAAACTTCAACTAGTACCATATATTGGAAGTTGGTACATGTTATATGTACTCATATATCGTATATGAAAAGCAGGGTGTGACATTAGTCTATAGAGTCTGTAAACACATACAAATGTCACAAAATTTTGGTGTCGGATACAAAGCTTTTACTGCCCTCTTCAACAAAAACTCAAATCCTGTCAAAATCAAACTCAACCCTAGGATTTACTATTGGAATCTCTAGTAGCATTGTGGTAATTGGAAATAATGTAGAGTTTTTCGTTCTTATACTTCTTTTAATCTCCACATAAATAATACATCTAGTTGTAGATAGAGATGGCAATGAACACATTTACTGGCCAAAATTTTGAATTAGAAAAATAAAATTTCATTTTTAATTCAAAATTTTGTATATGACGGGCCAAATTTTGGCCATGGGTGCGTCCATTACCATCCCTAGTTGGAGGTTAAACTCATATGAAGTTTCTAGTATGTTTAATTTTGCATCATATTTGTATTTGATGTTTGCAAAATTGTCTATCTTAATTTCCATCTAAGCTATAAAATTTTATTTTTATTCTTCATTTCTCTTTTTTTTATGTACGCTATAGAATTTTCTTCTCTGAAAATAGATGGTAACATGTTGCAAAACAATTTTTGTTTCGATCAGAATAAGACTAAAGATCCCCTGCTCGAAATTGGTTGGGTTTGAACTTGAAACTTTTGTTGGAGATCAAATCCCCCATCGAGATCGTAGAGAGGAAGAAAACAATACAACACAAAAGAACACAAGAATTAACGTAGTTCGACCGACCAAGTTTGACCTATATCCACGGGAGCAACGAGAGAAATCTATTATGAGAAAAATAGGTTACAAGAAGAGATTCAAGTATCTCTCTAAGTCTCACATCTCTCATAATAATAGAAGTATATCTCTCAGCCAATTACTCTCCTCTCTCGTATCTCTCTCTCTCTCTCACACACACACACACACACACATATATATATATATATATATATATATATATATATATATATATATATATATATATATATATATATATATATATATATATATATATAGTATTTCTATTCTAATCCTATTAGAATAACACTATCCCCAACTAATTGGTGTTCCAATCTAATTATAACTCTGGTTTTCTAATCTAAATCTAACTGGAACTTCCTGTGATTCTTGATCACATATGGATACTCAATGGATGCGAGACACAAATCCAACAATTTTTCTATTGGAACTAAGATGTGTTATTGACAGGATTAACATGTTTCTACATTGCAAACTAGAACACGCATAAATTTTAGATTTCTCGTCCACCAAAAAAAGGTTTTATTATTGTGCTACAGTGACATTTATACGTTGATTACAGACTCTATTCTAGACTAAAAGTTTGTGTAAACTTTCAAACACTCAAATACTTTGTCATACATGTACTTAAATATGCTGACGATGACTTCATAGTAGGGATGATAATAAACACATCCATAAGCTAATTTTTTATCCTCTCTATATAAAATTTTAAATTTAAAAAAATAAATTTTTTATTTTTAATTTAAAAATTTGTATATAACGGATCAAAAATTAATTCATAAATATATCTATTACCATCACTACTTGATAGGCACATTGCACTGACTATGCAAAAGATGTTAACATCACAATAAAAAAAATAAAAAAAAGGATGAAACAGGGAGCTCCATTTTCAGCTTTTTCTCTCCTAAAGTTGTCCACAGATTCAATTAGGTGGGCCCATGGAAGAGGTGGGCCCATAGAAGGACTTTTATCAAGAGAAAAGAGAAAAAAGAAAGTTCTACCAAACCCATCACTTTCTAAAGCCTTGATAAATGAAGACACTTGAATTGGTGGATGGACTTTGAATTTTTTTTTTTTTTTTGCATGTTGTTGTTCCATAGCGGTGTTACCATTGATTGCATAGTTTTCTTTTTTTGAGTAGAGCAGAGTGAGAGTGAGAGGATATTTTCTTATACTTATGGAACAACTTGACACAGAACAGTAGGAGAATTAGAGCTTGTGGTGGAGAATTGGAAAAAAAATTAGGAATATCGGGAATAAATTAGGGTTTGGATTTCACATCTAGACGAGTTATACATCCACTCACACACAAATTATTCGATGAAATCTAAACTAACTCAAATTTTTTATCGGATCAAAATTAGAGTTTTACAAGAAATATATAGAACAATGTTGAAAATAACACGTTATGAAACCCACTGTATTGCGTTACGTAACTTAACGGAACCCCAACGCTACGTAACAACTGAAAATAACTCAGTGCATCGTAACAGTACGTTTTTTATATTATTTTACGTTATATTACATAACGTTACGTTAAATTACATTATATTATGTTATTTACAATTATTTTTTTTAGTAGTTTCTATATTGTTGTTAATTATTTTTTTAATAATTTCTATATTGTTGTTGATTATTATTTTATTTATTAGCGAATTATTGTAATTTTCTTGATTAGTTGTTGGTTTGTTTGATCGCTTATAGAATTGCTAACTTGTTAATTTATAATTATTTACTTATTATAATTCCTCTCTGATAGCTGAAATATTTTACTTGTTCATTGTATTAAACTTTTAACTAAACTAAAATCAACAATTACAAATGTGGTAAATTAAACATTACAAAATATAAATTACAATAATGATAATAACTGGAATTGAAATAAAAAATTAAAATCTTGTTTTCTTTTTTAACTAATGACTGGAATTACGGTTGGAGGCTTAATATAATTTATGAAGATAAATGTGAAAATTATTCTAAATTTTAATATAAAATTAGAATAGATTATGTATTACAAAATAGTTTTATATTCTTTTTTTAGATATTTTAAATTTAATTTTGAATTTATAAAAATTATTTTATATAGTTTTATATTTATTTTTAATTAAATAAATAGGAAATTGCATAACCTACGTTATGCGTTACGCTATATGCGACATAACCTAACAGAGATAAAACGTAACGTTATCGTTATTGCTATTTTAAACTTTGATATAGAAAATCCTATGTGCAACAAAATCAACATAAATATGTTGAAATACTAACTCCCTAATCAAATCTTGGATGATTGGAGTAAATCTTTGCCTTTATTCGTTTCTACTGTGTACGCCATAAAAATTGCAAATGACACTCTATTGAAGTTTTTTCAATAAAGGATTACAATCCAACGGTTTCCCGTTTATAGAAAATGAGGAAAATGGATTTCCTCTTTGTTTAAAACTGGATTCTAATGTAGCTGTGGAGGACGATCCTGCTCTTCGTTGATACTCTGTACAATCTCTCTCAGTTGGCTGGAAAAGAAAGAAAGGCTTTGGACTCTTTGATCACAAGGGGTAATTTTTAGAAGAAGATGATCGATCATTTCTCTTTCGTTCTCCTGCCTTTAATAGGGGTTTTAGGGTAACGTCCCGCCTCATTTGCTCGACCGTTAGCCCCACTACTCGAGAAGTGCCGTTATATTCGTTAGGTGGTTGCTCCCACGATCGAAGTAATGCCGTTGCATTCGTTTGGCAGTTAGCTCCTCGATTAGAGGTGGCAACTCCTTTATTTGGGTCGGGTAACTTTGTATTAAATCCCTCCCCGGAAGCTATAGGGAGTATCGCGAATCTCAGTTTTAGATTCGCGAACCTACTCTGTCGTCACTGGGTCGCGAACCTCAATCTTTAGATTCGCGGATCTGCTGAGTTGAGGATTTCCAACCCTAAATTCGCGGATCTGCTTTGTTTTCCAGAATTTTTCACCGACAAAACCCCCTCCAAAGTTTTCAAAACTCTCATGATTTTTGAGAAGTTTTGGAATACTTTGGATATATCATTCTGTATTAGAATCTCCATTTTTCATATTTTTGAGAATACAATTCTGTATTAGAACTTTCTTCAACTGAGAGCAGCATGACTCTATCTCAATATCTCTAACTCCCATTTTGAAAGGAACACGACTCTGTATTAGCGTCGTGAATTTACTGCCTTTGAAGGAAAATGCGACTCTGTATTAGCGCCACAATTTTCAACTCTTGAAACATACGACTGTGTGTTAGGGTCGCAAATTTGCATTTTGGAAAAAAACGACTCTATATTAGGATCGCGAATTTTCATTTTGGAAAAGAAGATGACTCTGTGTTAGGGTCGCATACTGTCATTTCGGAAGGAACGCAACTTTGTATTAGGATCATAACCTTCCATCTTGGAAAAAAAGACGACTCTATGTTAGGGTCGCAAATTTTCATTTCGGAAGGAACGCGACCTTTTCACTTGCGGAAAAGCGGGAAGGCTGTTGCTTTCTACGGCGTAAGAATTTAGGCCAGATATCACGTCTATCCGAAGATCTCGGCCATCAAATCATCTGCTATAAAATCTCGATTTCATGAGAGAGGCCATTCTTATCTCGAGAAATTTGAAATCCAAGTTTTTTTTCCTTTAAGGTTCCTAAGACTTTTTATTTTCAATCTTCTTTAGCTTTCGATACTCTTCATGGAGGATTTCCTTAATCTGTAAAAGATGCCGAAAAAAGCTTCCTCCTTTGGTGCTGTTGCCAGTGGTCATCAAGGTCCTCAAGCAACCTCCAGTTCGATGGTGGTTCGGCAAAAACCCTTGATTGGAGGTAATAATAATAACTTTCGAAAGGCAATCCCTTTCTTAGATTTTTTCTTGTCTTGAATCTGAATATCTCCTTTTACAATTGATTATGCTTGAATCCTTGGCCTAAGGACATTACTTCGGATATTCGGATGGTTATGACGGGAAGAAAGAGTTCAGATTCGGTCAAGTTTTCCCGCATTGTACAGTATCTGATAGCCAAGATAGGGAAGTTAAAATTCTCCATCCTACTCGCTCAACATTGTGAGAACTAATGACCAATGCACCCTTTGAAGGAGATGATAGGTCCTTGTTACACAAACCCGTCTTTTTGTTCGGGAACCACGTTTCAGTGCCCGATAGCGGTTTGGAAGATGAACATTACAAGTGGTTTCGTCAAGTCGAAGGCCGCTACTTGTTTCTCCCTAACATGGAGAGGTCTTACACGTTCTTATTCTTCTAATCCATTTTCGTGCCCAGACGAAAGGACTGGCACATAAACAGGCAGCAGGACTGCATCTTATTGGGAGGATTTAACTTTCAAGGTACTTTCCCTCGTTCTACTGGAAAACACTTTTGTGGATTGCTCCCGAGCTGCTTAATCATGACTTCCCTAGAGGTGAAACACCCATAGTTGCACAGACTTTCTTACACTGATTTGTCGATGCGCAAGGGGAATTTTCTGTTCAAGATTTTCGTCCCTCCGGATGGGTTCACTGTTCTTCAAAAGGAGAATGGGCAGTCTTGACTGACTTCTTTCTGAAAACTTTCAGAGATCAGCTTCATCATGCGGGGCTGTATCGTGCTATCAGGGTTGTTCAGCACGGCATTCTCGCTAGCAGATTCCATTTTTTTTGCTTTACTGAAACTGTACAATCCTGATACTTGTACAATATTTTGCTCTTGAGGCGAATTGGGTTTCGCTCTTCACGAGATATATGAAATTTCGGGACTGCCCATGGGAGACATCCCGTATGAAGAGTACGTCCCTACTGGGGAAGAACTCCATCTACTGAAAACTCGGGACCCTTTGGTCTATAATACTTACTGGGAGTTGCTCTGCCAATATCATATTTGCACCCACACATCCGGCACTCGCACTTTGAAAGTTTTCACTATCAGGCCCTCCAACCTTTATCTGATCATACCTTCTTGGCCAGCTATTTGATGGTATGGTTGAAGAAGTGTGTTATTCCTTCACAGGAAAATATACCCATTAGAGCCGTATACCCAGTCGTCCTACTAGCATTTAGTAGGGGACTCAGTCTGTTGCCCGCGATGGTGTGCAGTATCCAAAGCGGACTGAGGAGATTATCTAATAAATTTTGCAATGTGAAGAAGGAGCAGAGGAAGAAAGGAGATCCAGTTATTAAGACTCCTAATCCACGTGTAGAACTCCCTTATACTTATTTGATGGCTTGGTTGGTTCTACATTGCCCCACTTTGATGAATCCAGCTGATTCGCAGATAGACTTAAGTGCTCCCAAAGTGCAGCACTATGAGAGGTCGCAATAGAGAGGGGGCTATATGGCTGCGATCCGCAAGACCCTCCATCATTTTGCGAGTTTTGAGTTATTCAGATATTTTCCGTACTTTCTGAACGCTGGGTACGGGGAAGAATTCGCAGACATGGCTGATGCTGATAAATTCACTGTTCTGTCTCCGGGGTGCTTCTGCTGGTTGATAAACATCCGTCCAGGATATTTGGTTCTTCGTTTGGGGAACCATTGTTATATAGAACCTTATTACCCGAGCCGTTTCGCTCGACAGTTCAGGTATGATCAGCTCTATGTTGGTAATCCCAATAGGGAAATAAACTTTGTTGGGAACGCTTTCGAAGAAGCTCGAGCTTGGTTTCATTTTGTCGCAGGTGGAACCCAGGCTAGATTTGATCTTCCACTAAAGATCCCGAACTCGAATATAAGTTTCAGTTTCTGTAAATGGTTCGCGGATGCTAATTCCGCTATTCAGAACTTCAGTGTAAATCATACATGTCTGAGTGAGATCAGAGCTTGGTATGCTCAGAAGAAGAAGGCTGGTAGTACAAAAGTAGCAGGGATGGAAGATTTCGGGGGCAGAAAGTGTCTCTGATGAGTCGGAATCGGTGACTCAACGAGAGGAGGAGGGCAATAATGACTGGCTTTATCAACTCAACCTGCCTCCCTTGATACTTCTCCTCTCCTAACTTTAAAGGAAACTTCTCCTCAACCGCAGTCTCCTCCAAAGAAAATTTCGCATGAGCGAAAGAGACTGAGGCGCCTTAACGACTTGTCTATTAATCCGCGGGGCGTTGATCGCAGAACACCCCATCTGGAGTCGGTACTACAGCACCCAGTTTGGTCTCCGAGACCCTCGCGGAGGAACCTGAGGAGGATGAGAATGACTCCTCTTTAACTCTTCGTTCTCTTAAGAGGCGTCGGAGTCAATGACCTGTTTTTCGCAGTGATCCTACTCCTGCTATCCAAGAAGATCCTGCGACTCTCACACACTAGGTCACTGTTGAAGTAAAGACTTCTTCTGTTACACGGGAGGATCATGCAGCTCTCGTTCATCAAGTTTCCACGGATAATGAAGTACAAATAATCGGGGAAGTCCGCGCATCGGGTTCCCCAAAAGTAACACCTCCTTTAGGAGATCAGGGTGACTGGGGAGATGAAGTGTACAGACCTGGAGAATCCAGTGTTCAACCTTTATGTTTGCATCTTCTTCCCTTAGCAATTGTGTTATTATCAGATGATATTGTAACATTTAACTATCAACTTTCTCCTTTTTGCCAGCTCCAGTTTTGACTCCAGATTTAGAGTGCATGGGCGCGAAGGTAATTTCGCCAGATGATACCATCGCAGAAGCTAACGCCGATGAGGTGACCAAGGTTACCACTTCTGTTATTGATACTATAGAAGTAATAAATCCAGAGGATACTGTTCCCATGGTCTCGGCCGTGGCTACTCCATACAATATTTTGGTTCAGAATGTTGTAGTTGGTAGTTCTGCTGAAGCCTCCAGAGGTCCTGTTCCTCCTGATGCTGGCATTGTCCTGATGTTGGCATTGTTGCCTCTGTGCAGCCAAGTACGGACCAAACCGTTTCTGCCCCAGCTAGTGTTGATCCCTCTGATGCAGAGATTAACATCTTTGAAGTTGATTTACTAAAGGATATGGTGGAGAATTTCCTCCACTTCCTTGATCGCTGCATTGACAAAATATTGAAGGGGGCTTCATTTGCTTCGCTTGCCAATATTTTCAAAATTTACTTGACTGGTATTGCCAGCATTGGTGGAGAAGAGAAAGCTGCTCCATTCAAATTCATGATAACTCAGCTTCAAAAGCATGCTGAATCCCTATCGAAAGGCAGAAGTGCTAACAAATCTGAGGCAGTCGAAGACATTTTCCAGAGACTGAAAGAGGAACAATTTAGGTTCCAGAAGGATACCGAGGAGAAGACCAATGCTTGCAAAGCCTCCTTAGAAAAGGGTCAATCAGATCGTCAGTCTCTAGTTCTTCAAGTGGAGGCTGCTGCTTCAATTATCAAGGACCATGACTAGGCTATTATCAAGACCCAAGAGTCTATTACCAAAACTCAAGCTTTCTTGGCCAAGATCACTAAGGAACGTGATGAGTCAATGAGAAATCTCACCAACTTATCGCGCCAGCGGGACAATACAACCAGAGATTTATAGACGATACAAGCTGAATTGGATATGCTGGAGGTTATTGTAGTGCAGAATGTCATTGCCAGTGACGAGGAATTGTGTCGTCAAGCCACTGTCCAAACTTATGAGGCCTTTCAGTAAAATATTGATGATGCCGAGGAGAAAATTAAAGCTCTCTTGAATCATTGAACTGTAGAAGCTTATATATATATTTATTCTTTGTTGTTCCTTCTTTTGTAATAGTTCCTCTGACATTTGTTGTGCATGGTATGACTCCTTGGTTATGTAGAAAGTCTTGAATTCAATTTTGTATCTCTACGGCATGACTTCAGCATTTGTCTTCGAAGACTTGCGATAAACCGCCATCTTATATCTAAGACTTGAGAGTCTTCGTAAAATTTTAGTATCCGTGTATCTGTAACGTGACTTTCATGAGCCTTTGTCAGATTTGCAACCTTTCATCCAGAGGTTCGCGGATTCATACTAAATTCGCGATCTTGACTTCCGAGGATTGCGAGTTTAAGTTCGCGACCTTCTATCCAGAAATTCGCGGGATGACCCAAAATTCCTCAGAATTTGTAGAGACTTCTGCAAGCCTTGGGATGAAGCCTTCGAGCGTGGAATCCCAAGCGTTGCATATTTTTATTAATGACGAGATCTCCGGGCTACAATATCTAAACGTTTCATACAATAGTAATAAATTCTGTTGAGATCTGAATTGAAAATCTTAACCGAAGATTTCGGATTTATCTTTTCCAAACCGAAAATCACAGTTACCAGACCGTCTATATAAGACGCATGATTCCTTCAATGGAAGATCATTCAGTCGTGAGAAAATTTCTTCCCGACTCTCTTCTCTTCCTTTCTTTTATAGTCGATTTATTTATGCAGCCATATTTTCTTCTTCCCCAACCGAAGTGATGGATAAGAGTTGACATGTTACAAGACCTCCGGACTGTCTCAATCCAGCGAGGTGTTCCACCGAAAAGGTTTTTCTGACCGTAGTCATTTTCCTTAATTAAGGTAAACTTTTTCTTCTGATTAATATCATCCCCTTTCTTCCTTCCTTCCTTTTTAACAGGGATTTGACTTGGCTGCAGGAGATAACCATAGTCATTCTCCTTAAGAATGACCCAGACCCGATGGGCTCGTAATTGCTTCCAATACCTCTAGGGTCTTGGAAGGTCTCATGTATTTTTCATGAGAGAAAAGATTTCGGGTCTGGAGTATTGTTTTTCTTCTTTCCTAGTATCCCACAAGGTTGGGTACTAATGACCAGTACCTTGAATTTGTGCAACCCCTCACGTTATACGTTTGGGGTGTGCATTTGGTATGCCCAGTTTTGAACTAATTAAGTAGTTGGCATCATCACTGGGGGAACCAACCAGGAGATCTCTGATTGTGGTCGGAAAGAAGAAACAAGATTGTGCCTTTAAGCTGTCCTTAAAAAGGAGGTTATAAGAGCAAATTGGAAGTGGAGGCCATGGAGCAAACTTTCTGATCCGAGTCATGCTGAAAGAGACGCCTACAGAAGCAAGTTTGTCATTCCAAAAGAAGAGCTTGCTGGGAGAGGAGGCTACAAAAGCAAACTTTCCCCTTTTTTTTACATCAGTGATTTGTATTCACTCTTGTTGAATGTACAACACTAGAGAATTCTCTGTAATTTTGATCTGGTGATGAATAAAGAAGTTCTTTTCTTTTTACATAACTAAGAGTATCTGAAAGATGATTCTGATATTGATTACCAGATGTAACTGTTAACTTAATAATCTTAAAATGAATCAAAATTTTCCAAGTACCCAAAATTACTGTGAATGAAAGAATTTCTTGTTGACAAATTTGATTCGCCAGAGATATATTTTTAACTTGCCAAATTTGAAAGAAAGAAATTTGATTCGCCAGAGGTATTTTTAACTTGGCAAATTTGAAAGAAAGAAAATTTGGTTCGCGAGAGGTATTTTTGTAACTTGGCAACTTTGAAAGAAAGAAATTTGATTCGCAGCTTAAAAATTTTTAGTCTGGAACCACAAATCTTTATTAATGAACTTCCGATTACAGACAAGCTTTTGTTCATCATTTGCATTGAACTACCCAGATCATATTGCGACTGGTATTCCGCAATTTTACTAAGAATAATATTTCTTCAGAAATTTGTCATTGATTGACATCATGATCTTATCACCATTCGGTTTTGCCAACCGATATGCGTCGTTGGAATAAACGGTATCAATAACAAAAGGTCCCTCCCACTTCGGCTGGAACTTTCCTCTAGGCTTCTGGCTGGTTATAATCGGTCTTCTGACTGACAGAACCAGATCACCTTTCTTGAAAGTTCTTCGTTTGGCCTTTTTGTTAAAAGTTCTAGAGATCCGCGCCTAGCATAGTTCAATACTCTGTTGAGCTTCCAAGCGCTTATCGTCTAAGGCCTCTAATTCTTGGAGTTTTTACTGATGTCTTTCTTCTTGTGTCATTCTAGTTGTTAACGCAACTCATAACGACGGGATTTGAATTTCTAAAGGCAAAACTGCTTCTGACCCATATACCAAAGAAAAGAGCATGGCATTAGTGGGCGTTCGAACTGTGGTGCGATATGCGCACAGGCATTCTCTGAGCTTTTCATCCCAATTCCTTTGATTGGATGACACAAATTTTTTGAGAAATTTTACAATGGTCTTATTGAAAGTTTCTGCTAAACCATTGGCTGTAGGGTAATATGGTGACGAAGCTATATTCTCAATTCTGTACTTGTTACAGAATCTAGAATATACCTGGCTTACGAACTGAGCTCCGTTATCATGAATGATCCTCCTGGGCAATCCGAAGCGATAAAACACATGGTGCTTGATGAATTTGATAACATCCGATGACTTTACTTCGACCAGGGACACGGCTTCAGTCCATTTCGAAAAGTAATATGTTATGGCTAAAATGAACCGGTGTCCTCTTGTTAATGGCGGAGAAATCGGCCCAACAATATCCATACCCTATTGCTCAAATGGCCACGATCTAGCCGTTGGGTGGAGTTACTCCGGGGCTTGATGTATAAAGTCTGCATGTATTTGGCAGGCCCTATACTTCTTGGCATACTTAACTGCTTCTGTCATCATCTTAGGTCAGTAATAACCCATCCTTCGGATTCAATCCCAGAGTTTTGGCCTTGGCTGGTGTGCTCCGCAGATGCCAATATGAGCTTCTTCAAGTACTTTTTGAGCTTCGCGGTTGGAGAGGCAGCGAAGTAAAATTCCATCATAAGATTTCCTGTACAATATCTGGAGCTCCGCGTTGTAGTAGAACCGGACAGCCCTTCTCTGAATTGCCCTAGCTTCATTTTGATCTTCAGGTAATATACCGTAAAGGACATAGTCTATATAAGGAAAACGTCAATCCCTCAGTTCTAGGCTTGATTCGAAAACGTCAGTTTCGTCTTCCTGTGGTTCCTTCATTTCCACTTTGAGTCGGCCTTTGGACAAAATAATTCTTTGCTCCCTACTGTAATTTGCCTTCTAGCATGCTTGGGCAAAGTTAATATAACAGTTAGGGAAGCTAGTGAATCTGCATAACTGTTTCGGTGGCGCTTTACGTGGCTGATATAGAAACCATCGAAACCATCGGCGATTTTGATCACTGCACGATAATACGGCAGGAGGTCTTCATGTTTGATCTTGTACTCCCCTTTTACTTGATTTACAACAAGTTGAGAGTCCCCATACGCCTCCAAATATTTGACTCCCAGTTGTTTGGCTATTTTTAAACCGATTAGGAGGGCGTTATACTCCGCGATATTATTGGAGCACGAGCTTGTTAATGAGTAAGCTCGAGAAATGATGTGGTAATGGGGGAGACGAAAACAATTCCTACCCCCGCTGTCATTCTTCCCTCAGGTCCCATTCGGGAGGTACCATCGAAGAAAAGTTGCCATACACCTTTCGCGACTGTGTTTGCCACCGAAGACTCTTGCGAGTCGTCTTCTTCTGGAATCGGGCTCTATTCTTCCAACTCTCCCGGGATTTGTTCGTACAACTTCGAGGATGCCGGGATTGAATGTTCGGTTAGGAAGTCGGCCACGGCCTGTCCTTTAACAGACTTTTGCGGGACAAAATGCATATCATATTGTGATAGTAAAATAGCCTAATTGGATAGTCTCGAATTCAACGATCCGGGCTTAATCATTAGTATTCTCAGGGGGTTAACTCTCGATATAATGTGGATGGTTTGTCCAACTAAATAGTGTCGCATTTTCTGTATTGCGAACACTAAAACTAAACATTCATTTTTCACTGGGTTATACTGATTTTCCGCCCTGACCATCATTCTGCTGAGGTAATAAATAGCTTGTTCGTGACCTGACTCATTCTTCTGTGCTAACAAGGCTCCCAAGGAATGGTCCATAGCCCTTACGTATAGCAGGAAAGGTATTTCCGAGACTGGAGTTATAAGCACTGGTGGCTTCATGAGATATTGTTTGACTTCTTCAAAAGCTTTTTGGCATGCGTCATCCCAAACAAATGACACTCTTTTCCTCATTAATCTGGTGAAGGGCTAACATTTACTAGACAAATTTGATATAAATCTGTAGTTGTACGTCAACCTACCTTGCAGTTCCCTTAACTCTTTGAGATTATGGGGAGGTGGTATATTTTGGATAGGCTTGACCTTATCTGGATCAAGATAAATTCCTTTCGACGTTACGACAAAGCCGAGAAATTTTCCACTGAAGACCCCCAGGAAAGACTTAGTTAGATTCATCTTGAGCTGGTGTTTCCTCATGAGGTCGAGCACCGTCTTCAAATGCTTCAAGTGATCGTCTTTGTTTCTGCTTTTAATTGCTAGGTCATCTATGTAACATTCTACTGTTTTCCGGAGATGCTCTTTGAATATTACGTTCATAGTGCGTTGATACGTAGCACCTGCGTTTTTCAGGCCAAATGACATAACTGTATAGCAGTACTTCCCGAGTGGTGTTCTGAAGGACGTATGCTTTTCATCATCAGGGTACATCTTTATTTGATTATACCCCGAGAACCTATCCATGAACGTCATATGCTCATACCCACAAGTATTATCTATCATAACATATGTGATGGGTAACAGAAATTCGTCTTTAGGGCAGGCCTCATTCAAATTCCTAAAGTCTATACAAATTTGGATTTTTCCGTTTTTCTTAGTTACAGGAACTATATTCGCGACCCAATCAGGGTGTTGTTCCTCGTGAATAAAGCCTGACTCAATCAATTTCTTAATTTCAGTTTCAATAGCTTCCATGATCTCTGGGCGAAATCTTCCTTATTGTTGTTTACTGGCTTCGCATCCAGCCGGATGTTCAATTTGTAAACCGCTACACTTGGGTCTAACCCTGGCATCTCCTCATAACTCCAAGCAAAAATATCGATGTATTCGCGAATGAGAGACATCAAATCCTCTCTTTCTTCCGAGGATAGATTCTCACTTATAAATATGGGTTTAGAATTATTTTCATCCCTCATATTTATTTGAATCACTTTATCTCCGGTTGGATGCTCGCGTTGTTCAAATTGGATCTCCCACTTCACATTAAGATGCTTGGCCCAGGGGTCGTCTTTTATCGGCGAGGCTTCCTCTAAATCTTCGCCTTCTTGGATCGCAGAAGCCATGTTTGCGGATACCTCGCGGAAAATCATGCCTATACTGACATCTGAATCCCAGCAGGATGATTCTAACGAATAATCGCACTGTCTTTCTTCGGTTCTTTCACTTGAGGAACCCTCGGGAGTGGTGACATATCCTAATCCCCTGTCGGTTTTCTGGTAATAATCTGGCATTTTTCGTTCTGGGACAAAGGGTTGAAAGATTGTCCTTCTTCCTTTTCTGAAATTCAACCCCCTGTCTTCAGCCAGATTGTATCTCATTTTCTTTACTAATCTATGAGAGTTTTCACCGTAATGGAAGAACTCGGGATTTCCTTATTCTTCCTCAGAATCTAAGCATTTCTTTTTATTCTTGTGACTTGCCCTTTCAAATACTATGGATTTCTAGATTCCGTCCTTGGGAGGAACCTCAAAAATAACCTTGTTAGCACTTTCAACGTCATTACTTAATTCGTGTAAGGATGATCGGATAGGTGCTTGGAAGAAAGTCAGAGAACGTATCTCATTTACACAGTCGCTGAATGCATCTGCGCTAGTGCTTAAGGACTCAAAATCAACACCAGAAGAATAAGCAAACTCTAAATTTTTATTTATCACCCATTCACCATCAAAGTGAACGGTGTTATTTACATCAAGGCCTTCGAGACTTATGCCAATGGGCTCACCGTCCCAAATTACATCTTCGAATTCCGAATCTTCGGATCTTGATTCTGTATCAGCTTTCTCGCTGCTATCAGAGTCATCCGGAACAGGTTGATCTGAAACACCGAACGTATCTTGATACAGCAACGCGTCAGTAAAGTAGTTTTCAACTCCTTTAAAGAGTTGCTTCTCTGCAACCAGTGTTCTTACGTTCCCATCTTTGTCCACATACTTTATGCATTGATGTAACGTGGAGGACACAATGAGATTGCTATGGATCCAAGGTCTTCCCAATAGCAGATTGTATGATGTGTCCGCGTCTATCACGTAGCACGTGATTTCTGTCTTCAGGTCGCCGATTTGGCACTTAACCTTTATGTTACCCAACGGTCTACTACTGTTAGCATTGAATCCGAAGATAGTAGTATTAGTCGCCGCTAATCTATTCTTCGGAACTCCAAGGTATCGTAGCATCCTCCGTGACATGATACTCGAGGCCGAGCCTGGATCAACTTGAATGCAATCAATCTGCGTAGACCCTATGTATCCCTTGTAATATAAAGGGTGGTGATGTTTATTGCTCTTGACTTGCATATCTCCCAGAGAGAAAGCGATGTAGGGGACGTTCTTACCAGAGATTTGGTGACACGTTGCGCAAAGAGATTCTTCTTTCTCAATCATCTCTGGTGTCTGTGCCAAAAATACCTCCGAATTTTGCAGAGCTTCTCTTAAAACTTCTCTAGTAGACTTGGAAAGTTTCAGGAGTTCGTACAAGGTTATCCTCGCGGGAATATTGGCTAACTGTTTTAGAATGTCGAACTGGAATGACTTTCGCAAGTCATCCACAGGCTCTTTTCCCTTTTTCTTCAGAACTTTATCAAACTTAAGCTCTTTTTGCTTGGTTTTCTCTAGAGATGATCGAGATTTTGCGGCCTGGTCATAGTTCTTCAAATAATCTTTTCCCGATCGGATCCCTGTGGGAGGGGGATCCACATCGGCCACCAGAGAGTCTTCTACTTCTTCTTCCGAATCTGTTAGAGTAGAAATGCCTCCGTCAACTTCGAAAATTATGGAGACGACATTGGAAGTAAAGATCTTCCCTTTTCGCCTTCTTCTAGATGAATTAGAAGTCCATTGTTCATCATTAAGGAGATTTGGATGCCCCCACAATATTTTCCCTATATCAATTTCGAAGGGGGACAATCCTTTCTCCTGCTGTTGATGTGGATCAAAATTCACGACCTGCATCGTGCCTCTAGGACTGGGTTCTACTCCGTCTTGAACTGTTGACTCTATCTAGTCAGGCACTTTATTGAACTTAACAGTCACCATATTCGCGATCACCTTTTTCTGGTATTCTTTGAGCTTAATGACATTGGCGTCCACCAAGACTTGAATCTTATCTTTAAATATGTAACAATTTTGGGTAAGGTGGTTAATAATTCTATGGTAGACACAGTAATTAGGATCGTTAAATCTCCCTGCTTCTTCCGGACGTTTAGATTCTGGCAGTAGCATCTTTTTACTCATGAGGAGGTTGAAGATGGTTTTCGTATGTTCATCCTTTAAGAAATATTGTTTTTGAGGCATACGTGTTTGAGAAAGGAGCTTTGGAGAAGACTTTACGGGTTGCGAGGCATCCATCACCATTGTCTCTTTCCCCTTATATCCCCGGGATCGGGACTTATGCTTGTTATCGCCATTTCGCTTTTGTTTCTCCTCGCCTCCTTCTTCTTCGAGCCTTTGTGCGATCTCCTCAACCTCCTCAGTTTGTAGGGCAAGGTCCTTCTAAGTCGAGGACTTTACTACTCCCATCCTAGCCAGAACCTCAGTTAACAAAGTATATCGACAGGTTTCTACCAAGGTCTTTTCCGGCATCCCATGCAGGCATCTGAGAGAATCATTTCGGAACCTTTTGATGAAGTCCCGGGCTGACTCTCCCCTTTTTTTGTTTAGTGGCTAGAAGCGCCGGCATTGACACCTCCATGTCATCTTTATAGAACCTGGTCACAAAGGCTTTTTCCATATCGCTCCATTAATTGATGGTTCCTAGTTCTAGCCTCCGGAACCATTCAAAAACTAGTCCTGTTAAAGTACTAACAAATACCCGCGTAATAATGGGGTCGTTTCTGGCTAAATGCTCAATCTGTGACTTAAAATAGTAGAGGTGCTGGTTTGGCGATCCTTTTCCATCAAAAGATTTGAGCTTCAATGGTTTATAGCTTTCCGGGAACGACACACTTTTCCATTCTATTGGATATGATCTTACCACACCTAGCTCTTGTAGATCGCTCTTATGCATGAGGGCGTTCAATTGATTTTAGAAGCTTTCCATCCAGATAGCATCTGCGTTTCCTTCCTGGTGCGTGGAGCAGTTGTCATCGTCTTTATGATGTTCTGCTTCTTCTTCATTATTGCAAGGGCCATGACCTTCTTCTAACACCCTCTTTCCTTTGCCGATTTTCGGGCCATGAGGTGGCATCTGTGAAGATGTATCTTTTAACCTAGTCTTTTCGAGTTCCAATAGAACGTGCAGCATGTCTTTAAATTCGCTAATAGCGTTCTGTTGTTGCTGGGTATTTTTGTCATGTTCATCCATCCTTCGCATGAACTCCTCCGGGTACTGTTTTGGGCCATGTACGCAGAGGCGGAGTCTTACAGGAACGAATCAGATGTTTGGGACTCGACCATAACAGATTTTGTAGTATCCACCTCATCGGAAGAGACTCCCGCCATCTGTCTATAATTTGTTAGGATTGCCATCCCACTTCTGAGCCGAATATTTTGGAAAACCCCTTGCTCTTCATTGAGTATGTCTTTTAGGCCCTAAGAGAGCTCTGAGTCGGAAGTAGATCCTTCGGAGACTTTCTTCGTCTTCTTTTTCTTCTTCTTTTCCCCGACACCTATCATATTGGATGACACCTCGGGGTATTCGGGCTCAGAAAACTCGAGCCTGTTTTGTCACCTCCTCTTCGCCGGTTGAGATGAGGATGTTGATAGAGCTGATAGTCGATGGAACACCGACTGCTTGGCGCGTGTCGAACAATGACAGTGTAATAGCACTGCATTGATCAGTCGTTCGCAATGGCAGTGAGATGCCTGAGAATCTTCCCTTTTCTTGTTCAAAAGTTCCCGAAGATCTCCCGCATTAGAACTTTTGGTCACGGCATCATCTGTGAGAGACAGCCTGGGTAGCTTCGGGATCGGCCTCTCTCTTTCATCGAAGGCTCTTGGTGCGGGTCTCACTCTTGCTGGGGCAGTGAGTGAGATAGTCTTAGCCTTTGAGATAGGCTCCTGGGTAATTGCACATTTTCTGCGAACCTGAGGTTCGCGGGCATCTTTCATTACGCGATCATGCTTCTTCATTGGAACACGAGGGACGTGGATGTAGGCTCCGTGTTTGTAGTCATAGACAACTTTAGTGGTTTCACTCCGTTTTCTATAGAAAATGCGAGTAAATCCTCCTGCATCTTGATCTTTAGTAACTTCACACTTTGGCCTCCATACTTGCGCAGTAGGCCTTTGTGATGGCGAGTTGGTTGTTTCTTTTGGCTGCGTGGTCCTGCGAAGGGTAAGAGGTTTGCTTCTTCTTAGGTTCCTTCTCGTTGTACGAGTGAGAGGAACCACCTTCTCCACGTCATAGCCTTGCGGAGTAGGTAGTGATCGCCTCCCCTAATTGAAGTGGGGGCCTTGGTCTACCTTGCTTGAGAGATCAAGAGTCTTAACCGAAACTGGATTAGAGCCCAATGTTGAAGAAGAGGATTTCGACACATTGTAACCGAGGTAGCTGTTGATTATAGTTCAGCATTCACAACAAGTGAGGTACGATGATATAGAAGATTTTGTATATATAATGTATTATGTTTGGTGGAGATGTCTAACTGAAACACTGTGATTGTAGACTTTTTTAGATCGAGAAGAGCTTGCAAATTGGGTTCGTGATACAGGAAAGACGTTAAGATTGGTGATAATTGTTTCAAAATCGGATAGTGGAGGCCATTATAAGAAGGAAAGAATCTGGTTTGATTGTGAAAGAGGTGGAAGTCCAAGATTCAAAAAATTAAAGGGTGATGAAGGATTCAGGAGTAGCAAAAAATGTGGATGCCCCTTTAAGTTAAAGGGTCAACAAATATCTACTGAGGGATCCGAGTGGAAACTTATGGTTATATGCGGTACGCATAATCATCTTGCAGCTTTCAATCATGCAGGTTAAACTAAAGGCAGGACATCCAGTTCCCAACATTGTGCTTAATTGGCATCGTCATCGTTACCCGGTGGCAACTGGATGGCAAGATTTTTATATGGAGCGAATTGAATAATTCAAGTAACTTATGCCACCGACTGTAACAACACAAGATATCATTGAATTATAATCAATGATTCTATGGATGACCTCATTATGTGCATATCTTTTGTTCGAACCAGTTAACAATTGTACTTATATGAAATGAAAAAAAGTTTAGTGTCATATATATCACGGTGCCTTGTAAACCCTATTTGTGTCTTGTATATCGCGGTGCCAAAGTTAGGTGTCAAAATTAGGTGTCACTTATTTGCAAACCCTATTTGGCTGTCTTGTATATTGCGGTACCAAACTTTAATTTTGAAGTTATGAATGACTTGTGTATATGTTGAATCAATGATGTCTAGTTGTTGATATGTTTTGATACCAAGATGTTGATATGATGGACCATTGTTGTACGATATGCACGATATACTGAATTGATAACAAACTTACTATCTATCGGGTTGTACACACCGTATCACTTAAATTTCTAAAACTGTATCCGCGATTCGGGTTTACAGAACCGGATCATTTTTAGATGATCCAGGACTGTAAACCCGGACAGAGATACTATGTCCGGGGAGGCTAGCCCGGATGAGGAGTTTTCAAACAGAGAGTATCTGTCCGGGCTGGATAGCCCGGACGGGGGGGGCCAAGTTTGAAAACTCCTCATCCGGGCTAGCCTCCACGGACATAGTGTCTCTGTCCGGGTTTACAGTCCCGGATCATCTAAAAATGATCCGGTTCTGTAAACCCAAATCGCATATTTGGTTTTAGAAATTTAAGTGATACGGTGTGTCGAACAACAACTTGGCATCATTGATCCAACATTTATGAGATTGATCCAACATATCAACAATTTCGCATCATTGATCCAATATATACACAAGTAATTCAAAGTTTCAAAATAAAAGTTTGTCAAAATTAGCTAAAATTGATACGGTTTACAAAATTAGGGTTAACATATATTGAAGAACCGTATTAGGGCATGTCGAACAACAGCGATCCAACATCTTCATGAACTTGGTATCAAAACATATCAACAGCAGAATAAATAGCATGCATGTCGAACAACAATGGTCCAACATATCAAAATGAACAAAAATGAGGTGTAAAATGCTAATCCAAAGTGACAATCAAAACTTATATCACTGCAATACCTAAGTAAAAAACTTGCTGACACCAAGACAAAGAGAAACTGTTTTGTGCCTATGCAAGCTGCCACATGCATGCTCCAGTTCTAATTGGATATCCATAGGACACAGGATATATGATATGGTAATGAACATATACAACAGATGATATCTCATAGTCTACTGCTTTTAGCAAACAAGTGGATTTAGATTGCTAATTGTCCACTACTAACATCCTAACTTTTGACCAAAATTTTGCATATATTGAAGAACCGTATCAGGGCATGTGAAACAAAAACGGTGCAACAATATCAACAGCAGAATAATTCTACATACCCCCAATTTGGTAATACAACATCCAATATCAACAAATAATTCATAGTTTCAAATACAGAACAAAGGCTTTAAAATGAGTTTGAACCTCATTTAAAAACAACGGTAACTACAACTTCATATATATAACATGTTTCTTGAGTACAACTTCATTTTAAAAGAACGACAAACAAAAAGGAATCTTTGTTCCATGCTAACAACTGTTTTTTTTTACTTTGCGATTAATATTAAAAAAGAACAACAAATTCTAAATTTTTCGAGACTTCCGAGCGGGTTGCTTCCTTGCGGGTTGACGGCGTCTTGAAGAGGTAGGACGGTCGGTGGGGGATTGCGCAACAGGCTGTAATACTGTGTCAATATCAGTTTGTGTGCACCCGGTTAAAACTGATTTTATCTTCACGAGAGTATTATAGAGCAAACTCAGACGCCTCTTACTTGTGGTCTCACCTTGCTCTAAGAAGGGATCAATAATTGTTATAACTTCTTGAATTCTCTGCATATATTATGGCAAAAACATATATAAGTTCGATTATACTTGATTAATTTACAAAGAATAAAAAAACCGAATATTACATCGTCATTATTTGTCTGCGGGATATCTTCAGTATTTGTCTGCGGGACATCTTGCGCCCCCTCTCGATTTGAGGCATGGGTGGACGGATCAATAAAGCGTCGAGATACCTTTTCATACCACACCATATAATCATGCGTGCACTCACCCAGGATACTTACCTCTACGCCTCGATGCTCCTGTGCAAGTACATGATATAACCAACTCAGCCACATTTCCTCAGCGTGTCCATTTGTCACCGAGTAGCTTTTGCTAGTAAGTCCACGTTTTTCTCGAATAGGACTGAACAGTGAAGGCGGAATAAACTAACGACGCCCAAACTGTCGTAACACCCGTACAGGGTGATAAGGCTCGATAATATCCTTCATTTTCAATGTACCCATATAAAAGGATACTTCCTGAAATGGATGGGTATCCCTAAAAGACCGATATGGGTCCCATGTCACCTGCAATGTTATGATATTAAAAAAACAATATCAAAATTTGAAATTATGATCGTTTGGAAAAAAAACACCAAATAAATTTACATTTTGCCTAACCTCGTTAACCGTTAGCGTGTCAAGCATATCCCTAATAACTCTGACATGCTCTAAAAACACTTTATTGTCACGTTTGCTCAACCACCGGCATGCTTGTGGCTAGTCAGGTCTATATCTATAATTTAAGACTGACATTAAAGACGGAAAGTGAGCGAAGATCCACGCCTGCAGCAATGTTAAATATCCGGACATCTGTACCGCATGGGCTCGAGAGGAGAGACCAAGTTGTCTGTACAAATACGCGAGAGCTCCAGCACCCCAGGCATATGTATGCACGTTCTCAACATCATGTAGAAGTGCAAGATAGTCAACAGAGACCCTTGTGCCGCTCTTGTCCCCGAAAAGTGTGCACCCAAGAAGATAAAGTAAGAATACTCGAACAGCACATAATATTTTTCGATCTGTATCTGTCACACCGCTAAACCGTTCTCTTAGCCAGTCAAGGCGAACTGAAGCTCCACCTTTCGTGTTCAACTCCTGAAAAGCTTCATTATACCCGACACCCAATGACTCAGTTAGTTGCTCAACTGCAATGAGCCCATCTGTTCTGTCTGGAAGGCTAACGAACTTTCCTGTTACTGGCAAACCAAGTAGACATGCTACATCATCAAGAGAGATCGTCATTTCTCCAAAAGACAAATGAAAGGTATTCGTTTCTGAATACCAACGCTCGACAAATGCAGTTAGTTCAACGCTACAATGTATTGATAAGAACATATTGTAAGCAGATATAAAGAGGAATTACGGATGTGCTGCACAAAATGGGTATTTGGCTCTTCAGATTCTAGAGACCATGTGTTTATTTTTTTCATGTGATTTATGCACCGTAATGGATCTCGTTCCTGAAATGATAACAAAGCAAAATATTTTAGATACTACGATAAAATTTAATTCAAAGTTAATATGTCTGACCTCATTCTTAGATATAAAGAAAGCAACGTATGTTCTAAAACTCTTCAAAAGAGATAAATCATTCGGTCCTCCATTTATTGGCGACATTTCCTCTTTTTCTGAATCTGACTCATCGATGCCCCTACTTTCTTGCGATACACCTCGGAGAATGCGTAACGCAAGGGTCTCTATGGCAGCATCAACCTGCGAATCCGGTTCGTCACGGATTTCAGGAATGTTAGGATCGACGGCTGGACGGATTCCCATTTTCTTCCTGCTATTCGAGGCTATTGGTCAAATCTGAGATGGTTGCGTCGGATCCATCTCTAAATCATGCAACCATATCCATCTCTAAATCACCAACGATTTTATTTACAAAATGAAATTTTAAATTATCAAACATCACATATCTCCATATGCTAATTATATTTGCCTATCTAAATCTATTTAATAATATAACAGAAACACACAAGATCTATATTTCAATTTATTTCCGATTCAAAAATCAAAAATTAACTATCAAATACAAGCAGGGATAAGGTATGATACGAACAAACGAAATGGAGTAGATTGATATCTTGAAGCACGGATACAGGTATGACACGGACACATCTATATGCCAAATTTAGAAAAATAGAAAACTAGTACTGCAAGGGTATGACAAAAACTTTATGTGAACATCATTACAAACATATAAACATGCACATGATAAATATCCCCATATGAAAATAGATAAGTTAATTCTAAAATATTTAGGATTCAAATACATGTGAATTACTAAATTACAAATGTTTTAAGATAATGTTTATTATCTCGGTACACGAAATATTTTTGAGCTATCTAAGCTAAATAATTGTATGTGCAATCATATTATTTCAAATGAACCTAAACAACTTATATAAACATAATGCCTCTAAAGTTCTCAATATATCACTGATATACTCGAGTTTTAACATTGAAGTATCATTTACAATTATAATATGCCTCTAAAGTTCTCAATAAACTGTTCTGTCCAAAATTTGAAGCAAGATCACCAACATGATAGCCAATTCCAACATACAAAATAATACACATGGCACCAAAATAATCCCCTAAATTCTACGGCACGTAATGATCACCAATATTTATGCAAAATTTAACTAATGATTACCAATACACATAATTAGTCTAAGAAAGCATAAAATATAAGAATTTACTAGACATCAATGTCTATGAAGAATTTAACTAATGATCACCAAAACAAAATCTTTAGATTTTGACCTCGACTGGAAGGGAATCACTCTGACATTAGATTACTCAAATGCAAATTAGCCACCAGTATTTACTCTCCACAACCAAAAAAAACTCAATCTCAGTCTAAAACAGTCTAAAATCATAATCCAACAAAAAAAAGAAAAAAAGAAAAAGAAAACCAACAAACCACCAAAATAAAAAAATAAAAAAACAACAACAACTCAATCTCAGTCTAAAATCATAATCCATAAAAAAATTGATTAAATTTAAATAGCAAATACCTTACTCTTTAAACCTCCTGCACTCCTGAAGTCGAGCGTCAGCGAGAGCGCGTCAGGGGGAGAGTGCGAGCATCGGTGAGTTGCCAGAGTCCGTGCGACCGTCGGCGAGAGAGCGAGCGTCGGCGAGACCCCGCGGGCATCGGCGAGAGAGAGGGGAAGCCGAGTATATAGGACCCCACCCGAGAGAGAGAGAGAGAGGGGGGGGGAAGTCGGCGAGAGATCAGGTTAGCCAGAGAGAGAGAGACCACCCGACGCTCGTGATTTTGGGAATAGGTTTTGGTTTGGAAAAGGTGGGAGAGTTTGGTAACGGTGGGAGAAAGAGAGGGAGATGGTGAGGGTAATTTGGATATATAGGTGTGCTCACTAGGAAAAAATATGATTTTTGAAAAGAAAAGATGTGCGCACTAGGAACAGTGGGCTCATTAGGAAAAATCTTGTGCCCATCTAGAAATTCCCATATAGTACGCATGACGTGGAGTAGGATCCACGTACGTTGTTGTTGCTGTTGAGGTGGAGTTAACGAAGGTGACGAGAACTCGTGTGTATCTTTCTTCCCTCTATCTCTCCCCGTCAAATTTTATATGCTGGGACAAGTTAGAAAACGACAATAATTATGGGGTAAATAAATAGTAGGCCAACTGTTCGAAAAGGAATAGAGAAATTCCATTTATGCACACCACTTTACTCAGGGGTGACTATTGGGCCGAGGTGCTGACACACCGGAGTGGCTAGGGCCGTGCTTGAGTCGGGCTATCACACACGTGCTGCACAGGCCAAGCTGTTGCACGTTAAATTTTGGGGCTTTTTGTAGTTATTTTTGCAGAAAGCCCCCCAAAGGCTATAAACTAGCCATTGGGGAGTTTTCTGTTAAAAAAGAAAATTGAGGAAGTCTTCCTCAATTGTCAAAATAGCAGTTTCGAGGGTATTTATAATTTTTTTACAAAATTCTTCTCTTCTCCTCCTATAAATAACTCCCAATCTATCTAATTTCATTTTTCCTCACAAACTCAAATAACTCTAATCTTTCATTCTCTCGGACTCTCTACGAATATTCCTTCCACAACAAAAAAAAAATTAATTAACTAATTAATTAAATTTTCATAATCTCTCGAGCACAAGCAATTTTCAAGTTCTAACTCTCTAAATTAGAAGAAGAAGCTCAAGGCTCAAGCTCTCTCCTTCCCTCTTCTCTGAAGGTCCGCCTTCCCTCCTCTTTTCGAATCTCATCTCAACTCTCAAGCTCTCCATTCGACTTTCGGCATTGAGGTACACAGTTATATTTTTTACATAATTTATTTCGAATTTTTTCGAGGATTTTTTATTATTATAAATCATACTCCTCCGATACTTCTTCTCAAACCAGTAGCAATTTTTCTCCTTTTTTAACTTCCGATGAATATCTTTTTTTTATCAACCATTAGGCGGAACACCACGAATTCCATTTTCATTGTCACAACTACATGTATATGAGCACGTATCACAATCACATGTAACAAAATGCACCCATCTCCTCTATGATTTCCAAATCCGATATTTGGAATCATTTTGAAAAATTTATGAATCATTTTGAAAAATTTATAGAGGAAGATGTTAGTAAAGCAAGATGCAAATATTACCCAAGGCTATATTTCTTTCTTAAGAGAAGTGGAACGAGTTACTAAAAGATGCATTTAGAAAAAATGCACCCACCTAATGAAACGCAAGTACAAATAAACCCATTCAATGGTAGTTTAGGCACATTTAAATACAACCCGTGCTCGGTAGAAAACACTTAGCCATATATATAATACAAACCGAACAACCATTCTCTATAACCAAAGACCTAAACTTTGAAAATTTTATTAGAACAACACAAAACCTTGAATTTTAAAAATTGCTTAGAACCACATGTAAATCTGATATAATAAAAATATCAAGATAAGAGACAAAATTTAATTATAATTTTAATTTCTTTAGTTTATAGAGTTGTTATCATTTCTGATTGTTGAGAATGATCGAATGACAATCATTTTCTATGTGCAACATCCAACTACATAGATGATGATGGGTGCATTCAAAAATGAATAATAAGTTTTAGAATATTTGAATTTCCTCAAACCTCACAAAATCTTTCTCAAGCTCTTCTAAGTGTTTTTATGGCTTTTAGAGTTGAAAAGAGTTTTTTTTTTTTTTTTCTATTTCTTTTGATAATGCATTCGAAAATATAGTTATAATTGAAATTACAAAATATATATATATATATATAAAAGACCAACATTAGAAAGAAAATTATTTTATATTAAATATATTTGTCACATAATAAACTTGTTTATGTAAGATGGTTTAAGAATTGTTAATGATTCTATGCATAAGCTTAGAAACATAATTGCCTTCGTAAAATGTAGTAGACCTAGAAAACAAAACTTTAAATAAATTTGCCATAATTTTAAACTTAAATCAAGATTATTACTCCAAGATGTAAGAACACGGTATAACTCTACATACAAAATATTGAAGGAGATATTTCCTTATAAGGAGGCTTTACAATTATCTTCTGAAATGGAATTGCCCTCTTATTATATGGATTCTAATGAATGAAATCAATTATCATGCATTAGGAATTTCTTATTTCATTTTGAAACTGTAATTAGGGCATTTTCTAGAACTTACTATACAATCACCCATATTGCACTATATTATTTAACTGAAATTAGTGGAGTTTTTGCAGAAATAATTATCACTTGTAAATATTGCAGCACCGATGGAAGCAAAATTTAACAAATATTTTCAAAATTTTCCAGAGTTATTTTATTTTGGCACCGTGATAGATCCACGCACTAAACTAGATGGAGTAAAATATTTAAACGCAAAATTCTATAAAAATATGGGTTATGAATGACATATACATGAACTTGTAAACGATATTAAAACATGTTTAGATATTATGAAGTCAACATATGAAGATATGTACGGTAATAAACAATCAACTAGTGAAATTAAAATATTTAAGAAAACAAAAAGAACAATTTATTTTCAAACTTATTCTCAACTAAAAAATAAAAAAATCTCACACTTCATTTAGTGAACTACATTATTGTCTTAATCATGGCTTTGCAGAGACTAACCTATAGGAAATTTATGAATCTTTTGATATTTTGGGTTATGGAAATCTCATGAAAAACCATATTATGTGTTTTCTATTATGGCAAGTGAAATACTAATGCCTCTGATATTTATAAGAGTATCAGAGTCTGCTTTTAATGTAGGTATTAGAGTGTTAACAGAGTGGAGGAAATCTACGACAGCAAGCACACTGGATACGAATGTGTGCTTGAAGGATTGGCTGAATGTAGAAGATAGAAATCAAGAGCTTACAAACGATCCAGAAATAGAAACTCACCGGACGGCGACCTAAGACCGAAGACTTCCATATTATTAGTGTTTAAGTTCATGTATTTTGTATAAATATGTATTACACTTATATATATTTTTTAACTTTTAGTTTATTTAAAACTCATAACTATCTATAAAGTAATAAATGAACAAGTTGAGAGTGACGGTTAATATCATCTCCCCTCTCTTTAGGCTTTTTATGACACCAAAAGAGTTTTATGGATTTAATTTGTAAAGTTTACCAAATTAAATGAAATAATAACATGAATAATTCAAATCCCCACATAGTAGATTATAAACTACGAGGGCAACTCCTTTTCTATTAGGATTTCATATATAATTATATTTCCACTTCGAATAGAATAAGAGAAATTTATGGATTTAAATATAAAGTTTGGTCTCTATCTATTAGTTTAAGATTTTGGATTAGTTTAGTTCTCAGTTTTGACTTTAAAGCCCTTCGTACTCCCAAAGACCTCGACATACCTTCTCAACATGTTCAAATGTAAAATGAAAGACTCAAATCCTACAAAAATGTGTTAAGGCTCGTACCGTGCTAAGTTGCATATATGTTTTTTTTTTTTTTTTTTTTTTTTTTTTTTTTTTGTAATTTATAATTGTTAATATGTTTATATGGGGAGTGTAGATTTTGTTCGACTTAACTAATTTGTTGCTTTTGTTTTTGCTAGGATTTTGACTCAATTAGTTACCTCACAAGGCATAGGCATTTTTCCCTTTGGCATATTCGACCAACTTGCCTCTAAAAAGAAGGTACAAAACATGGTTAGGAGATGTGAATTTGATTATAAGAACATATTGATGCTATTTTTGTGAAAAGATAGTTTTTGTATGAATTAATAAGTTTTTCTTAGTATTTGCTATTTATAATTCTGTTTTGTTCGAGTGGGTAGATTTCATTCAGGTTCTAGTTGAATGGATTAAGAGTTTAAAATTAGTTATATGTGAATAAGTTTTAATTTGGCAATAAGAAACTGACTTATTAGTGTCAACTATGTGTGAAAGATGATTGTTCTATCTGAATTTTTTTTTTTTTTCTATTTTTAGTATCACGTACTTACTATTCTGTTTTTGTTTTTGTTAGGGATAGACTCGGAATTTCAGTAGAAATGAGATTGAGCGAGACGGCGGGAAATTCTATTTACACACTGCAATTTACTTTTGACACCCTAAGTATTCTTTACACCAAACTTCCATTCAGAAATATCACCAATTTACTCTATGCACCCAAATTTTTTTTTCCAAATTTAACCCTCCTCCTTTCTATCTCTTTATGTCGTCCGACCCCAAATTTTTCGAATCGGATATTAATTTTCAAGCTAAATATATATTGGTCGGTATTAATACCCGACCAAAAAATCGCTTGGTTGGGTATTAAAACCCGACCAGCAGCCGACGTCTCTCTTACAAAAAAATTATAAGTAATAATAAATTGCAAACAAACATATATAAAAAACTAAGAATAAATTTAAATTGTACCTTAAATTTGTCCTCCGACACCAATTGAATGTTGGAATTTTCTATTTGAATAGAAAAAACTCAAATTAAAACTTCAAACCGTAATTTTACTTGTTACAGTAAATTTGAAGAATTTAAAATTTCTCCAGATCTTTTTAGAAATATGAATTTAAAAAATTTAAGAGATTAAGAATTCAAATCAATGTGTTTGTTGAAGATGTATTTTTTTAAAAATTAAATTCTACTAAAAAATATTTTTAAAGGTTATAAAGAAAAAACAAAAGAGAAAAACGATGAGTTGTAGTTCTAAATTTTAAAAAGTTTTAATTTGTGATTTAAAAGGGTAATTTAGTCAAAAAAAAATAAATGGTAAATTTGTAATTATTTACAAGTTTTAAAACCGTGCGTGAAGAGTAAATTTCCGTGTATAAATAGAATTTCCCCGAGACGGCGGGCCAATTTTTTATTTTCTCGATTCAAATTTTGAATTATTTAAATTTTTGAATAAGACAGGCGAAAAAGTGACCCGTAGACGTGTCCATTTCCATCGGAGATTTCAATGACTGCTATGATATTTATAATCCACAGTGTTTGGTTATCGATATAATTTCGTAATCCAAGGACTTACACCTTTTGCCTAAAAGGCCTCATTTTTTATTCTTGACATGTAGCCTTACAAATTGCACAGTTATACTTCTTAACTTATTCTAAATTGCGAATTGGCTTATAATGATAAGCAACATTGTGAGTCTATTGCTGATGGTAAGGGAGCGCATGAATGGGTTAATTTTTTATCCGTCTTATATAAAATTTTAAATTAAAAATAAATTATTTTTTAAATTTAAAATTTTGTATAGATATGAATAAAATTTAGTCCGTAACGCATTCATTATCATCCCTACGTTCCTTAGAGCGTAGGGCTCACAGTTGATTAATTGATCGTGGTCCTGTATTTTATTTTCATTATCCTTCTGTCTTCTCTTGATTTTATTCAGTTGGGCACACATGTAATGACAAATCCTTTCTTTAATTTTTTATTTTTTATTTTTATTTTTATTTTTGGTGCATTGCAGTCAGCTGGTAACTCAAGTGATATTTTCCTAATTGATGTAGCTCAAAACCTCCTGTGCCTTAAATTAGCAAAAGGAACTAGAAATTAAGATTGCAAGTCCACGAGGGGAGTTTCCAAAGGAGCACACCATAACAGTGCGTTATGAAACCTTACAGAAATTCAATGTTACTTAACAAGTAAAAATAACTCAATATACCATAACAATGCATATTTTATGTTATTTTACGTTACGTTACGTTATATTACGCTATTTACAATAATTTTTAAATAAATTTTTATATTGATTTTGATTATTTATTTTGATTGTTAGTAATTGATGTAATTTTTTATCACTTGACGGCTTGTTGTTTGCTTATTTAATTACTTGTGGCATTATTAACATGCACATTCTTATTTACTTATTATAATTTCTTTCCAATTACTAAATTTTTTTTTGTTATAATTCCTTTCTAATTATTGAAATATCTTACTTGCTGATTAAATTGAATTGTCAGCTAATCTAAAATAAACAATTAAAAATAACAAAAATTGAGCATTACAAAATATAAATAACAATATTGATAACAATTGAAAATAAATTTGAAATCTTATTTTCTTATTTAAATGATGACTGAAATTATGAGTGTGAATGTAATTTAATTTATAAAAATAAACATGAGAGTTATTGTGAAACTTGTTAGAAATTTAGAATTAATACTGGGATATAATTTTTTTATATTTTCTTATAGAAATTTTTAATTCTATTTTCAATTTATAAAATTAATTTTATATAGTTTTTTTTATTTATTAAATAAATAGAAAATTATGTAACCTAGTTTATGTGTTACGTTATATGCTATTTAACCTAACAGAACGTTATCAATATTTTAAACATTGTTCTAGAAAATAATGATATCTATAACAATGTTTAAAATAATCTACCTTAGTTTTGTACCTCTATTCATCCAAACAAACTCAATGATTGAAATCCACCCAGTCCCAATTTATTATTGAACATTGCACCCAAACTGCTAATCATCATGAGCATTCTTACGAACTTAACTGATTCAATCTCTAATTTCTCACATATCATGAGCGAGCATCCTTGTAATTGGGAGTTTCTAAAGGAGCACCCCAGGTAAATCTGTCACCCACTTTTACAAACTAATAAAATATCTGAGGAGTTTAACAAATCATCATGCCAAATTAGTTTTTTTTTCTTTCAAAGTTTAATATCTGATTAGATATAAAATATAAGTCTATAAGTCATATATATATATATATATATATATATATATATATATATATATATATATATATATATATATATATATATATATATATTTATATATATTTATATATATATATATATATATATATATATATATATATATATAATGTGCACAATATGTTCGATTAAAAAATATAATTCAAACTCAATTGAACCTAGACTAAAGCAAATAAAATTATCATAGCCTGCTCGATATTGTTTAATCATGATATTTTTCTATCTTGGGATGCATTTTGGGTGCCAACATTTACAAAGCCGTGCCTTACCATAAAATTTGTAGTGGCTGGTGTTACACCTAAGGTTTCAAATATCGTCTGAAACTAGTATGTATCGCAAAAAACGTGTCAGATTTTAGATATCTGATACAATATAGACCTCATAATATCATCTCTTGTATTGTGAATATTGTTGGTAATTTACTGTTATACATGATATTGCAGATATTTTTATGTCCGTTATTTCTATTTTCTGATGCTATAAACCATCTACCTATACCAAGTGTGGAGATCAAACCAATAATAACTACCAAATTATTGACACGTATTTATGTACCAGAAAAAGGATAATACTAATGTTATTTGATCTTGGCACTGGCTAGTACTCTATCCTTTTTCTCATTTTCTTCCTTAGCATTATGATTTCTATATCTTTCATGATTGGTTTCTTCAATCTCTTTTTGACTTTTGAATATCTTCTTGGTCTTTTTTAACTTTTCTTGATTCTATTAACATGGCTTTGTTTCTTTGGAATAGTGGATAAGTCTTTGTAAGAATGCTTCTCAACATGGCACCCCCATAAACTGATATATTTTCAAGTCATTGAGATTTCAGATCTTTACATATACAAATCAATGTTTATTATCTCTGTTAGCTTATATAGCATATAGTGTAACGCAAAATATAGGTTATGCGATTTTCTATTTATTTAATTAAAAATAAATATAAAACTATATAAAATAAATTTTATAAATAAAAATTGAATTAAATATTCTTAAAATATATTAAAAAATATATCCCAGTATTAATTCTAAATTTCTAACAAGTTTCACAGTAATTTTCATATTTATCTTCATAAATTAAATTATATTCACACCCATAATTTCAGTCAAGTAAGTAAGAAAACAAGATTTCAAATTTATTTTCAATTGTTATCAATATTGTAATTAATATTTTGTAATGCTCAATTTATTTTATTTTTAATTATTTATTTTATATTAGCTGACAATTCAATTTAATCAGCAAGTAAGACATTTCAGTAATTGGAAAGGATTTATAACAAAAAAATTCAGTAATTGGAAAGAAATTATAACAAATAAATAAGAATATGCAAGCTAAGAATGCCACAAGCAATCAAATAAGCAAATAACAAGCCGTCAAGTGAAAAAAGCTAGCTAACAATCAAAATAAATAATCGAAATCAATATAAAAATATTTAAAAATTATTGTAAATAACGTAATCTAATATAATTTAACGTAACATAACGTAAAATAACATAAAATGGAAAGGTTCATGTATTTGGAAATTGATACGGCCCTTTCATTGTACATTTTACAACTCGTGTATGAACAAAACAAACAAACAATAACTAAGCTTTTTATCCCAAGTATTTGGGGTAGGCTACATGAACCAAAAAAAGAATCACGCCAGATCGATCACTTTGATATTCCTTCTTCATTCATTTCCATCAAGTAATATCTCCTTATTTAAATATCTAAACTTCATATCTTTGCGTATCACCTACATCCATATTTTTTTCGGTTTTTCCATCATTCTTTTAACTTGTCCTGCATTGATAAACTCCCGTTTTCGAACTGGTGCACTTGTAGGCCTATGTTGCACATGACCAAATCATCGTAAGCGATTTTTTTGGATCTTCTCATCGATGGGAGCTACACCTACTTTAGCACGAATATCTTCATTTCTCATTTTATCTCTCCTAATATTGCCGCACATCCAACGGAGCATGCGCATCTCTACTATACTTATCTTCTGTGAATGACGTTTCTTTATAACCCAACATTCCGTGTCATATAATAAAACTGGCCTAATAGCAGTCCTATAAAATTTTTCTTTCAATCTTAACGGAATGTTACGGTCGCATAAAACTCCCGTTGCCCTCCTCCATTTCAACCAGCCAGTTTATATCTTATGGTTAATATCATTATCGATCTCTCCATCATTCTGAATAATATAATCTAAATATCTAAACTGATTGCTCATTTGTATTTATTGCCTATCAAGTTTTACAGTATTATAGTCTATGGTCTGTCGTTTACTAAATTTACACAACATATACTCTGTTTTAAACCTACTTAATCTAAAATCTCTAGATTCTAATGTATGCATCCATAACTCTAACTTGACATTTACCCATACTCTTGTCTCATCAACTAAGATAATATCATCAGCAAATAGCATACACCAAGATATCTCATCCTGAATGGTTTTAGTAAGCTTATCTATCACTATAACAAATGAGAATGAGCTCAATGCAGATCCTTGATGCAATCCAATTGTGATAGAAAAATCACTTGTTAAACTACCACATGTTCTGACATTGGCTACTACTCCATCATCATATCCTTAATTATGTCGATATACTTGATGGGAACTCTTTTCCTTATCAGTATCCACCAAATTATCTCTCGTGGAATCTTATCATAGGTTTTCTCTAAGTCAATAAATATCATATACAAATCTCTATTTCTCTATCGGAATCGCTCTATAAGTTGACGAAGTAAATGAATAGTTTCTGTCGTCGATCATCCCGGCATAAATCCAAACTGGTTCTACAATATTTTAACAGTTTGTCGCAATCTATGTTCAATTAATCTTTTCCAAAACTTTATAGTGTGACACATGAGTTTTATTCCCCAATAGTTAAAACAACTCTGAATGTTGTAATTGTTCTTAGACAGATATATTAGAATACTCTTTCTCTATTTATTTAGCATTTTCTTAGTTTGCCAAATCTTGTTAAAAATATCTATTAGCCACCTCACACCAATCCCTCCTAACTATTTACATACCTCTATAAAAATCTCATTTGGACCAATAGTTTTTCTTGATTTCATCCTCTTCAAAGCATCTTTTACTTCAGACTCTTTAATTAAACTACGATTCATATCCTCAAATTGAATAATAAGATCTCCCAAATCTTGAGTAAAACTACCATTATATAATCTATCAAGATAAATTTTCCATCTTTTTTTAATCTCTTCGTCTCGAACTAGAACCATCTGATTCTCATTTTTAATACCCTTTACAGTATATAAGTTTTTAGACTTTATCTCTCTTATTCGAGCAATTCTATATATCCTTTTCTGCCTCTTTATTATCCAACTTCTCGTACACTTGTTTATATAATTTAGTTTTTGCATCCCGAACAGTTTTATTAACCTCCGTCTTTCCTATTTTATACTTCTCAAAGCTTATTCCATTATTATTATTATTCTTCAAATCTCTATAAAGGTCTCGCTTGATCTTAATAGTATTTTTTACCTCTTCATTCCACCATGATGTATTCTTACATGGTGGAGCACCGCCCCTCGACTCACCAAATATATTTTTAGCTATCGTTTTAATGCAACTAGCTATTTTGTTTCGTGTTACATTAGATTACTTTATAATTACCACCACTTAATTTTATGATCTAATTTACACTTAATCTTTCTAAGTTTATATCTAATCTGAATATCTAAAAGTAAGAGTTTATGTTGAGTAACTACACTCTCACCTAGCACTATTTTACAATCGATACAACTAGATCTATCTAATCTCCTAATTAAAAAGAAATTTATTTGGCTTACATTCGATCGACGTTTAAAAGTAACGAAGTGTCAAACTCTTTTTTTAAACCAAGTATTCGCTAAAATTAAATCATAAGACAAAACAAAATGTAGAATTGAGTTATCTATTTCATTTTTTTCTCCAAAACCAAATCCTCCATGTACACTATCAAACATATTATGACTATTTCCTACATACCTATTGAGATCAGCACCAATAAATAGTTTTTCTCTAGCGGGTATTCCTTATACTATCTCATCTAGATCCTCCCGAAATTGATGTTTACTAGATTCATCAAGTCCTACTTGTGGTACATAAGCGCTAATAATATTAAAAATCTCTCCATCTAAAATAAGTTTAACTAATAAAATTTTATCACCCTTCCTCCTAACATCCACTACATTCTCAAGTAATTACTTATCTATGATCACATCTACCCCATTACGATTTCTATCTCTACCCGTATATCAAAGTTTATAACCCCAAGACTCTATGACTTTAGCTTTCTCACCTACCCACTTAGTCTCCTGCACGCACAAAATATTAACTCTCCTTCTAATCATAGCATCAACAACTCTGCTAATCTACCTGTAAAGGAACTATATTTCATGATACCAACCGAAATTTATATTTATGAGCTAACTTATTTACCCCCATCCGCTCATTAAGATGTGCGAACCCTCTTATATTTGACACCACATCCGGACACCGACGTGGCACGTCGCTTCTGGGCGACGACCTAGCAACCCTCACACATTTTTCACTACACCCGGGCTCCGATATAGCGCGTCGCTCAGTAGTAAACGCCCCAACGAAATTCATATTTTAGCTCATGTCATAATATGTGGCAATATTTTATATTGGTTATCACTGGCCTACTACAACCATCCTCCTTTATCCTGACTTGACACAGACAGTGCATAGTACTAGCGGAATTGTTACAACTCGTGTATGAATGAGACATAAAATGGAATTGTGAGTACCTATTGTCAGTTTATTGACTTGCACACATCTGATAGCTTTTATGGATTTGTAAGAATGTGTTAGAGTAATTATTTGATGATTTAATGGGATTTTTAATTAGTTGTGCATGCATATTTGTACACAGATTAGTCATCTAATACTCTAATTAGTCGATTAGTTTCTTGAGACTAATTGACTAATACGTTGAGTTAGGCGACTAATATATCTGCTTAGGCACCATTGTCAGCTAAATAACCTAAGATTAGTCGATTAAATGCTGAGATAAGTTAACTACTAGTTGGTTGACTAATGCTTCAAACTAATTGACCAACTCCGTGATTAGTCAACGAATGTGTTATCTAATCTTGAGATTAGTTAACTGGTCCGGACCTTAGTCAACTAATTTAACTTTCAGGTTATCTTACGTTATTATTATATGTATTGCTTTATAAATAGTAATTAATAGTTTTGATCATGTAATGGTAGAGTATACGTGTATGTCATGGAGCAAGTATTCATGCCTTGTACTATATGTGTATGTCATATTTTATGTGTCACTATGTGCATATATTATTCATGTTTATTGTCATGCTTATATATGAACATCTCTTGATATCTCTTGTAAGCTATTGCTTACGTGCTATAACAAGTACATGAGATTAAAGCTAATAAACAATTGAGGTATATGGAGAACTGAATAGTGGGATCGCGTATGTATTGTGGGAGTTTTGGGACATTTTAGGCTGAGCAACCGAACTAATCGATGGCGTACTAGTACCATTGTTCCCATTTTATTCATGTAGCACTTTGAAATATTTTTGGTTCTAAAAGGCATATAGGTCTTAGCCATGATCTAAAGTATGCACGAAATATCTTGTAGCACTTAGCAGTACATCTTATTTTATGTTGGAGCCTGTGGTCGTAATCCCGTGTATGTAAGATTATACTCCTCATGAAACATTCCACTAATCAATTTCAAATGTATAATTTGTGTTTACATCATTAATTTTACCAGACCACTATAGCCATGTTTTATATACTTCCATCATGATTCGATATGCTTATATATATAATTACTCATATGCACGCACTCTGATTATATTTCTTACCTGGCTTACTCCTTGCGTTTCCCAGACACCTAGATTCATGAGAGTGAGATGAATCCATCACTTATTGACTCTTATTTCGAGGGTCAAGCCAACCTGAGTAATATTGTGTAGGCTCCTTATCTTTTATTTCTCATATTTTGGTATGATATCGTTATTATATCTCAAAATGTTATTAAGCAATCACTGTTGTGTGTGCTTGTGCGTGTGCATGCACGCGCACGTGCACACACACATATATGGAGTTACTGTATATGAGCCATCAGACAAATAAATTACATGAATCAGCAGCGAAAAAGAAATAATCTCATTATTTTTTTTAATTTCTTTGAGAATCATAATTTCTACATCCTTAGTTTTTTTAATATCAAATTTTATAGATTTTAAAATTTATTTACCCTTTCATCAAGTAGATACAAAATATTACATTTACCGAAAATAGTTAATTTTGTGTCTACTCTATGAAAAATCAAATCAAAACTAAAATATAAGAAATTGAGTATGAGTAAACTATAGGAGGTTGAGATAATAATCGAAAAGAAAATTTTAAAACAAAATTACTATAGATAGTAGAAATAGAAATGAACTGTAACTTACATGATTAGGCAACTCATTTCCATCTCTCTCTCTCTCTCTCTCTCTCTCTCTCTCTCTCTCTATATATATATATATATATATATATATATATATATATATATATATATATATATATATATATATATATATATATATATTTATTTATTTATTTATTTATTTATTTATTTGTACATGCACAGGCATGCATGCATGTATGTATATGTGTGTGTATATATACATGCCTTCACATCTCTTTTGTTACTTTTATTGGAAAATGGTATTTACAGCATATGGATTTTAGCATATTATATCTTATACCTGCTTATGTGGTTTATATTTTTTCTGCTTGGCCTCAAGTATCCGTGTTTAGATAACCGCCAGCGATACCTTACCCAGTTAAAGGTTGTATTACCGAATCCTTCGTAGTATAGTTTACGGCGTTACATTCATCATCATCATTTCATTTGTAAACTTCTTCACACATCAGTAAAATTGAAAGTCCTGAAACAACTTTTAAAATTAAAGGGTGAAGCCTGTAGTAAATCGTTAAATTTTTGGAGCAGGACTTTCTATTTCTGCATTATGTACCTTAAGTACTTACTAACAAATTTACACTTTCATGTTATACTTTTGTGCAGAGATTATATTAGTATCCCTAGTGTTGTTGTTGCAGTATTGATAGGCTTGTCTATATATCCTGTTGTTCTTGGGTGTCTTGAGTTGGGATGATTGCTTCCTTGAGAAATCTGCATTGGACACATTCATCTAATTCGGAGTTTTAGTTGGAATGGATAATCAACTTACAATCCTTGAAGTTGTGGCATGGATGTCCAAATGCATGGAGAAATTTCTCCATCATTTCGCGTTGAGCTCAATATCAACATTTTGTGTTCTCCAAGTATCCTAGTTCTTCATTCACTATCTATCTATTTACAAGTCAGACTGCACATGTTGTTGCCTTGTGCTCGGTGTTCCTTGCCTTGCCATGCACTTAGCAATTACTAATGTTCTTAGTACGCTAGCAGCACTATCGTTATCTATTTGCAAGTCAGACTGTACATGTTGTTGCCTTGTACTCAGCGTTCCTTGCTATGCACTGGGCAACTAATGTTCCTAGTACACTAGCAGCAGCACTATCGTTGGGATATCCCAACACTGATCTTAATACTGGACTAACTCACTATAACAGCGGTCAGTACATATATTATGGATGTAATATTTTTAGTATCTATTACAACAGAATACATACATCAATATACCTTTGATATTGCCAGCATAAACACTGAAGACATCATTTATTTTTTGAAAATAGCAACAAAAAAAAAAAAAACTATTATTATATTTGAAATGTTGGTATGAAATGTGATGATTTTAGAATTTAGACTTCATACAGGAGAAACAACTGACCTTCGTGCTAGTAAATAACAAAAATAAAACAAAACAAAAAATATATAAATAATCAGAAAGCATATTATTCACCATACCTTGGGTTTAAACTGGATAGACTCAGCTCTATTCTCTTCTTTTAATCTGAAATCTAGTTTCTATATATCTATATTCATAGATATTTTATCTATATAGCATGCCTCTTCTTATTATTGTAATGTAAATCACTTTCCATAATTTTATACGCTCTTCTTCTTTTTTATTTTTCAGAGTCTTCAAGATAGACTTAAGACAGCTTTGCTTAATATTTTGATTTGGACAGTGATTGGAATGAGTTGTTGGAAGCTTTTGGAACTATATTTGTTACCGTGGTGCCACGTGTAATAATTTTATTGGACCAGCTAAACAAAAGAACTCCATTCACCGGCAGTGAATTTTCCGTTCTCTCTCTATATATGTTTGTGTGCGTGTGTGCAGATCACCGTAAAGAGAAAGTATGAGGTATGGGATCTGAGTTTTTGTTGAATAGGGCAATACTCAAGCTTTGTATCCGATTCCAAATTATCATACATGGAATCTTCAGGAACTATGCTTGCAGTATGCTACAGTTTATCACGTATCGCCTTCAAGTTCAACAAAATATAAGGCTCCAATATGTTAGAAGGTGGGCGAAGAAGACGCATATGAGACTGGTAAATTTACTCAAGTCTGAAAAATATGCAGCCATGACTATGTTGCCTTTGGCATTCTTCAGCATGCCGTACGAGCATGCTCAAGTGTGTTAGGGTTTGCTGATGTGTGAGATGCAAAGGGACCTAGAGATTAAGAAGCGATAATGATCTAAATACTGGATCATATTCATTCATGAGACATTGTTCTATATGACTTAGAAAATCACTCTACACAACAAAAACCAAGAAAAAAAAAAAGAAAAAAAAAATTGAAATATTTATATGCAATTAAGGGTAGATCTCCTGGTTAACAAGATAACTTTGAACAATAAAATAGTATAGGTTATAGTTGTATCTTTTAAATTTATACTTGACATTTATTTGTTTGGCACATATTTACAGCCACAATTTTAGATATATCTGTCCCAAACAATTGCAAGACATATTATCGACTGCTAAAATATAACTCTATGGCCCCGTTTGGGCGCAAGCTTAACTCTTGCTAATTCTTGCCAAAAGCTTTAAAATATATGTATAAGATTTCAATCCTACTTATTTACCTGATGTGACCTCCCAACTCCTCTCTCAAATATTTGAATTTCTGCTTAATTACCGCATCATAAGACCTGCAACCAAATACAGCCTACATGCTTGGGTCATTACTGACAGCTCAACATAATTCTTATAATCATACACCACCTAATAAGAGATTTAAGCAAAGTTAGTGATCGGCGTTGAACAAAATGAGGTAATTTGTAAAATGGGAGTTGCCGTCATTAATTTATAATTTATGAAGTTAGTAATATATAATCTAGGGAGAATGATGTTGAGAAAAGAACAATATTCATGTTAAAATGCTGAAGAAAGAAACATAATTTTCTTAATCGCAGAAAAAAAAAAATCATAATTAATGAAGTCTATTTTCAATTTTAATTCATAAATTGATTCCATACATCTAATCATCTCATCTTTCACCGTCTTAGTAGACTTATTATTTGTCAACAAGAAGTTTGGAGCTTTAATTCTTGGTTGAACAGGACTAATCATATGACTAATAAGGCATCCTGCATGTAAATCTATTGTAGAAGATAAAAAAAAAAAAAAAATGCTTGTCATTGTTCATGCCATGTCATATCAAGCCAATTTTAATTGTGTAGAATTGCTACAGCTCCTAATTTCTTTCCTTTGGGGCAACAAAATTGAGATTTATGCCGAAAGATTAGTAAAGCAATACGATGGAAAGCATGGTATCTTGGGTTTTACCATAAGCATGCCACTAAATTTTGAGACTTTTACTCCAGTTTCCAAGATGAACACATTTGTACTCTCATTGCAGCAAAGATAGCTTAAATGAGGACATTTCTTCACTTTGATATAAGAAAAAATGGTAAATATCCCAAGAATATCATCTGGTTAGGATTTTAAAGATATTTACGCATGGCCGTGGGGTGCAGACATGGGGAACATGGCAGTGTGCGCATGGAAAATAGAAGGAAAACAACAACAACAACAAGGCCTCTATCATAGTTAAAATGAAGCCGAAATAAGATATAAATAGTGGTGGCGTGAAGAAACTACATTTCAACTTACATGGGGAAAAACCAGATTCAATAGAGACCCAAAAGCTTCCACCAACCCATTCCAACTACTGTCCAAATCAAAATATTAAGCAAAGCTGTCATTAAGCCTATCCTGAAGATATCATTCAGCTTTACATAACCCGCTGGAAAATAAAAAAGGAGAGCGTGTTAGAAATGAAAAATGGTTTACATTATAATAAGAAGACGCAAGCTATACAAATAAGATACCTATGAATATAAATATAAACTAGATTCCAAATTAACAGAAGAGAAGAGAGTTGAGTCATTCAAGTTTAAACCCAGGGCATGCTTAATAATATGCTTCCTGATTATTTATATATTCTTTGTTTTATTTTATTTCTGTTGTTTACCAGCATGAAGGTCAATTGTTTCTCTTGCTTGAAGCATTACTTCTAAAATCATCACATTTCATACCAACATTTCAGATATAATAGAATCTTTTTTTTCAGAAAATAAATGATGTCTTTGGTGTTTATACTGGCAATATCAGAGCTAATTGACGTATATGTTCCATTGTAATAGATACAAGAAATTAGTCAAAGATATTACCTCCATAGTATACAGCAGCTTGACCGCTGCTATAATGAGTTAGTCCAGCATTAAGATCAGTATTGTATCCCAACGATAGTGCTGCTAGCGTACCAGGAACATTAGCTGCCAAGTGCATGGCAAGGAATGCTGAGTACAAAGCAGCAACATGTGCAGTCTGACTTGCAAATAGATAGTGAATGAAGAAGTAGGACACTTGGAGAACACAAAATGCTGATATTGAGCTCAATGAGAAATGATGAAGAAATTTCTCCACACGTTTGGACATCCATGCCACAACTCCAAGGGTTGTAAGTTGATTAGCCATCCCAACTAAAACTCCGAACCAGATGAACGTGTCCCATGCAGATTTCTCACTCAAGCAATCATCCCAACTCAGGACACCCAACAGCAACAGGATAGACAAGCCTATCAAAGCTGCAACAACACTAGGGATACCAATATAATCTCTGCACAAAATTATTACATAAAGCAGTAAATTTGTCAGTAAGTATATAAGATACATAAGGCTGAAATAGAAAATCCGTCTCTTACAATTTAACGATTTACAACAGCTTTCACCCTTCAATTACAAAAGTTATTTTAGGACTTTCAATTTTATTGATGTGTGAATAAGTTTATAAATGAAATAATGATGATGAATGTAATGGTCTAAACTATGCACGAAGGATTCGGTAATACAACCTTTTATTGGGTAAGGCACTACTGGCAGTTACCCAAACACGAATACCTGAGGCCAAGCAGAGAAAATATAAACCACATAGGCAGGTATAAGATCAAATCTGCTAAAATCCATATGCAGTAAATACCAATATCCAAATAAAAGTAACAAAAGAGATATGAAGAGGCATAGACATACATACATACATACATACATACATATATATATATATATATATATATATATATATATAGAGAGAGAGAGAGAGAGAGAGAGAGAGAGAGAGATCGAGATGAGTCGCCGACTCACATTAAATACCATTATCCAAATAAAAGTAAAAAAAGAGATATGAGGGCACAGACATATATATGCACACATACATACACGGAGAGAGAGAGAGAGTGAGAGAGAAAGAGAGAGACAAATCGAGATGAGTCGCCGATTCACATGCATTACTTGAGCTGCAGTTCATTTGTACTATCTCTGATAATTTTGTTTTAAAATTTTCTTTTGGATTATGATTTCAACCCTATGGTTCACTCCTATGGGTTTTAATTTTGATTTGGTCTTCTATCAAGTAGACACAAAATTAATAGTTTTCGGTGAATATAACATTTTATATCCACTTAATCATGATTCATTAAATTTGATCTTAAAAAACCTAAGGAGATAAAAATCATGATCAAAAACAAATTTTAGAAAAATAATAGAATCATTACTTTTTCACCACTGACTAACATAACTTACTTGAGCTGGTCGCTTATATACAGTAATCCCATATATTATGTGTGTGTGTGTGTATAGACACACACATACACACAAGAATGGTTGCTTAAACACATTTAAGATACAACAACGATATCATAACAAAAAGAACTAAAAGATAAGAAGCTTACACAATATTACTCAGATTGGGCTGATCCTCAAAGTAAGACTCAATAAGTGATGGATTCATCTCATTCTCTCATGAATCTAAGTGTTTGGAAAACTCAGGGAGTAAGCTACAGTAAGAAATATAATCAAAGTACATGGACAAGAGTAATTATACATACAGGCATGCATCAAATCATGATGGAAGCATATAAAGTACATGGCTATAGTGGTCAGGTAAATTAATGATGCAAGTACAAATGATACATATGAAATTGATTAGTGGAATGGTTCATATGTTCGAGGAGTATAATCTTACACACGCAGGATCATGACCACAGGCTTTGACATTGAACAACACGTACTACTAAGTAATTCAAGATATCCCATACATACTTAAGATCATGGCTAAGACTCGGGCCCCTTGGAACCGTGACATATTGCAAAGTGCTACATGAATAAAACAGGAACAATAGTACTAGTTCACCATCGACTAGTTCGGTTGCAAAGCTTAAATGTCCCAAAACTCCCATAGTACATATGCGATTCACCATTCAATTTTGGATATACCTCAGTTGTTTATTAGGACTAATCTCATGTGCTTGTTATAACACGTAAGCAATACCTTATAAGGATGTCAAGAGTTGTTCATATATAAACAAGATAGTAAACATGAACATATATGCACATGGTGATACATCAAATATGACATACACATATAGTACAAGGCATGAACAGTAGCTCCATAATATACATGTATATTATACAATTACGTGATTAAGGTCCGGACTAGTTAACTAATCTCTAGATAAAATAACTCATTCATTGACTAATCACAAAGTTGGGCAATTAGTCTGGAGCATTAGTTACCAACTAGTTAACTAATCTCATAACTTAGTCAACTAATCTAAGGTTATTTGGCTAAAAATAATGCTTAGTAGATATATTAGTCGCCTAACTCAATGTATTAGTCGATTAGTCTTAAGAAACTAATCAACTAATAACAGTATTAGAAGACTGATTTGTGTACAAATATACATGTACAACTAATTAAAAATCCCATTAAATCATCAAATAATTACTACAATGCATTCTTACACATTCATAAAAACAATCTAACATGTGCAAGTCAATAAATTTATTATAGGTACTCATAATTCCATTTTATGTCTCATTTATACACGTGTTGCAACATGTCCATTGAAATGACCATATCAATTTCTAAATGCATGAACCCTTCCTACTAACATGTTAGAATCTACTACATAGTTTTCAATAATCATCCTAAATCAATTATAGAAACTAGTAAATTGAGATGCGGGAGTATAATTTCTTGCTTTTAGTTGGAATTGAAGGAGAAAAATAGAACCGGTAACTCAACAACTTGACAAGAATTCCTTGAATTGCAGCAGAGCCGTTGATCCCCTCTGTAGCTAACTAGCCATGCTGGAGGTTGAAAGAGACTTTGAAATGGTGAAAAATACAAGAGGTGAAGCTTGTAGGAGGTGGGATGGAGTTCTCCGATTTATGGAATTTTATTAGTTTACTAGAATTTATTGAACATAACCATGAAATTGAGCTTTGGAGGTTGAAGGCTGAAGTTTTAATGGTGTTTGTTGCAAGAGAAGGAAAATAAGAAGGAAAGAATAGTGGATGGATGTGGCTTTATAGTGCATGGCTAGGCATGGAAACCTCCTCAGCCTTTGCATGCATAGCTATCACCTCTTTGGTCATTTCCACTTAGTTCCTCACTCAACCATGGTCAAACCAATCTCCCCTAGTCAAATCCGCATGCATGGCTAATTCTTATTATAGTGGATTGTGGAGGAGAATATATTATTTAATTACGATATCAGCCAAAAAATCGATCAATGCGGAAAAATTAAAAAAAATAAGAAGTCCAATAAAATAAGATGAATATTCTCTCTCACAGAACCTTCTATCTAAGTTTAGAATGAAAGTTACCATCAATTTACCCAGCATCGAACCAATATCGATATCCAGACTACTGGACTAATACGGCTGATGCAAAATAATGGATACAATATCATAAGTAGTAGGGTTGTTATAATTGATATCTTAAGTAATGAATTTAAACAGTATTGCATTGGATAGGCTTAATTAGATATACAGTTGGGGTACTAAGACACTTTAGAGTACTTAAAAAGGTCGTTTCGACGATAATGTGCTCAATATCAGTTGAAAATGGAGAATTTTCTATAAATATATTAATAATCAAATTTTCATACTCCAAAGTCCAAACTTTAGACACATAATGTACGTCTTCAACAATCACATATCAGTCTATTAAGAAAGTGTAAATATTAGCATCGAGTATAACAAAGAAACTCATTGAATCTTACTTGTTAGCACTCTTCATTTATTTATTAGGTTGCGTATGGGTGATCCAAATAGGAGTACATTACAAATCACTAAATCAAGATGCTCAAACCGAGTGACAATTCAAATGGGTGTAGTCAATCAACAAACATTTGGACCAAGTAATATCATATCACGTTGTGTTATGAAGAGGGGTAACGATAATTTGTGTACACGTCTTACCAATGTCCATGATTGATGTCTAGGATAGAAATGAAGATATTTAATAATGGCTTAGCTAAGACCAATAGAGCATAGGGTATTGCCAAAGATAGTTCCATCCCTTGTGGAAGGATTTGGATTTGGATTTGGATCTCTCAGTCTCCACTTTGTGCGGGGATATTGCAAATTAAACTTAAAGAGGCACGAAACAAAATCATTGCTACAAGGCTCAAGCTCACAAAGTACGGGATTGCCAGACTTGACTAGCGATTCGTGGAGACTTATTCACGGCATATGGAGGATGCCTATGGAGGTACCGAGGTAATGAGTAATTCATTATGGTTGGAATTCAAGGCAATTAGGATATTCTTTCTCCTAATTTTGGAGATTTTTTCTTACAAGTATGATTTTTCCCTTGCTATGGAGGCTATCAAACTAAACTAACCTATGGCGTTCTTATTTAAAAATAATTTTCTTAATTCTACGTAATTTTATTGAAATATAAGCCCTTGGCATATTTATGCTAATCATGTCATTCATGAAGATTTATCTACGTACAAGGGTTATGAAAAGCCATGCTATGAGGTTATGGGCAAAACTGTATCAACCATCATGTAAAGCTACCTGTGCATGGTTGACAAGATACACCAACTTGCTCAAAACAAAGCACTATTAATTTAATATGTGCATCAGCTAGTTTACCTTACCCTAGTTTCAGGCATAGTCCACTATGACTCTTTGTGTTGAAATGAGGGTCATGTTTGGCTTAGCAAGAGAAGAAGTGAACAAGTGAAGAAAAAAAACTTAATTTTTCATTCATGGCAATCTGACAATAGTTGAAAAGTGTCTGTGCACTTTACTCTTATTGTAGGTTATCTTGTCATTTTCACTTTTCAAATTTATTGCAAAGTCAAATATGAAAAAGGGAAGAGAGATCTTAATTGTTATAATCGATGATGCATTATTCTATCCAACATGTATGATTCTTTAGTTGCCCATTGAATGCCTATCACATTACATTCTACCTTTTTACTTTCTGTTGTGAAATTCAAATATGATACTTTCCTCCTCTTTTTACTATAATCACCTCTTTCCTAATTTCTTATTTTCAATAATCAAACTCAAGACAATGATATTGCATGTAAATGTAAATGCTGCATTAGTTTAGAAACACATGCACTTTCCTATAGGAAGATTATCACATCAGACAACAGTTCAGTCGTAATGTCAATCAACGTTGCCCCTAGCTAACCCCATCTTGGTGGAAAAAAGCTCAGATGACGATGATATGCATGTTAGTAGCATGCGAGATGGTTGTCAAACCCATTATAAAATGCCAACTTTTCACATCAACGAAAATCATATTTGTTGAAATATTTACATATCCTACTTGTAAAATTAGGTTCTTATTAAGACAGATTCTTTTTGGTTCTTCATGCTGAATTTGTAGGAGTAAAGGAAGTTAAAAGCTAACAATCTTAATATGGATGAATAAACAGAATCATGCAGCAGTTATTAGATCTTACCTGGATAAGCAATTATATCCTCAGAGATGGAAAGTTATATAGAGAGTATTAGGACAAATGCAATTCATGCAGTTTAGGTCTAAACTTGAGTGCCTAGTATGGCGATTAGAAGGATGAATAAACAGAATCATGCAGCAGTTATTAGATATTACTTGGATAAGCAATTATATCCTTAGAGATGGAAAGTTATATAGAGAGTATTAGGACAAATGCAATTCATGCAGTTTTACATTTTGCTTTGTCTTATGATTTGATTTTAGTGAATACTTAGTTTAAAAAGAGAGTTTCTCACTTGATTACTTTTAAAAGTGGATCGAATACAAGCCAAATAGATTTCTTTTTAACTATAAGGGTAGATAAATCTAGTTGTATCGATTGTAAGGTAGTGTCAGGTAGGAGTGTAGTTACCCAACATAAATTCTTAGTTTTAGATATTCAGATTAGAAAGAGACTTAGAAAGATTAAGTATAAATTAGATCTTAAAATTAAGTAGTGACAATTAGAAGGTAATCAAAAAGTTTTTGTAGATAGATTAGTACAAGAAGCAGATTGGAGAGACCATGATGATCATAATGTAATATGGAACAAAATGGCTAGCTGCATTAAAAAAATAGCTAAAGATATATTTGGTGAGTCGATGAGCGGTGCTCCTCCATATAAGGATACATCATAGTAGAATGAAGAGCTAAAAAATGATATTAAGATCAAGCGAGATCTTTATAGAGATTTGAAAAAAAATAATAATAATGATGGAATAAGTTTTGAGAAGTATAAACTAGCGAAGAAGGAGGCTAAAAAAACTGTTCGGGATGCAAAAACTAAACTATATAAATAAGTGTACGAAAAGTTGGATAATAAAGAGCCAGAAAAGGATATATATATAATTGATTGAATAAGAGAGAGAAAGTCTAGAGACTTATATACTGTAAAGTGTATTAAAAATGATGATAAGACAGTTCTAGTTCAAGACAAAGAAATTAAAGAAAAATAGAAAAATTATTTTGATAGATTACTCAAGATTTTGGAGATCTTACTATTCAATATGAGAATATGAATCGTAGCTTATGCGCAGAATCAAAGAGTCTGAAGTAAAAGAGACTTTGAAGAGAATGAAATCAAGAAAAGTTGTTGATCCAGATGAGATTCTTATAGAGCTATGGAGATACTTAGGAGGGATTGGTGTGAAGTGGCTGACAAATTTTTTTAACAAGATTTAGCAAACTAAGAAAATACCAAATGAATGGAGAAAGAGTATCTTAATACCTCTGTATAAAAATAAGGGTGATATTCAGATTTGTTCTAACTATCGGCGAATAAAACTCATGTGTCACACTATGAACCTTTGGGAAAGGGTAATTGAACATAGATTGCGACAAACTGTTAAAATATCGGAGAACCAGTTTGGATTTATGCCGGGACGATCGACGACAGAAACTATTCATTTACTTCATCAACTTATAGAGCGATTCCGAGAGAGAAATAGAGATTTGCATATGGTATTCATTGACTTAGAGAAATCTTATGATAAGGTACCACGAGAGATACTTTGATGGACATTGATAAAGAAAAGAGTTTCCATCAAATATATCGATATAATTAAAGACATGTATGATGGAGTAATGGCCAATGTCAGAATATGTTGTGGTTTAACAAGTGATTTTTCTATTACAATTGGATTATATCAAGGATCTGTATTGAGCCAATTCTTATTTGCTATAGTGATAGATGAGCTTACTAGAACTATTCAGTATGAGATACCTTGGTGTATGCTATTTGCTGATGATATTGTCTTAGTTGATGATACAAGAGTAGGGGTAAATGCCAAGTTAGAGTTATGGAGGCACACATTAGAATCTAGAGGTTTTAAATTGAGTGGGTCTAAAACAGAGTATATGGAGTGTAAATTTAGTAAACGACGAACCATAGACTATAATGCCGTAAAACTGGATGGATAAAAAATACATATGAACAGCCAGTTTAGATATTTGGGTTCTATTATTCAGAATGATGGAGAGATCGATAATGATATTAACCATAGGATACAAGCTAGCTGGTTGAAATGGAGGAGGACAACGGGAGTTTTATGCAACCGTAACATTTCGTTAAAATTGAAAGAAAAAATTTATAGGACTGCTATTAGGCCAGCTTTATTATATGGCACGGAATGTTGGGCTATAAAAAAACGTTATTCGCAGAAGATAAGTGTGGAAGAGATGTGCATGCTCCGCTGGATATGCGGGAACACTAAGAGAGATAAAGTGAGAAATGAAGATATTCGTGCTAAATTAGGTGTAGCTCCCATCGATGAGAAGATGCGAGAAAATCGCTTACGATGGTTTGGTCATGTGCAATGTAGGCCTACAAATGCACCAGTTCGACGAGGTGAGTTTATCAATGTAGGACAAGTTAAAAGAACGAATGGAAAACCAAAGAAAAAAAGAATGGAGGTGATACGAAAAGATATGGATTCTAGAGGTTTAAATGAGGAGATATTACTTGATAGAAATGAATAGAGAAGGACTATCAAAGTGATTGATCCGGCGTGATTCTTTTTTTGGTTTATGTAGCCTACTCCAAATACTTGGGATAAAAGGCTTAGTTGTTGTTGTTATTGTTGTTGTTGAGTGCCTAGTATGCACAATATCAAGTAGATTTTGTTCAAATTCAAATTGTAAGCCACAACTCTATAATTTGTAGTCTGCATCTGATGTCCAACAAAATCATGAAATTACATAATTTTGGCTGCATTTATGAATTATTGACGAAACTATGTGATTTTGTTTGGATTTTATTTAAGTGATTCACAATCATTTTAGGTGAGTGTTTGGATAGGTATGAAAATCTCCTAAAATCATAGTATAAGCAATTTCTATTTTTTATTTAAAATTTAAATTATGTGATTTCTCTCATGCACACATGGTTTTATTTCTATTTATCTTTATAACTCAACCAATATTAAGATTCCTAATTTTTTTGAAATTCTAAATCTTGGAAAAACTAAAAGAATATGATTTTTTGTGTTAAAACAGGCAAATGCAACCATAAAAGGGGGTTCAGGATAAGTGACAGCAACTAGATAATTGACTGTACTAATCCTACTCATGGGGATCAATTTATCTAATATATCTATCTTACCGCCACCAGGGCCAGATTACCACTTCCATATAAATGTTGGTTTGTATGAATTATGTGCAACAAATCAGCAAAAAATATTGGGATTACTGTGAACCACTTTTCATAACAATGGCACCAACTCCATGTTAGGAGGAATAACAAGCTTTTGCTCTAGCCAAATTTTGATATCATGAGAACAAAATTATTTTTTTAATTTTTCCTCTTTTATCTTAAAAGAAGTATTGTTTTTCAAACTTGATAAACATTTCCAGATCAAGATATGTAAACTGAAATCTAATTGATTCTTACGAACTAATGACATAATGAATGATGAAGTATTATCGTTAAGGCAAATTCACATGACCATCAGCCTTGGAACCATTTCTCATGAATTTGCCTTTAGTGAAAGAATTTATCGCTATTAAGCTTTGAACAAGTATTATGGAGCATAAAATCAAACAAATTTCTTGAGGCTAGCATTTTGGAAGCGACGAATCAAACTGAATTTGCAAGCTACTATCAAAATAATCTACCAAGTAGCAAGACAACATGAGTACAGTACCAATTTTTTTTTTAAAAGCATATTTCACCATATAAAGATCTTTATATCATCTATTTACAGAGTAACTTCAAAAGGAAAGATTGTATAAGCTACAATATATTTGACATAATATAACAAAATGTTTGCCATACTAATAAGGGACTTACCCAGGTATCCAGAAACTGTAAGATGTATTGGAATAAGCTACAATGTATTTGAAATAACATAATAAAATATTTGCTATACTAAATAAAGGACTTACCCAGATATCCACAGAGAAACCGTAAGAAGCATAGTACCAATCATTGCCCATTCATTCCTTGTTACAGGACCCATCTGTTTCAGTTTCTCTCTCGCCAAAGATGGCGCATTTGGCGTGCTCTTTATTTCAGGGGGAAAGATTTTGTATATAAAATATGGTGTAATTAGAAGAGTCGTGATGGCAGGTAAGCTTGAAAACTTGAACCAGGTTATCCATGGACTCCGAATCTTCACCCCTAGTGCTTTAGCTAACTCAATGCACAGGAGGTTTTGAGCTGCAGCAGTTAGGAAAAGAGCACTTGAACTACAACTTGACTGTCATGCATAAAAAAAAATAAGGATTTGTTAATGAAAGTTGTATTATGAAATATATATGCAGCATAAAAACAGTGCATAGGAGCAGGTGGAAGTTCAGATATCTTCTTTTACTTAAAAAATTTATCTATGTTTCTGTTTTCATGTGGAGGTTGATATATTTTGAGGGGATGTTGTCTTTCCTTGTATATAAAGCATATGGAATGATGGCCCTAATTCATGTACTTTACGCTGCCCTTCGTCAACCTCCATTTGTTTCACCTTTTTAATGACAGAACTTGGCTACATGCATCTTTTCCTAGAAAGAGGGGGGAGAAATCTTCATGAAGAGATAGATACTTTAAACCCAAATAAATTTAAAAGTTTTAGAGTAACCAAAAGGCTTGCAAAATGCAGCCTACTAAAGCAATATGTTCGTATACTGAACCAAGTGAGTGCAATTGTAGCCTTTTTTGGCTTCAACTGCAAATACGAAAGAAACCAGTATGTCACAGTTTGGTAACTAGACAGGATCAGCCTGCCAGAATTGCGGAGTAAATATAAGAGAATCTTGGCTTTTTGAGAGACCAAATTTATAGATAAAAATAATATTCTCTAAATCTAAAACTCTTTAGATACTCCTGAGTTTCTCCTGAAAATTTACTCTTTTACTGCAAACAATTCTCCGAAGCAACCTTCAACAATTCTTTGTAATGAACAATACTACAAACGGTGTACTATAGATTAGATGACAATGGTTGTTGATGCACTAAACGCCATTCATGATTGTCTTTATTCATCGCAGGTTCACTCTACACATGGTAGAATAACGCGTGACAAGTTCGTTATGACAAATCCATTTGTCGTAATTGTGTCGAAAAATCTTCTCGCTTAAAATGATCGTATTTGAACTTCCTCTGTATTCTAGATTCTCGTAGGAAAAGTCTTTCACTTAATTATGAAATGCACCCACAAATTGTGTTATTTAATTTTACAAGAAGTAAAATCTAATATATATTTTTTCAAGCCATGCACTTTACTTCACGAAAATATTTATAATGTAACCAAAGTTGGCCATAATTCATAATTCCAAATGAAATTTTCACCTAAAACCCCACTTCCACTAATTAAACTTTCAGAAGTTTTCAATTTTCAACACTATTTATTGATTTCAATTACTCCAATTACCAATTTCTAGTAATCCAAAAAAAATTGTACGGATCTATTTCATCAAAATGAGAAATGATCTCAAATCAAAATTAAGCCCCAATTATCTACACAGAACAAATATAGTTGATATTTCAAAATTAAGCCCCAAATTATATTTTAAAAATTTTAAGGAAAATTTCTGATGGAGTTACCTGCAGCTGTGCCATGACAAGAAAAGCCCCAATCTTTTTCCCCGTCCCGTCCTCGGGCCGGCTCCCATTGGCCATCGCCAAGCTCTTCACCACGGGGAAGAACACCCCGCCGGCCCTCGCCGTGCTGCTGGGCATTGCCGGCGCCACCACCGCCTCCCCCACCACCAGCCCGTACCCCAGCCCCAGCGTGCTCCTCCCCAGCCACATCACGAAGTAGGTGGCGACCCGCTCGCCTAGCCCCGTGGCGACGACCCCCCGGGCGAAGAAGAAGGAGACGACGATGAGCCAGATGACCTCGTTGGTGAAGGCGGCGACGGCGGCGGCGAAGGGGAGGGTGCGGGTGGCGAGGAGGGCGGCGAGGCAGAGGAGGGACCAAGGAGCGGGGGGGAGGGGGGAGAGGACGAGGCCGAGGATGGCGGAGAGGAAGATGGAGAGGAGGGACCAGGACTTCGGGGGGAGGGATGTGGGCCGGGGGACAGCGAAGCGGAAGAGGAGGCCCAGGGAGATGGTGAGGAGGAGGGGGATGGGCCTCGCGCCGGCCCACCTTGGGCGTGGTGGGTGGGGAGCCGGGCTGCGGGTTGGGCTTGGGGCGGAGAGGGCGGACATGGTGACGGTTGTGGAGGAGGGAGAGGGAGAGGATGGGAGAGGTTTTAAATTTGGAGGGGCGAAATTTGGGGAGTTTTCTAGCGAGCACACTACTTTTCCTGGTGAGCCACTAGACAGTGTATTTTTGGTGCGGACTTTGAGTCGGACTGTTCTTAAGTGGGCTCCTGTAAAACATGGGGTGCTCCGTTGAAAACCACCGAAATTTGGTGTAAATGAGCACACCACTTGACTAAGTAAAATGAGGAGCACCACACGGGAAAACGGTTCTCGTTAGGTCAAGTGGTGTGCTCATTTAGAATTGCCCTTTGGGTTGTATGGATTTTTACATTTGCACCCCTCTACTCTTTTCATTTACTTTCCTGACCTTTGCTTGGCTTTACAATAAAGTTATTAGAATCACTCGTATTTATGATGATATCTGATGTCATCAGTACCGTGATCTTGATATTTATTACAAGAGAATTTTTTGATACACCCATATTTTTCTTTAGTGAGACCCAATTTCTTATTAGTGATGTAATTATTTTTTTCTCTAATATGTAGGGCTCACTAAAAAAACATAGGAAGTATTTAGAAATTCCCTTATTACAATCTTAAGGCATTTGTTCAGCACTCTTTTTAGTCATCCACCCATTACTTCTCTCTATCTTGCCTTTTCATTCTATAATTTTTTGTTTTCCATATTCTAATCATATTGACCTCATAGAAAATGTTTCAAGTCCATATACATCCCAATTATATCTCTCATGGCGATCAGCACAGGGACTCATATTTTGTTGATTGTTCTCTATTCAAACTTCAAAATGAATATAAAAACATGTCACAAAATGAATATAAAAACATGTCATATTCCCGTAAGGTAACTGAGAATTAGACTTGATTCTCCTTTCTATTCATATGTGAAATCTCCTTTTTCAACAATAATAACAACTAAGCCTTTTATCCCAAGTATTTGGAGTAGGCTACATGAACCAAAAAAGAATCACATTGGATCGATTACGTTGATAATCCTTCTCAATTCATTTCTATCAATTAATATCTCATCATTTAGACCTTTAGAATCCATATATTTTCGTATCACCTCTATCCATATTTTCTTCGGTTTTCCCTTTGTCCTTTTGACTTGTCATTTATTAATAAACTCCTCTCGTCAAACTGGTGTATTTTTAGACCTACGTTGCATGACCAAACTATCGTAAACGATTTTCTTGCATCTTTTCATCAATAGGAGTTACACCTAACTTAGCACAAATATCTTCATTTCTCACTTTTATCTCTCCTAGTGTTGTCGCATATAAAGCGGAGCATACGTATCTTTGTTATACTTATCTTCTATGAATGACATTTCTTTAAAACTCAACATTCTGTGGTATATAATAAAATTGGCCTAATAGCAGTCCTATGAAATCTCCTTTTTCACTGCTAAAAATATTTTCAGACTGATTTATGGCAATATACATCAGCAGATTTTGGAATAAATAATCGTGATCATATTAGCAAAAAATATTAATAATCATGATATGATTACTTGTGAGATATCACTAATACACTATACAGCAATAAATAAATTGCCACATTATGAAAAGGAAAAACCAAAAATTAGGCTATGTTTGGAAGATTAGTATTGAAATGTTCTGAGATTTTTAGAGTAATGTATTATGAAATATTCATAAAAATACTTGTTTGTGAGTTTTTGGAGAAGTATTGTGAAATGCTCTTAGAACATCACAAACACCTGGGCAGGTATTCAGAGTGTTTTTTTAGAACACTCAAAATCATTGTATTTTAGAGTGTTTTAAATCTTTTATCGAAATTATCCTTTATTTTCCTTATTCCACCCTTCTTCCTCCTTTTCCTAAATTAGGATATATTCGTTTTTTACATATTTATGAAACCCATATAACCCCGTGAGAAACTAAAATACTCCGAAACAGCAAATTTGCTTCGAAACTAAAATACTATGAAACCCATAATCAAAACATTCCAAAGCACATACCAAAATACTCTGAAACGCAACACTTTAATAATACTCCAAAATACTTTGATTTTGAAATCCAAGCACATCCTTACCATTAACTTAATATTGGTAGAATAATTTTAAAAATAGTCTTTTGAAAAAATAGGATTAATTGTAACAACTATCTATGTACTACTGGGGTATATCATTAATATCCTCAAGAATTTTTTCCGTAGTGAAACCTGATAGAGGTATAAGTGTAACAAAAAACAACAAATTTTGCCTATCGTGGATCTCTCTTCAAAAATATTTTTATAAAGAGATATTAGTGATTTACTCACAATAATACAAGGATAGTGTCTCTGGGTAATCCTAAAAAAATATAAACTAGAACATAGATATAAATAAGAAAAAGCTGAAGGGGGTGGTATGTGACAAGGACTAATATTTAGAAAGCCTGAGAGGGGAACAAGCTGGATCAGGGAAAGCCATGAGAATTCATGTGTGAACACACAATGAGGTTGAGTCTACTTCTCTATTGGCAATTTACAACACCAACATGATGAAACCAACAAAAATTCTGTGGGCAAACAAAGACAATGCAAGCTAGTGAGTGGGCCTCATCACCTTTTTCTCTCCTTTACCAAATTGTTTTTTTACCATGATGCTCTTTTCCTAATTGATAAAAGGTCCCAAAACCTTACAAATTCAGTCATAGATACAGATAACCATAACAATCTTATCTCAAACTGGAATAAATCAACAAGAAACTCTCACTAACACACCCAAAAAGAAAATTCCCATCCGATGTTAGATCCCAGACAGTGTTATATATTGTTCGAAGTTAGATTCCGAAAGGTATTTTTTACCGTATGGGATTAGATCCTAAACGATATTATTTTCCATCCAGAGTTAGATTTCAGACGATATTATTTTCCGTACAGCAGATGCAAAGAAGGAGTGAGGGCTGCAGGGCATCAGGCAAGGAGAGTGGGCAGCATCAGGCGTTGGGCAACGGGGCTAGAGCCAGGAGATGGAGTGGTGGGGAGGCGGTTTTGGGATCGTGGTATGCAAACTAAGGAAAAAAAAAAGAGTATTGAGGGGAAATGTGGTATGTTCATTAGGAAAAACCTCTCTTTTCAAAGAGAGGGTGTGCTCACTAGGAAAAGTGCGCTCACTAGAATAAGTGGTGTGCTCCTATAGAAACTCCCTTTGGGAAGGTGTGTGGATTTTTACATTTGCACCCCTCTCCTTTTTTTATTTATATCAATAGTGAGCGACTACTCATTTACCTTTTTTTCTTCTTCTTTTTTTCATTTAACAATTTTCACCATAATTAATCTTGTGGGAATGGCTTACTGCTTGCCAAAATAAATTCTTATCCTTCATCCTATTAATATTTTCGTACTTTCCATAATTGATTGCTCAGCATTAAGAGAAAGTTTTTGAACTCATTTATGTTATGATATTATTTGATGATATTATAACTCTTATTGGCTGCTAAAGTCATATTTTTCCCATCCACATTTTCTTTTTTACTTTCCTAATCTATTGCTTGGCTTTACAATAAAGTGATTAGAATCACCCGTATTTATGATGATATCCATTGTGATCAGCACTGTGATCTTGATATTTATTACGAGAGAATTTCTAGTTACGCCCACATGTTTTTCTTAATGAGCTCCAATTTCTTAGTGATGTAATTATTTTTTCTCTCATTTTTAGGGCTCACTAAGAAAAATATAGGAAATATCTAGAAATTCCCTTAGACTATACTTGGGAGATTAGTATTAAAGTGCTCTGAGGTGTTTTGGAGTAATGTATTATGAAGTATTCAAAAAAAAAACTTGTTTATAAATTTTTCTAGAAGTATTTTGCAGTATTCTTAGTACACTCCAAAACACCTATGTAGGTGTTTCACAGTGTTTTTAGAACACCCAAAATCATTGTATTTTAGAGTGTTTTAAATCTTTTATCTAAAAATATCCTCTTTTTTCCCATTCCACACCTCTTCCGTGTTCATTCTTTATCCAAAACTAGGATATATTTGTTTTTTACATATTTATGAAACCCATAAAAATACATGAGAAATAAACTCTTAAATATAAGCTTAAACACTCTAAAACTCATTATCAGAATATTCCAAAATACATATCACCAAAATACTTCTAAATACACGCTCTAAAAAAACTCCAAAATTCTTTGCTTTTAAAATCCAAGCACAACCTTACCATTAATTTAATATTGGTGGAGTAATTTTCAAAATAGTCTTTAAAAAAAGAATTAATTATAACAACTATTCATTTACTATTGGGTATATCATTAATATCCCCAAGAATTTTTTTAGTAGCGAAACCTGACAGAGGGTATAAGTGTAACAAAAAATCACAAATTTTGTTATGTTTATACCCATACCATGAGGTCTCTCTTCAATAAAAATTTTATAAAGGAATACTAGTGATACACTCTCGATAATTCAAAGATAGTTTAACTGAGTAACCCAAAAAAATATAAATCAGAACATAGATATAAATAAGAAAAAGCTGAAGGGGTGGTGTATGACAAGGACTGCACATTTATAAAGCCTGAGAAGGGAGCATGCTGGGGTCAAGGAAAGCCATGAGAATTCATGTGGATGAGTGAACAAAACTATTTGTGGCAATAGTCAAATTTTGGTGGACATTTTTACCTGAAAATAGAGTCTGAAACTTGAGTAAGGATAGTAATTTGCGTACATAAAATTTTTATTTTTAATTTAAAATTTTATATAAAATGGATCAAAATTTGATCCATAAACGCGTCCATTACCATCTATAGCCTCGAGTACACAGTGAAATTGAGTCTTCTTCTCTTTTGGCAATTTACAATACGAACATGATGAAACAAACAAAACTTCTGTGGGCAAACAAAGACGATGCAAGCTAATGAGTGGCCTCATCACCTTTTTCTCTCCTTTTGCCGATTTGTTTTTTGCCATGATGCTCTTTTTCTAATTGATGATCGACAGCAGGTCCCAAAACATTACAAGATCAAGAAAAAGATTCAGTCATAGATAGAGATGAGCATTGCAATCTTATCTCAAACAGGAACAAACCAACAAGCAACTCACACACACAAACAAAGAAAACCTTTATATTTTTTCGATTTGAAAGGAATGATTCCCACTGGGACTTCAGTTTAAAAAAAAAAGATTTTAAAAAAAAAAAATTCATGCTGCATATCTCTGACTTTTTTTTAGTTTCCTAAATCCAATTAAAAAAAAAAAACTATTTACAATCAGCCATTAACTCTAAAGCAGCAAAATGATGTAAACTTTCAATTAGCTACTGCAGAATTCTCTATCGTGCTATCTTTCATTAGCTTTCCCTATCCTTGCCAGGTTCAATGTTCCTTTTTTTTTTTTCTGAAATGGGAATGGGGCTAGAAATGGCAAATGTGCTGGACGGTCCGTTGAGCACGTGCTCCGCATGGCTTGTTTGAGCCGTGTCGGGTCTCCGGCTCGGGTCATGTCTGAGCCGGGGTTGCCCGGACCATCGGCACGGCCCGCCTATTTAATTTTCTTTAAAACAATTAGCCATTTATAGTCAGGTAATTTGCAAATTATTTTTTGCACAGAGCCCCAGCGGCTATTAGCCGTGTAGGGGATTCTTACAATTTTTTTTGCAAATATTACCCAACTATACATATTGCACTATATTATCTAACCGAAATTAGTTTAGTTTTTAATGAATGTAGAAATCACTTAATACATGAAGATATTGTTCAATTTATGGGAACTTAATTTAATAAATATTTTAGAAATTTTCCATACTTACTATATTTTGCAAATGTTATAGATTCACGTAGTAAGTTAGATGGACTTGAAATTTTAATAGATTTATTTTATAAAAATATGTGTTATGAAGATAATATTAGGGATCTAGTTAATGATATTAAAATTTATTTAGATATTATGTACCATATATACGAAGATATATATAGTGATAAAACACAATCTACAAATGAATTAACTGATAGGGAAACCCGAAATCTAATAATATCATCTATATTTCACCGAAAAAAAAGCTAGACAATCTAATACATATTTTAATGAACTACATTATTATTTAGAAAGGGCTAACTATGAAGATGACGTGTCGCTTGAAAATTATGAAGTTTTTGATATTTTGGTCTTGTGAAAATCATAGGAAAAAAATATAACATGTGCTTTCCAACATGGTCCGTGATCTATTAACTCCTCGATGTCTACTGTAGCATCGGTGTCTGTTTTTAGTGTAGGTGGTGGAGTGCTCATGGAGTGGAGAAGTTCAATGGCAGCAGACACATTAGATATATGTGTTTGCTTGAAGGACTGGTTTGATACAGAAAAAAAAAAAAATAAGGTTCGTTCAATTAAATAGAAGTAGAAAGCTCACCAAAATATAAATGAAAATAAACCTTTGTTTTATCTTTTCGAATTGTAATTTCTATATTTGTAAATTTTTTAATGTAATTTATTTTAAAAAATTTATAGAATTTTTTTAACTCATAAATTTCTTGAAAAAAATACTAAAAATAAGTTGAGAGTGACGATGAGGGTGCTCTCTCCTCTCTTCGGATTTTGTATGATTTCTAAAGAGATTTATAGAACAATTATATCAATGTAATAGATTTAATATAATAAAATCTCATTTTTACTATTATTTCTTCTTATTAAAACTAATTAAATTAAATCGAATATTCTCCTAAACTTACTTAATAATCAATTTAATATTTTTTTTAAAAAAAAAACATGCCAACACGTTTCAGTCCGGACACGTGCTCGGCGGGCCGAGCCTAAGCCAATGCCCGGACGGACATGACGTGTCGGGCATGACGGGCCAAACAAGACCCACTTACCACCCTTAAATGAGACCAATTCTTAGCCGGTACTTTTTAAAATTTTACATTAAAAATAAAAATTCCATTTTCTTAATTCAAAATTTTAAATATAATGAATCAAAAATTAACTCTTGAACCTGCACATTTTCATCCTTCCATAATAATCAATAGGGATCCAATCAAGATAACCATTATGCTTGATGATAATAAATAGAAAATGTCACCGCTTATAAATCATTGCACTATGTATTAAGCTGATCAAAACTATACTCATCCGGCTTCGATATAATCAAATCAATTGGATGATTTATTGATTTATAGGTGTATAGAACAAAGAGGGAAGAATACAACAAAATCAGTGTTGAGAGATTAAAAATTTCCAATCTCATCATCACCTGTGAAGTATCAATCATCACACGAAGCTGTAAATCACCTCTCACTACCAGAGAGTGGAAGATTGCCGAAACAATTAGATGCCTTCCAAATTTAGACATGAAAAACACTACACCTCAAGGTGATATCCCCAAAATTTATCGCAGCTTTACTCTGCCATGGGGGTTAATATAGTCCCAAAAATTTCCACCAGAACGCCCCGACGACTACCCAGATCACTGCATTTACTAGGGCGGTTAAAAAGCCCATCTTGAATACATCAGGAAGCTCTACATAGCCAGCTGCAACAAAAGAAAATAAGAAAAAGGTCAGTCACCTGACTAATCGAATCAATGTAGTGGGCCAACTTTTGGCCAGCACTATTAAAAATTTTGAATTAGAAAAAAAAAAATCATTTTTCTAAAATTGGTCCACCCTATTCAAAATTTTGAATTAATGATGATTTTTTTATTATTTTTCTAATTCAAAATTTTAAATTGGACGGGCCAAAAATTAACCCATAGATCTGCCCGTTTCCATCCTACCCGACTTCTGCTACATGTATGAACAAGAAAATTTGTATGTACACAGGACACCTCAATGAGGTCAGTAGCGGTTTGGACAATACAGCCACAACAATCGTGTGTTTATTCAGAGAAACTAAAGCAAAACTTAGCACTATTTGCCTTGGTTCAGGTAGGTAGTTTTATCTTTTATGGTATTGACTTGTCCCTAGATTTAGGCAGTAAAACTGAAACAATTCCCGCTAATTTGATTGAGGTGGTGACCCTTAACAAAATTTGAACTGAATGCCAAATCTTTATCCATGTTGCTGACACAACTATGTTAGGTTAATGGATCTATGGTAGTTAGCATCGTCATTCTTATAGACCCCACCTAATATATTGATTTATTTTCCTATACAATAAGAAATTTTGCTTTTCCTAAAAATTAAAATATCTCTTGGCAATGTAATCCCAATTTCACAATTTCCAGTAAAGAATATGTCCAAATGATTTAGTCATAAAAGAAGGGGATGAAAGCTACCTCCATAGTATACAGCAGCCTGACCACTGCTATAATGTGTCAGCGCACCAAAAAGATTGGTATTGTATGCCAAGGCTAATGCTGCCAGTACACCAGGGACACCTGCTGCCAAGTGCATGGCAAGAAATGCTGAGTACAAGGCTCCTACATGCCCAGTCTGACTTGCAAAGAGATAGTGGATCAGGAAATAGGATGCTTGAAGCACGCCGAAAGCTGCAGGCCAGCTCAATGAGAATGACTGGAGGAACTTTGCAACACAACCCGACATCCATGTCACTATTCCGAGGTTTGTAAGCTGGCCAGCCATCCCAACTAGGACCGCAAACCAAGCTAAGGTATCCCATGCAGACTTCTCACTTAAGCAATCATCCCAGTCTAGGACACCCAAAAGCAGCAGGATAGACAAGCCAAGCATTGCTGCAACAACACTTGCAATACCAAAGGCCTCCCTGTACACAAAGCAATGACTAGTTAGCACATCTAAATATGATAACAAACAAGCATAGGAAGAAGGATGAAAATAACGAGGCTATCTTTTTCATCCTGTTTCAGGAATAAGATACACACAAACACACACGAGAGAGAGAGAGAGAGAGAGAGAGAGAGAGAGAGAGAGAGAGAGAGAGAGAGAGAGAGAGAGAGAGAGAGAGAGAGAGAGAGATATCATTTGTAATGTAGAAATATCAACCAAGCGAGTAGCTAGGTTGCAAGAACATGCCGACATGGGTGCTACAGGACATGACTCAAGGACATGATAAATTCTTAAAATACATTCAGAACAACTAAACAGCAAGTGACTGATGTGGAGTGCCACATACACTGCTTCAGAAGTAGTGTACATGCTTCCTAGGCAGGTAGGATTCATACTTCAGAGAATTGACACAGGCTTAAACAACTCATGAACAACACCAAATGTCTTTTTATCCAACAGAGGCTCCAGTAGTTCAGATATTTAAATATAGACATTTAACAATTAATAATTAGATGACATTGCAATAACAAACCACAATATGATTATAACATGGGAAGAGAAACCAAACTGAATTATTGGATATCATGAGATTTGAAGCTCCCGGGGAATGAAAAGGCGAAGAAGAACTAGGAAACAGATATATAATTTCCCAGGCCCTACTTGGAAAGGGGTTATGGCCACATAAAAAGAAGGGTTAGTAGAAAGGGGGCTAAGGACTTAACCCGGATTAAATTAAGTCAATACACTTCAAAGGTTTGGATAATGTTTTGCTTGAGAATTGGTTATATACAAATTTCAGATTAACCTAGGTTATCTCTTAATCCACCTATATAGTAAATCCCCACTTAATCCAGGTTAAGTGCTCCAATCTCTCAATCTGCATTATTTTTATCCCCTTTAGTGCAAGTTTGAGGATCCTTAACCCCTAGTTTAACTCACTGCCTAACAGGAACTCACTGCCTAACAGGGCCTAAGGCATGCTCAACCAACTTCAGCAACGCAAACATAAGCATAGACACACACACGTGTATGTGCTTATATTCATTCATCTGTGTTCGTATGTGTGTATGCTTGTATATAAGTAAATAATGATGTGTGACCCACTTCTAAGATATGTTGCCAAAGAAAGTCATCTTAGGAACAATTTCCACATCCATCCATCACACATATACAATACGACTCTTCAAGCACACTTCACCGTATGTCATATTATAGATACATGCAGGCATGTCAACATATGAATGTATAACCATAACCTCCCACACAATGATGAACCATAAATGAAAGGAAAGGCCATAATAAATGTATCCAACTTGTGAAATACGTGATTGATCACCAGATCAGTCTGGTAAGCTAAAATCTATGTCAATATATACTCTAGATGATGGCTTCAAAAAGGTAGGCCAGGCATAGATAAATTTTCAAAGATTGACAAGATAAATTTGTATGTGTAAAGATCTGAAATCGCAATGACTTGAACATAAATCAGTTCATGGGGGTGCCATGTTGAGAAGCTTTCTTACAAAAAGAGTTATCCACCATCTCAATGAAACAAAGGCATGCTAATAGAATCAAGAAAAGTTAAAAGACCAAGATGATATTCAAAAGTCAAAAAGAGATAGAAGAAATCAATCATGAAAGGTATAGAAATCATAGCGGTAAGGAAGAAAATGGAGAAAAAGGATAGACTAGACAGTGCAAAGGTCAAATTGAGCCCAACACCACAATTTCTTGACATCAATATTATCCTTTCTCTGGTACATAAATATGTGCCAATAACTTGATAGTTATTATCAGTTCGACCAACAAACTCTGTAAAGGTTGATGGTTTATAGCAACAGAAAATATAAATAATGGACATAAAAGTATCATCAATATCAGATATAACAGTAAAATATCAACAATATTCGCAATTCCATAACAGTATTATGGGCCCTATATTGTATCAGATATCTTAAAATTTTACACATCACTTGCGATACATAATAGTTTTGGACAATATTTGAAACCTTAGGTTTAACACCAATCTATAGATATGAACCACTACAAATTTTATAGAAAGGACCAGATTAGTAAATGTTGGCACCCAAAATGCATCCCAAGATAGAAAAATATCATGATGAAACAATGTCAATGAGGGGAGCAGGCTATGAATAACTTTACAGATACTACTCTTCATACTTTCTTCTACAAGAAACAAAGCAATTGGGTATAAACTTTTAGCAGTAAGTATATATTATAAGAGAATTTTCTAAAATGGTTTTTGGCATATGGAAGGGAACCCTACAGGATCTGGAAGAGCTATTTTAGCAAGCATAGAGCTTGCTTTCGAGTATGCATGTGGACCTTTTATCTGCTTTAGTTTAGGTTCAATTGAGTTTGAATTTTATTTTTAAGCACATATTGTGCAATTAGCTATTTCTATTATGGGCTTATTTGTTTTAGCTAATAAGATATTAAGCTTTGAAAAAAAAACCTAATTTGGTATATGATGATGTGTTAAACTCTTCAAATATTTTGAGTAATTTGCAGAAGTGGGTGACAGATTCACCTGGATGAGAGACTAAGAGGTCTGAATCCTCTTTACTCTTATCCAATTTATCATTAGCCGTAAAATTTCCTTTTGTGTTGCAACGCATATATAAACTTATTTGAAACTAACATATATCACCTTTCCTCTTCCATATTGTCATATATAACCTTGCATTGGTTTTCTAGTTCTTTTGCAACCATATTGTTCAAAAGCTGAACTTAATGCATAGTAAAGTTAATTTTCTTGTTTATAGGAGAGATTAGCCTAAATCTATAATTTAGATACATTATTACACATATATCTTTAGATTCATTCATTCCAAAGTTAGATTTAGGGCTTGTTAGGACAGAGCTAATCCAAAAGATTTCTACCCTAGATTTCCTTCTTTCCAAGGGATTGGTCTAATCCATTGGAATTGCTTGTTTAAATGCTAATTTTTCAGAAAAGCCCAATGCAATATGATATAAAAAATACCCCAATCCTTAATCCAAAAAATTTCTTTTGGCTTCATAACCATTTTGGGGTCAATAATTAAATAAATATGGTGGTATTAGTGTGCAATCCAAACAAACTTTCTGATTTTAATCCTAAGAATTCTAATGCAAATGAGGGTCGATACAATCCAAAATAATTTCTTCCTAACTGAAATCCCAAGTATTTTGTCTTCATTCATCTAAATAAAACCCAATCAAGAAAATACTTTATGATTTTGCAGAACTGGTCCTAAAAGACCAAGGGACTTTACCCTTTATATTGCAAAATCCAAGTGATCCATGAAGAATTCAACTTTTGTGCAGTGTTAACAAGAATTACTTGAAATATAAATCAAAAGCAGACGTTTATGAAGGGATTAATATTAATGTGGCAATGTTAATGGTTAAAAATAAAAAATAGTTTGTTTCTCTACGAAAAATACAGATTTGTATATTAAAATTCCTTCATAAAAAGGCCAGGAAAAGTGTAGTTCTGTATTAGCATGATTAATCTGCCACTAAGCTTAAAAAACATAATGTAAGAACGTAACATGATCATTTTCCATGTTTTCCTCTATTTTCAACTTTCAACAAGCATTTGATATAAAACATCTACTGTAAAGGCCTTAAGACAAAGGTCCCTAGAGAACCGCACCCCCTCCCCTACTTGCGTGTGCGAAAGTAACATGTTTGATACTTGATACGAGTCTCCTTTAGTATGTGCCCTTAGCTATTATGAGTCCCTTAAGAGCACGTCTGGAACTCGCAAAAAGAGTTCCCGAGGACATATATTGCAAGACCCACATTGCTAGAGACCTTGGACTTTCATCACATTATTGGGTTGAGGTGTGTGTGTGTGTGTTGGGGTGGGGGGTGGGGAGTGCTAACATCATTAAGTGCATTGTTAAGAACCTATACCCAAAAATCCTAAATTAAAATTGAAAGGTGATATTTTTTATAATCCAAAAAATCTCTGAATCTATTTCTGTCAATAACTCCCGACCCTGCCCGCCAACCCCCCACCCCCCTCCAAAAAGAAAAAAAAAGGAGGGGGTGGGGGACAACCAAAAACAGAAAGAAACACGCCCAAGCAAGTTAATATATATCTATATCTTTCCCTCAAATCTCAGAAGTTGTTTCAAAAAAATCCCAACATCATCATCCAAGAATGAATGGTCAAGAGTGAAAAATACTCTCGCCCTCCATTGTTCAACCCTTATCTATCTCTAAGCCTAAAACATAATTTAGGATTTTTTTGAAAACCAATTCTCTTGAAACTCAACACCACCATTTAAATCAAGGTCGCCTTTCTCTATCCCATTCTCCCTCTTCCTATTTCACTAGTATAATCTACCCTCTCTCACCGTATCACCTCCACCATGATCTGAATTCATTCCACCCTTTTCGAATCATATAGCTAAGCTCAAACTTAGCTCTAATCCCAAATGAATTGGTTTTCATAAATTAAAGAAAAGAAAAGAAAAAAAATAAAAAGAAGACTTGAATGAGAAATTAGAGATGGATTCAGTCAATTTTGCAAGGATGCCCATGATATGCAAGAAATTAGAGATGAAATCAGCTATGTTTGTAGGGATGCTAATGATGAGTTTGAGATTGGCAGCTTGGATGCAGTGTTAGATAGAAACTTGGCACTAGGTGGATTTCAATCACTGGGTTTGTTTGGATGAACAGAGGTGGATGCGAAGGTAGGTTTGGGAATATTTTGGGATGGGTTCATGACCTTTTTTTTAGATATCTAGAAATTAGATAGTGTGGGTCTAATGGATAATGAGTTGAAAGAATTTAAAACATTGTTTTCCTTGGAAGAAAAGGAGGGAATACTGGCATTAAGTATTAATTAAACTGAGCATACTATTAAAAGAAGGAAAATTCTCAGCATATGCCCCTAAACCCTAAACCAACAGTTGAGAACTTTCTTGAACAACTTATAAAATTTGAAGAGGAGGCCCCATAAATATAAAAACTTTAGGGAGGGAATGTCAACGTGAGGCAAATTTTAGGGGGTAATACCAAAATAACCTTTATCACAAGCTAGAAGCATGAATATATTACATATATTAATATTAGTATCAGACCTCTTTATATGAAATGTTTTGGGTATTTTTCTTGCCAAAAGCAACATCCTAAATCTAGTAGAATCAAATTTAATCATGAGTAACACTTTAATCGGAAAGTTGACAAAATAAAGGCAGTAACTCATGTGGTATAATGCCAAAAGTTGGTATGCAGACATGTGATCTGTCATGTACTAGAATACTATGACAAAATTATCAACATAAAATACTCACCCAAACACCCACAAGGAAACAGCAAGAAGCATGGTACCAACCATCACCCATTCATTTCTTGTCACAGGTCCCATTTGTTCAAGCTTTTTTGCGGCCAAAGCAGGGGCCTCTGGCGTATCTTTTACTTCCGGTGGAAAGATCTTGTATAGAAGATATGGAGTAGCTAGAAGTGAAATGATGGCAGGTAAACTTGCAACCTTAAACCAGGAAACCCATGGACTCGCAATCTTTACTCCGAGTTCCTCAGCTAATTTAAGGCACAGAAGGTTTTGAGCTGCAGCAGTTAGGAAAAGAGCACTTGAGTTACCAGCTGACTGCCATGCATCAAAAAAAAAGAAGAAAAGAAAGGATTTGTCATTACACGTGTGCCCAACTGAATAAAACCAAGAGAAGACAGAAGGATAACAAAAAATAACATGATATGAAACAAGAAACTAGGTAATGATATCAATCTTTCAGACCTTCCTCTGCCATATGAAAAAAAAAAAAAAAATTATATACCAGCTGATCTGCATGTAGCCACAACATGATTTAGGTTATGTCAAGATTTGGTGAAAGCCTCCAGAAAAGGCAGAATCAGCTAGTCACTAGCCAATTATCATCAGAACTGTGACGCTGATAACAATTATCACAATTCTGATAATGGCTAACTATCCTCACAATCATGATAGCGAGAACAAGTTCCTCTCAAAACAAATGATAGTCATAACAAGTATGAACTTAGGATACATCTTTTGAAAGGCCTATTATCTTCCTTGAATGATCCGCTATTTATGATGAACAGATAAGAATAAACATCTTTCACATTAAAGAGAGTTTCTTCAAGTCTGCATTTGTCAATAAAATACAGGGGTACGATCAATTTATCAATTGTAAGCCCTACGCTCATTAAAAACGAAATAACAAATGGATGCATGACGTTGTTTATTATTATAAATTGATTCATAATTTAGGATAAGTTAAAAAGTGAGGCTTTTTAGGCTATTCTCCGGATCATATGTCAATAATGAAAAATGAGGCTTTTTAGGCACTAGGTGAAGCTAGCTAGGGTCTGGTTGACAATATTGCCAGCCTAGCAAGCTTGGTTCCGTGGTCAGTTCGTATCCCCTTGTTCCCATTTGATCCTCATTCATCTTTTTGGTTTGCATTAAAATTCACGAAAAATGATAAGTCCTTATATTACAAAATTATATAGGAAATTATAATGATAACCAAACATTGTGAATTAGAAATATGATATCAGTCACTGAAATCCCTCCTTCATATTCCTAATCAAAATATCATTTTCAGTTTAATATTATCCTGAGAAACTAATACTAAACCATTAGTCCCTTCAACCGCAAAATTAATTAAGTCTACCCCTAAACAAAAACGAATATAGAATTCCAAATAGGTAATATAAAAACTAAGCATAAAATTCACATAGAAGAATCATCTTTCACACAAATAATTGACACTAAGAAGTCAGTTTCTCATTTCCAAATTAAAACATTTTCACATTCGTCAAATGCAGTCCAACTTTTTAATCTTATTATGTGCAACTAATTTTAAACTCTTAGTCCATCCAATTAGAACCTGAATGAAATCTTCCCACTTATACAAAACAGAATAATAGATAGCAAATACTAAGCAAAACTTATAATTCATACAAAAAATTAACCTTTTTATACAAAATAGCATCAATATGTTCTAATCATCAAATTCACATCTCCTAACCTATTAAATTTAATCACTTTGAGAGAAATAAATAATAAAACTAAATCCTATCCTTTATAAATCAAAGAGTTAATTGCAGTGAAACTCCCTGTACTAAGAGGTACTATAACTTATTACCCATTAAGTTTAAAACTCTCAATTTAGTCTCTATATTTCTAACGACATTAGTAAACAGTTTGCTATTCTCATCCTTGTTTAACCTAAACTACACTTTTTATATGAAATTCCCAAATTGTCTTTCTCTTCCTCATTAAGAATTTACCCATAACATGTCCCGAGGAGTGTAATTTGGAGATTTTACAAAAAAAAATTCAATTTAAGTTAAATTGGGTTAGAATAACAAACTGTTGACTAACGCCGTTAGGAGTCCATAGACTAAACTGAGATAAATTTGCCGGGTAATAATTTACACTGCCCCTATAGTACATGGGGTGTCTCACTATAATTAACCCAAAATCAAATGTAGCATATTTCCTTATAGCATTATGATGAACTGCTGCCATCTTCCATTAATACGATATCATAGAACTAGGAAAAGGAAATATTAAACCATATAATTAAAGAACATATGGGATCATCTCAGATTAAAACATCAACTTCTCATCGGTAATTCAAAACATAATCAAAGAATTCTTCTCGGCTGAAACTGCCAACAGTCATGAGCAAATCCTCACAAAAGTTGTAGGTTTTGCACAAAAATTTCACCTTTTCTCACAAAACGTCAAAAAATTTAATATATTTTTCTCAGTAACGAATACTAAACTATGATCCCATAACCAAAAATTGAATGCAGCATGATAGAGCATACAATTCAAAACCAAACCAAAGAATTCCCCTCACCTGAAACTGAGACAGCACAAGAAACGACCCCAGCTTCTTCGACGAGGGATCTTGTGGCAAGCTCCCCCCGACAATCGCCAAGCTCTTAATAATCGGCAGGAACACTCCCCCGGCCCTCGCCGTGGTGCTCGGCATCGCCGGCGCAATCATGGCCTCGCTAATCGTCAACCCATAGCTCAGCCCCAGCGTGCTCCTCCCCAGCCACTTGACGAAGTAAGTGGCGACCCGATCACCGAGCCCCGTCTTGACGAACCCGCGAGCGAAGAAGAAGGAGATGACGATAAGCCAGATGACCTCGTTGGTGAATGCCCCGAAAGCGGCGGAGAAAGTTAGGGTTTTGGTGAGGACCACGGCGGTGAGGCCGAGGAAGGCCCAGGCGCCGACGGGGAGCGGGGTGAGGACGAGGCCAGCTATGGTGCTGAGGAAAATCGAGAGGAGGTTCCACGCCTGGGTGGAGATCTCGAGGGGTTTGGGGACGAGGAAGCGGACGCCGAGGCCGATGGCGAGTGAGATTAGGAGGGGAATGGGCTTCGCGCCCTGTGGAGGGGGCGGAGGAGGGGGCAGTGAGCATACCTCGGGGGGAGGTGTGCTTACCGGCGCGGTGACGGGATTCCCGGAGGGGGAGGAGTCGGCGCGGATGAGGGGGAGGTGACGGGATCTGAGGTGGGAGCGGGAGCGGAGGGTGGGGATCGAGCGGGGGGGTCTGAGGAGGGGGATGGCTGGCGGGGATCGGAGGGTGAGGGGGTGGTGAGAGAGAGTGAACGGTGACGAGAACGGGCGCGCGAGGGCGGAGCTCTCCATCGAGAGATGGGCGGAGTTTGCGAGGGAAAATGGAAAGAGACAGAGAGAGGCGCTGGTGATTGAAGCCAGTTCAGTGGATAATAAGACGCCACTCGGGTCGGGTCGGGTCGGGTCACGGCTCCGAATCTCGTGAAGGGCCCGGCTCCTCAGGGATGGGAGTTTCCAGGGGAGCACACCAGTTTTTCCTAGTGAGCCCACTTTATATCAGTCTTTGCTAAAAAAACCTCTGAGAAGTGCAGTGAGCCCACTTTATATCGGTCTCGGCTAAAAAATTTCTGAGAAGTGGGCTTGCCAGGAAAATTGGTGTGCTCCTTTAGAAACTCCCCTCTGAGAATCAACAAAAGGGCGGACCACGTGGTTAGCACGTGTTGGGAGTAGTGTGACCGCGAGAGTTGAGTTGGAGGCTTTTGATTGGGCCACGTAGGATCGGTCCGGATTACGTTGTATCCGTGGGCGCGAGTGTTTTTTTGTGGCTTGGGTTTCGGATTCAGCGCGTACGTTAACAATAAAAGGGAGAGGAAAATATGATTGTCGTACGTAAAATGCGCATCTTATGCTGCCTGGGGGCCGAGGGCCGGCCGTCCGGTCCAACCGTCATGATCTTTAGGTCTTGACTCGAACCAAATGTAGTAAACCTTGTTTCATCTAGTTTCATACGTGTACCTTGGGAAATTCTAAATGCGCACCCCTTTTTTCTTAATGAGCACCATTTTTCCCAAGCTCTATCATCACTTAACTACACCATGTGGTACTCACTAAATGTGGTGCGCATTTAGAATTTCCCGTGTGCCTCACAAGTAACACTTAACTAGTAGATGTTTCTTGCATGGAATTATATTATGTTATATTATGTTCGTACTGTTTGTGTTAATATTTTGATATGTAGCACTGCTGCGTAAGATATTTCGTCCAATTGTTGCAATGATCTTTACAACAAACAATTTTCCAGAATAGCTATAGAAAAATAAAAAGCTACCAAATATGTGGGGAAAATAATTTCCACTCACAGCCAATCCAAACTTGGCAAGTTCGGAATTGGCATTTTTAAAAATCTAGACTTGTCATATTTGGATTCTTCTAAATGCTAAATACAGATTTACAAATCCAAATTTATTGATTTTTTATTAATAATAACATATAATTTATTAGTTCTTAAAAAAAATGTTATTTAATTTAATTTGATTATTTGTCTAATGTATCATTAAACTATTTTTTCTCATTATTTCAATTGTAAATTGTATAAATTAAGCAAGTCAATAAACTATGAGTTTTATTTTTGAAATTTCAACGTCCCGTTTTCAGCTACTTTCTAAAAATAGGGAGTTTAACAATTTCTAACATACAGATATATGATCCTTAAATAACTGTAACCACTATCATATTCAGATAAATAAGAAACTGAAAAAATTCTATTCACATAAAAAGTTAATTATATAATATGGCACACTGCTCTGAATATATGCACACAAAAAAAATCAAGAAAGTAAAGGGATGCACAACAAAAGAAAGTATAAAAAAATATGTACAGAGGATTTCTAGAAAATACTCCAACCGTTTATTACTACTCGATCTGCCCGTGGCAATATGGATCATCGACTGGGACTGGTTCTCCTTCCTTATTTTTCAAACTTATATTTTGAATCCAAAAGATTAAAACAAGTAAGAAACACATAAAGAAAAATAAAATTGTATTATCTAAGTACTCATAATAAATGATCGTAAATATTTTATGTCAGTGTTGTACATGATAACATGAATCATGAATCATGAATTATATAAATAAACATGGAGTTTTACTTAAATAAAAATATATGGATATATGCAAGTTAAAGATAGGCAATCTCAATCACGGATTATGTCAGATATTAGATCTAATTTGCTTAAGTTAGAAACTAGAAACTAAATACATTAATTAACTAGATGATATTTGAAACAAGTTAGATGGTAAGATAGCATTATTTTTCCGTTATTATATAAGTGTCCATGTATATTAGAGACTTACATATATACCTCATATATATGGTGCCAAAACTTAATGCATTGCAAGGCACTCAAAATAGAAAATAGATAACGTGTCAAAATGGAAGCTCTTATTGCTAATTCAAAATTAGATGGTAGATCTGTAATACTAGGAACCACTACAGTGAAAGTGTAATTCCCCAAAATTCGAGCTATATGTATTGCTCTCTTGAGACCAGTCGTGCTGAATAAGTCAACTGAAGTCAATTTTAGACACTGAAATAACTTTTGGTTAACATAACTTTAAATCCACAAATCCAAATGATATTCGGTCTTCGCGATTATTAATTTTGTAATATTTAGGATTTTTGGAAACTTCTCTTACGAGTTCGAAAAATACTCCCAAAATAGCTAATTTATTAATATTAAAATTATCCTTCTAATTACTTCGGAATTTTGGTTCATTTATTTTGGACATCGAAATGACAAACAGATAATTTTGTAGAGTTTTTCTCGTCGAGCACTACGTCCTACATAAATTTAATAGTATTAGGAGAACGTTAGGCGGAACCGAAATTATTAAATTATATAATAATAATAATAATAATAATAATAATAATAATAATATATGAAATGGGAGAGGCGGTTTAACTATGCTGTGTTGTCGTGACAAACAAAAGGGGAGTTGCACGGCATGGGCACGTGCCATTGCATGGATTTGCAGGGAGATGATGGGAGTTTACAAAAATGCTCTCGGCATTTATTCTTTCACTCTCATCTCATTCTCATTTAGTTTCCACTCTCTTCTCACTTTCTGCCTGCACCAACCAACAGAGAAAAAAAATAAAAAAGATAGAGAAATAAAGAGAAAGAAAAGAAAAAAATTAAACCCAACCGAGAATTCGAACCGAATATTCGAGATTAAGCCGAGACAAGTAATACTGTTATTTTCGTTCATTTCGTTATTTTATTTATATCTATTTTTGTTCGTTTCGTTGTTTAATTTACATAATTTATTTTTAAAAATGCTCGATTCATAGGATTATTAATTCACATTGAAAACTAAAGCAAATTATTGGGTCAATTTTGATATATAAATAAATATTGTAATATTTGCTTATTTTGATTTAAAAAAAAAGGGAAAAAGAAAAGAGAAAAAGATAAGAAGGAAAGAAAGAAAGAAAAATAAATAAATAAATAGTTATATCATTTTTGCATGTGTACTTGCATGGACTTGGGTATTTTTGCATGTGTATTTACATTTATAATTGCTTTTTGCATTGGTTCGGTTGAGGGGGGAGAGAGAGAGCATGGGCTTGGGCTACAGGGGAAAAAAAAAAATATAATAGAGCTGGGCTTGATGGGCTGGACAGGAAAGAAAAAAGTATAAAAATAAATACAAATTATTTGATGGGTTAGGTCCGGCCCAGTCTTGTAAAAGAAAAAAAATAAAATAAAATAGAGAGAAAAAAATGGGCTTGGGCCAGAAAAAAAAGACAAATAAATAATAATAACAGTAGGTTTGGGTCTGAACCTGACAGAAAAGAAAAAAATAAAATAAAAATAAGTGGGAATTTAGTGGGATTGGGTTTGGACTTAGTTTAGATTAATTGGGAATAATTGATAAGTAGAAATTATTATTACATGATATACTTGGTTCCCAAATTGGATCATTGATTGACATTGAGAATGAAACCAGATTATTAAAATAATGTTAATGATATGCATTGTGATATAATTGTGTACTAATATATCATGTATTAATTTATCATGCTACAAGTCATGTGCTTTAATATTACAAGTCATGTGTTTTGATATTATAAATCATGTGTTATGAGACTACATGTCATGTACAGTCATGAAAAAATGCAAGCATGTTATCATGAATTGAAAAACAATTAAAGAGAGAAAATAAAAAGTAAACAAATAAATGTAAAATAAAATTTTTATGTGCATAATTCATTATGAACACGAGGATGGGAGAAACTACATGATGGATAAGAACTGTATTGTATAAGGATTTTGTTGGCCAACTTCTTGATTAAGGTACTGAGGACTTTTACTGCAGCAGCACTGGGTGGTACTGGGCCACCGTCTGATACATGAGTCATTATAAGGATGATGTCCGTTACTGTTTTACAATACATAATTTTACTTGAACACCTAGCAGTGTGTTATGGTTCAGCACCATAGGTTTGAGGCCGGGTCCCGGGTATGCACGGACATTTATACAATACAGAAACTCTGTGCTATCATATCTATTATTTAGTTTCAAATGCTAACAAAGATTTGACTTAGACTTGACATCTTTACAAGATATTCATCTTTACATGATATTTACATGTCATTTACAAATGACATATATAATCTTACTGTTATATTTTTCATTATTCATGTGACTGTTCAACACTATCACGATTTAATTGCATTTTATCTGTTTATTGAGGGATATTTCCAATGAAATCATTTTATTCATTTGCATACTTTTATCTTTAGTATTGTAATAGTATACATATATTTTCCTTGTGTTACTTGCTAGGTTTAATTCCCTGAGTTTCGAATCTAGGTTTAGAAGACCAAGAAGGAGAACCAGCCCCAACTAAGGATCCATACTTCGTCGATCAGACCGAGACATATTAAGTAGTGAAGTACTTTCCGAAGAATCTTGTATATATTGTTCGTATTTCTTTTGTCTGGACACTGTTTTTCTCATTTGCTTCTTTTGTGTTTATATTTAAAGCAGTGTGCCATCGTATGTAATGAACTCTTTTATATAATATAATCCTTCAGTTTCAGATATGTTATTTACTCATCTGATTGTGGCAGTAGTTACGGTTATTTCAAGATCCTGTGACTGATGGGTTGTCTAGTACAAATTATAAGTAACGTCATCTGTTTTTCGAAGCAGATGAAAAACGAGGGCGTTACGGGGTGGTATCAGAGCCTAGGTTTAGGTAGAAGACGATATGACCACTGCCACATCAGAACATGTCTGTAACTTATCATTGATAATTGTTCATTATTTTTTTACATCCATCTAATCTAGTATTATACCGTCCTATTATTTCCTATTTGTTTGAGATATCTATCTTGAATTCCTTTTATTGATTCCTATCTGGACTATCACAGAATGATATCGATCAATACATCCTTTAATGATTAATGATGAAGAATTTTATGCCAACTTGCTAACTACTAATGGAAATGAATATGATGTCATTCTAAACATGAAATAGTTAAATACCTTCCACGGGGTAATAGAATGCAGTAGAAGAAAAGTAATATTTTAGATTCCTGATCGCTAAGATTTTGAGTTTATTGATGAAAGTCAATATTTATAACTAGCAGAATCTAAGATATTTCTAAGAGGAAGTGTTTTGGAAGAAATGAAATCAGGAGAAGAAATAATCTTAATATTATAAATTTTAGACATATTTTTTGAAGAGATACTTGAACTACCACCAGTAAAGACAATATAATTTATTATTGATATTCTCTATGGAGCTGAACCAGTTTGTCGGTCATCTTATGGAATGAGAGTTGCACAACTAGAGTAAGTCAAGAAATAAGTAGATGGACTATCGAGGTTGGTTTTTGTAAAATCTAATGTTTTATTGAGTTACAGTGTTATTAGTAGGAAAGAAGGATGAGAGTCAAAAGTTGTGTATGGACTATAGAGATTCAAATATAGTAACAATCAAAAAAATAAATATCCACTACTTATGATAACTAATATATTTGATCAATTGAGAGGAGAAAGAATATTCTCGAGAATAGATTTTCATTTGGGATTATGTCAAGTAAATGTCCGAATAGAAAATATTTCAAAAACTGCATTAGAACCAAATATAGTCATTCTGAATAATTGGTGATACTATTTTCAGTAACTAATGCTCCAACAATATTTATAAATTTGATGAACTATGTTTTGATCAGCATCTAGATTAATTTGTGGCGGTATTTATTGATAGTATATTAATCTATTCTAAGAATAGAGAAGAACATACTGAGCATTTGAAGATAGTTTTACAGATTTCTAGAGAGCATGAGTAATATGGAAAATTAAATAAATGAGAGTTTTGGTTGGATGAAGCTGCCTTCTTAGATTATATAGCTTATGGGATAATATATCAATTAATCTTAAGAAGATAGGAGCCATGAAAAATTGGCATGCGATCAAAATCGGTGTCTAAGATTTGAAATTTTCTGGGATGGCTGGGTAGTATTGAACATTTGTATAGAACCTTACAAGAGCTTATCACTTTAAATAAACAGATCAGAAAAGGAATTAGAATATATCTGAACAAATGGATGTAATAAATCATTTGAGAAATTAAAACGGAGGCTAACAACAGTATCAGTACTAGCAATTCTAGATACTTCTGGAGAAATGAAAGTACATAGTCATGATTCAAGACCGGAAATATGATGTGTGTTGGCATAATATAGAAGAGTAGTTGAATTTAGAACTCGCCCTTAAGTTTCCTAAGAAAAAAAAAATAATATTATGCTTGTATTTTTCTTGAAAATTGAGAAGATATAAATGTTGATGAATTACAGTAATCAATATTTGTAGACTTGATAGAGTAAGCATAGTTGGCGAGATTAACTAGTCAAATGAATTAGCAAAAAAAAAAACAACCTATGGAAGAATAAGTGTAAAAAAATATAAAAAGATCTTAGAAAGCTGAGAATTGTATAGAATTAGTCAAGTTGAAAGTAAATGATGAGAAATTGATAATAAACTATAATTAAAGAAGACAAATTTTATCAAGGCGGAACATGACATTGTATCTTATTACTCAAGTTAGGCTTATCTTTCCAAATGATTGTCTTATCCATTGCTTTTGTTGACCATTCCCCATTTGACATTTTGTACCTTTCATCTAAATATTATCATAATATGATTCCTGTCTTAAACATTTTATATCACAAGTCTTATTAAGTCGGCAAGATAATTGTAAAGATGTATTCTCTGGCGCCAGCAATTGCAGTTGCTTGATAAGATCATCGTGTGTGATTGAATTCTGTAGTCATGAATTCACTTTTATTTTATATCCCTACCATTTATAGTCTCATTATTTCGGTATCGTAATACTTCTGATTTATTTTCTCTTATAAAAATCCATTACAATATGTAATAGGACTCTAGGAATAGACTCTATAAAAATATTTGTCACATGTATCTTACACGTTACTTAATCAGGATGGCGTGGCACTCCAAATTAGTAGCAGCTATTTCTAATTAAATTTTATCTTGTTTTTGTGTTACTTCACCCAAATAAAGCTTCAAGAATAAATTGGGAATCCTGACTATCCATTATCATTTCTATCAAAAACGGAAGTCGTTCATGATGTATTATATATATCATAATTGAGAAAGCGCTTTGCTAGAAGTATAAAATAGTGAATCTATCAAAAGTAGACTTGAGATCAGGCTTAAAATATAAGAAGCGATATGTAAGAATCATTAACCGAGGGGAGAAGTCTTGAAGGATATAGTAACATTATTAGTTCTTATTTTATGGGATATAGAATCACCAAGTGATTCAGTTTGGGAGCTTGAGAAAGACATCAAGATAAAATACACATATCTTTTCTCATGATCAAATACACCAATTAAATTTCGAGGACGAAATTTTTTTATTAGGTGGGTATGATGTAATACCACAAAATTCGAGCTATCTGTATTGCTCTCTTGAGACCAGTCGTGCTGAATAAGTCCACCGAAGTCAATTTTGGACACCGAAATAACTTTCGGTTAACATAACTTTAAATCCACAAATCCAAATGATATTCGGTCTTTGCGATTATTAGTTTTATAATATTTATGATTTTTGGAGATTTTCCTTTGGAGGCCGAAAATTACTCTCAAATTTTCTAATTTAATAATATTAAAATTATCCTTTTAATTACTTTGGAATTTTATTTCATTTATTCTGGACATCGAAATGACAAACGGATAATTTTGTAGAGTTTCTCTCGTCGAGCACTACTTCCTATATAAATTTAGTAGCATTTGGAGAAAGTTAGGCGGAACCGAAATTATTAAATTATATTAAAATAATAATAATAATAATATATAAAATGGGAGAGGCGGTTTACCTGTGCTGTGCTGTCGTGACAAACAAAAGGGGAGTGGCACGGCATGGGCACGTGCCATTGCATGGCTTTGCATGGAGATGATGGGATTTTATGAAAATGCCCTCGGCATTTATTCTTTCACTCTTTTACTCTCATCTCATTCTCATTTAGTTTCCACTCTCTTCTCACTTTCAGCCTGTACCAAACAACAGAGAAAAAAGAAAAAGAAAAAAAAGATAGAAAAAAAAGAGAAAGAAAAGGAAAAAATCAAACCGAACCGAGGATTCGAACCGAATATTCGAGATCAAGTCGAGACAAGTAATACTGCTATTTTCGTTCATTTCGTTATTTTATTTATATCTATTTTCGTTTGTTTTGTTATTTAGTTTACATTTGTATACGTAATTTATTTTTGAAATACTCGATTCATATTTTAGATTATTAATTGACATTGAGAACTAAAACAAATTATTGGGTCAATTTTGATATATAAATAAATATTGTAATATCTGCTTATTTTGATTTTTTTAAAAAAAAGGAAAAAGAAAAGAGAAAAAGATAAGAAGGAAAGAAAGAAAGAAAAATAAATAAATAAATAAATAGTTATATCATTTTTGCATGTGTACTTGCATGGATTTGAGTATTTTTGCATGTGTATTTGCATTTATAGTTGCTTTTTGCATGGGCTCGGTTAAGGAAGAGAGAGAGAGCATGGGCCTCGGCTGCAGGAAAAAAAATAATATAATAGTACTAGGCTTGATGGGCTGTGTCGGAAAGAAAAAAATATGTAAAAATAAATACAAATTACTTGATGGGCTAGGCCCGACCCAGTCTTGTAAAAGAAAAAAATAAAATAAAATAGAGGGAAGAAATGGGTTTGGGCTAGAAAAGAAAAGGACAAAAAAATAATAATTATAGTGGGATTGGGCTTGGGTCGGGGCCTGACAGAAAAGAAAAAAATAAAATAAAAATAAGTAGAAATTTAGTGAGATTAGATTTGGGCTTAGTTTGGATTAATTGGAAATAATTGATAGGTAGAAATTATTATTACATGATATACTTGGTTCCCAAATTGGATCACTGATTGACATTGAGAATTAAACCATATATTAAAATAATTTTAATGATATGCATTGTGATATAATTGTGCACTAATATATATCATGTGTTAATTTATTATGCTAAAAGTCATGTGCTTTAATATTAGAAGTCATGTGTTTTGATATTACAAATCATGTGTTATGATATTACATATCATGTACAGTCATGAAAAAAATACAAGCATGTTATCAAGAGGGAAAAGAAAAATTAAACAAATAAATATAAAATAAAATTTTCATGTGCATAATTCATTATGAACACGGGAATGAGGGAAACTACATGATGGATGAGAACTGTATTGTACAAGGATTTTGTTGACCAACTACTTGATTGAGGTGCTGAGGATTTTTACTGCAGTAGCACTGGGTGGTACTGGGCCACCGTCTGATATATGAGTCACTATAAGGGTGATGTCCGTTACTGTTTTACAGTACGGGGTTTGACTTGAACACCTAGCGGTGTGTTATAGTTCAGCGCCATAGGTTTGAGCCCGGTCTCGGGTATGCACAGACACTTGTACAATACGAAAATTGCGCGCTATCATATCCATTATTTAGTTTCAAATACTAACAAAGATTTGACTTAAACTTGACATTTTTACAAAATATTCATCTTTACATGATATTTACATATCATTTGCAAATGACATATATAATTTTGCTGTTATATTTTCTATTATTCACGTGACTGTTCAACAATATCATGGTTTAATTGCATTTTATCTGTTTATTAAGAGATATTCCCAATGAAAGCATTTTATTCATTTGCATACTTTTATCTTTAGTACTGTAATAGTATACATATTTTCCTTGTGTTATTTGCTAAGTTTAATTCCCTGGGTTTTGAATCTAGGTTTAGAGAACCAAGAAGGAAAACTAGCCCCGACTAAGGATCCGTACTTCATCGATCAAACCGAGCAATATTAAGTAGTGAAGTACTTTCTTGTATATATTGTTCGTATTTTTTTTTTTGGACACTGCTTTTCTCCTTTGCTTCTTTTATGTTCATATTTAGAGCAGTATGCCATCGTATGTAAAGAACTCTTTTATATAATGTAATCCTTCAGTTTCAGATATGTTATTTACTTATCTGATTGTGGCAGTACTTACGGTTATTCAAAGATCCTGTAACTATTTGGTTGTCTGGTACAAATTATAAGTAGCGTCCTCCGTTTTTAGAAACAGATGAAAAATGGGAGCGTTACAGAAAGTTCTCAATATCAACTCTGTAATTACTTAAAGCTTTATCCTATATGGTTTTTGATCCATTATGTAGTTTTCTCTATTAATCTCATATTATTATATTATGGACTTATCAGGTTTATCATGACTCGTAATACTAATATTGTGTACATATCCATTAATATCAAAATTAGAACTATTAGAAGTCCGAAATCAGAATGCTAATTATTAGATCATAATTCGAACTGCATACCCGTATATCCAAAATATTTCAGAATTAATTATATCATCATGTTCCAAATAGTCATGTCCATTATGTATCACATATATTAGCTAAAAGAAATACATATTTTATTTACCGTGCATGGTATATCAGGTATGTCCAATATTGGGTATCAGAATTATATGACAGGTATAATTTATTTAAATTGGATTTGCAGAAGCCATGTATAGAAAGTAAAGTATTCTCGATGCAGGTTTAATTCCAATATAGTTTATATAGATGTTCCTCAATCTAAAATTACTCTTGAGTTATCCTTAGCAAGCTAAATCACTAAGTTGTCTAAGTTATTTATAGAAATCAAACTATCCAAGGAACAGTATACCAGATAAATTATTTGAATTTTCAATGTTAGATTCATCAAGGTTTAGGTCCGTGTTGGCTGGCGGCTCCCGTCGCCAGCTGGTAATAGTTTGGTCATTGTTAATCACCAATCTTTCACAGAAGTCATGATCTTTACCCAAAATTTAATTTTCTATTAGATAATAATTTCAATATTATGGAATAATTTCCCTCCAAAACTATAATCTCCGGAGAAATTAAAATTCTATCTATTTACCGCAATTATTCTGTTTCTTCATGCTCTCTCTTCACATATGTAGACACCTAAAAAAATAATAATAAAAATAAATAAATAAAAAATATATATAGAACTGAAAATAATAATAATATATATATATATATATATATATATATATATATATATATATATATATATATAATAATTAAAAAAAAATGGAAAGGGGATTTCCCCGCGGTGGGCCCCGCGGGTGCGGGAGGAATCCCGCGGGTGCCAGGAACTCCCGCAGGTGCCAACCCGCGGGTTGTTTTCCACTTGTTTTCTGTTGTTTAATTTGCTGATATCTCGTGATCCGATTTTTCAGGGAAAATTGGAGACGGATTTTGAGCTTCTTCAGTCTATAAAAGACAGGAATTGAATACAGAGTGGGGAGATTCTGAAGGGGAAGAGTCCAATTTTACAGAGGCCGGAGTCCAAAAATCCAGAGAGGAGTTCCTCAATTCAGAGGAGAGATCGGATCGTCAATGAAATACAGAAACAAAGCTCCACCGCTGTCAGACCCACAAAAATAAAGGGGAATCGAAATCAATTGATCATCATTCTTATAATCTTGAATTTATTTTGTAATTTTTTCTTTTATTGCTGTAATTCAAAATCAAATTGGCAATATTAAAGAAGATTCAATTTTTCGGACAAACAAGAATTGGCGACCACAGTGGGAGCTTCGGCCGCGCAATCGATCTTTAATTTTTAATTTCTTTTATTCGGAGCCTAGGCGTCATCGCCGGTAACGATAAAGAAATGTGAGGCGTCATCGCTCACCAAAATTGATAAGGCGTCATTACCTGTCAAAATAAATAAAGGAGTCGTTATCGCCCACAAAAAAAAAAAATTGACAAATCTTCATGTCTCTCCAAAAAAAAATAAAAGAGGGAGGCGTCACCGCCCTCTAAAATCAACAAGGGGTTGTCGCCTTTAAAAAAAAAAAACATTGCGAGGCTTCATCGCCTTAAAAAAAAAAAAAAAAAAAAAAAAAAAAAAAAAAAACCTAATCCTAATTAGTAATGGCGCACGAGGACTTCCCGATCCCGACCTTCTCCTCCCTCAGCCCCGTCTACGGCGACGGCTGCCCTCTCGAGGAGGCCCAGCTCCGCATCCAGGCCCTCAAGGCCAAGTTTGTCGACCTCTTTGCCGGCGACCAGCCCGACCTCTTCGCCCGATCTCCCGGGAGGGTGAATTTGATCGGCGAGCACATCGACTACGAGGGGTACTCGGTGCTGCCAATGGCCATCAGGCAGGACACGATCATCGCCATCAAGAAGAGGAGTGGCGGCGGGGGCGAGAAGGCGATGCTGAGGATTGGGAATGTGAATGATAAGTATAGCATGTGCACTTATCCTGCTGATCCTGATCAGGAAATTGATTTGAGGAATCACAAATGGGGTCATTATTTTATCTGCGGGTACAAAGGATTTTATGAGTTTGCTAAAGCGAAAGGATTGAATTTGGGTTCGCCTGTTGGCCTTGATGTTGTTGTTGATGGGATTGTTCCTACAGGATCTGGACTCTCAAGCTCAGCAGCATTTCTTTGCTCTGCAACTATTGCTATAATGGCTGTTTTTGGTGTGGATGCGAAGGTTGCAAAGAAAGAAATAGCTCAACTTACATGCGAATGTGAACGCCACATTGGAACGCAATCTGGAGAGATGGACCAGGCTATCTCAATGATGGCCAAAGCTGGATTTGCGGAGCTAATAGACTTTAATCCCATTCGTGCTAGTGATGTGCAACTACCTGCTGGTGGAAGTTTTGTGATTGCTCATTCTCCAGCAGAATCTCAGAAAGCAGTAACTGCTGCAACGAATTATAATAACCGGGTGGTTGAATACCGCTTGGCGTCCATTGTCCTTGCCATAAAGTTGGGAATGAAGCCAAAGGATGCTGTCAGCAATGTGAAAACTCTTTCTGATGTTGAGGGATTGTGTGTTGCATTTGCTGGTAACTATGGATCCTCTGATCCAGGATTGGCTGTTAAGGAATTTTTGCATGAGGAGCCTTATACTGCTGATGATATTGAGAAAATCACCGAAGAATGTCTTTTATCTATATTTCCAAGTTCAGCGACTTCATTGGATGTGCTAAGAGTTGCTAAGCACTTTAAGTTGTTTCAGCGAGCCTCCCATGTTTACTCTGAAGCCAGGCGTGTTCATGAGTTCAGGGATACCGTCTTAGCAGACCTCAGTGAGGAGGACATTCTTAAACGACTTGGCGATTTAATGAATGAGAGTCATTATAGTTGCAGTGTTTTGTATGAGTGCAGTTGCCCGGAGTTGGAAGAGCTTGTAGAAGTTTGCCGAGATAATGGAACACTTGGAGCGAGACTTACAGGCGCAGGATGGGGTGGTTGTGCAGTCTCTTTAGTTAAAGAGAGCATCGTCCCCCAATTCATTCTCAATTTGAAGGAGTCCTTCTACCAGTCGAGAATCGAGAAGGGTGTAATCAACAAGAATGATCTTGGCCTTTATGTGTTTGCTTCCAAGCCTTCGAGTGGCGCTGCAATATTCAAGTTCTAAGTTAAGATTCTCCTGTATAAATCGCCCTCATCATTTCCATAATATTGTGAATAAGAGATAAATACCTGCATCGACACTGCCAGCGCTTTGGTTGTGACTGCTGATGGCCACGACGGCAATTTTGTTGTAATTGTGAAGCCTCTTTTCGAGACTTTGGGTGAGCAGTGCAGCCACAAGTCAAGTTACAGAGAACAATGGTTGCTCAAAAGCCTGCATAAAGGCGAGGACACTGAATTCATCATCAAACAACTCCTCCTTGTGACAGTAGACAGGATATAGCAAGCTTCTCCTATTCCATTGCCACCTCGTGTCTGAAGGCCCTGATCTCTCCGAAAAGGTGATCAACAAGTTTAAATGCTTCATCAAGATGACACGGAGGAAGGTCCTCTTCCTTGGTGACGAAACTTATGCAGATGAATGTACTTTTTCTGTTGCCGATGACTGTCGCGGCTATATCGACCTCCAAGGTCAAAGAAGGTGCCGCCATATTTGGAGACATAGTTTGTCGAACTAAAAGGTGAAAGGTTAAGACTCCCTCATCCTTGATTAGCCTGTTGAAGAGTTATGCTAACTATATAAGGCCTCATGAGGAGCCACTCTTTGGAGGCGCCCTAATGATAGCAGCAACCTTGACTTCACAAAAGTGCTTGCCCATGCTGGTCTACATCGCAAGGAGAAACTTCCTGTCTATGATCACAACAAGAAGGCTGGGGCTGTGAATCCACTGGTCCGATCCTCACTATCATGTCGAATGAGCCCTTCATCCTCGCTGCCCCTCCCCAGCGGGCTTCTCGGCCTTCGACTATGAAAGCAATGCAAGGCAATGCAAGAAAATAATCGAGAGTTAATGGACGAAGCTTCTGACATATTCATCTGGTGTTTGGTTTAGAACCTAGATTGCTACAAGCAATGGGAGAAACTTTACTAGGGCAACGTGGATGCAAGTGTTGTTGTTCTTCAGAAATTTTCCGAGGAATAGAAGGACTACTCAGCCAAATTTTCTCCCGATGCCCTAAGATTAAGCCCAAAGCAAAAAAAAAAAAAAAACGCGAAGGCTAAATCCTGCGTACAACGTGAGGCTAAATCAGCGTAAAATGATTCAAAACGTGAGGCTAAATCCCGCGTACAATGCAAGGTCATGTCAGTGTAAAACGCGAGGCTAAGCCCACTACAAGAATGTGAAGTAAACTCAGGCGAGGCTAAGCCAGCGTGCATGTATAAACCCAGTGCACGAAACTAAGCCAGTGTGCGATAATCATAGCACGCGAGGCAAATCCAGTGCACGAAGTTAATCCAAAATGCAAAGCAATCCAGAATGCAAGGCTAACTCCCAAGCTCGCATAAACTTCAAGAAACGGAAGGTCAAGACATGTGCCAGACGATATGCCAACCAGCAGCCTTGCAAAATATCCGATGAAGAGAAAGTGGTCAGTTGAATTACAATACTCATCGTAACCAGTGAAATGTGGCCTACACAGGGGGTGAGACCCACGTCCAGTAAACATTGCAAACAAAACTAAACTCTGCATACAGTGCGGCGCTAAGCCAGCGTAAAGTCATTTAAACGCGAGGCTATGTCCGCACGGAATGAAAAGTTATGCCCGCAATTAAAATGCGAACAAAACTAAACTCCGCATACAATGCGACGCTAAGCCAGCGTAAAGTCATCTAAACGCGAGGCTAGGTCCGCGCGGAATGCAAAGTTATGCCCGCAACTAAAAGCGAAACTAACTCAGTGTGTAAGGCTAAACCTGCACACAAGTCTAACCCAGCGTATAATGCAAAGTTATACTAGCCCAGTCACGAGGCTCTGCCAGCTTAAAACACGAGGCTAAGCCCGCGGATATAGGGCGAAGATTGCATCTTGAACGCGCAATAACAAATCAAGTTGTATCAAGCGCAAATCTCGAGAGCACTTTCAACAAAAAAAGAAGAAGATAAGTACAAGAAAGAACTTTCAAAATGGACAACTTGGTTTTAGCCATGACGTAGAAGACTAAGGGCAAATTTTAGCCAAAGTGGGAGGGTCCATTTGTAATAGAGATGGTCTATCCAAATAGAGCATACCGATTGATCAATCAACACAGTGACCGGATGATGATATAGATCAATGGAAAATTCCTGAAGAAATATTATTCTTAAGGAAATGAAGTCATCCGACCTCTTTTTCAACACAGCAAATAAAGAAATACTGGCCGCTGCTTAGGTGTAGCTTCGCACTCCAACTTGGGTCATAAAATTAAAATGGATCCAACATCTTTACGACTATGGATAGAGAAAATGTTTGGCCTGTAAGTCCAAACGAAATTCTCGTCAAACCCATCATGCTGGAGTAAAAGTATGAAATACCCAACGCTGACAAGGTAACGGGAAGAGAATAAATTTCTCGTCAACCCCACCATGCTGGGGGTAAAAAGCATGAATTACCCAACGCCATCAAGACAACGGGAAGAGAATAAATTTCTCGCTAACCCCACCATGCTGAGGGTAAAAAGCATGAAGTACCCAACGCTGATAAGGCAACGGGAAGAGAATAAATTTCTCGTCAACCTCACCATGCTGGGGGTAAAAAGCATGAACTATCCAACGCTATCAAGGTAACGGGAAGAGAATAAATTTCTCGCTAACCCCACCATGCTGGGGGTAAAAAGCATGAACTGCCCAATACCGTCAAGGCAACGGGAAGAGAATAAATTTCTCGCTAACCCCACCATGTTGGGGGTAAAAAGTATGAACTATCCAATGCCAACAAGGCAATGGGAAGAGAATAAATTTCTCGCCAACCCCACCATACTGGGGGTAAAAAGTATGATTACCCAACGCTGACAAAGTTACGGGAAGAGAATAGATTTCTCGCCAACCCATTCATACTAGGGGTAAAAGTATGAAATGCCCAACGCCACTAAAGTAAGGGGAAGAGGAAAAGTTTGGTATTTAAACCCAAACGAAACCCTCAACAACTCACCATGCTGAGGATAATAGCATGGCTAGTCCAACTCAAACGGTAGTTGGTAAAGGCAAATCAAACCCATTGATAGCTGGGGGTTTGCTAAAAATCCCACGACAAATCTGTCACAACAGTATTCTTATCCGAATATAAGGATACATCACTGCCCTAAGCCGCTATGGCAAAGGGGAAGAGGAAAAGTTTGGTATTTAAACCCAAACGAAACTCTCGACAACTCACCATGCTGAGGATAATAGTATGGCTAGCCCAACTCAAACGGTAGTTGGTAAAGGCAAATCAAACCCGTTGATAGCTGGGGGTTTGCTAAAAATCCCACGACAAATCTGTCACAACAGTATTCTTATCTGAATATAAAGATACATCACTGCCCTAAACCTCTAAGGCAAAGGGGAAGAGGAAAAGTTTGGTATTTAAACCCAAACGAAATTCTCGATAACTCACCATGCTAAGAGGAATAGCATGGCTAACCCAACTCAAACGGTAGTTGGTAAAGGCTAATCAAATCCGTTGATAGCTGTGGGTTTGCTAAAAATTCTAATCAGATAAATTTCTTGTCACGTTAAGATTTCACCTCTGACAACAAATTATTTCTCGTCATTTTTTCTCCAGCAGAGCAAGTGACCCTCCAAAATATTTGTCAAGTTAAAATCATACCTCTAACATCATAATTCAAAATAAAAAAAGACAAAATCCTAATTAAATCGATCCCCTGTCACGTTAAGATTTCACCTCTGACAGAAAAGAAAATTCACACGCCATCAAGTCCTACATTACAATCTCTGATTTATGTGCTTTTGATATCGTTAATTTAAAAATCACCTCTGACGAAAATCATCTCTCTATCAAGTTAACAGTTACCTCTGATAGTCCGATTCCAAAACTAAATACGTTAACCGTCACCTCTGTTTAGTCAGCTTGTCCCGATCACGACCAGATCCTCTGAATAGGTTGAGCTCCAAGACACGTTTAATGCCACCTCTGTCTTTCCCTGATCCGTCATACTAGATGTCACTGAACGGTTAGAATTCTAATGAGCACGTTAACATGATACCTCTGCTTAACCTTAAATAAGTACGTTAAAATCACACCTCTGCTTATCACCTAACGAGCATGTTAATATCATACATCTGCCTGTTATCCAAATGAGTACGTTAATATCATACCTCTACTTGTTATCTAAAAAAAAAAAATAAATAAATAAAATTAAAAAAATAATAATAAAAAAAATAATAAAAAATAAATTAAAAAAATATATAAAAATCCAAAGTATTTCGAAATTCTGTACGACTCAATACAGAACTTCGAAAACTTTGGAGGGATTATGTAGACACCTAAAAAAATAATAATAAAAATAAATAAATAAAATATATATATATAGAACTGAAAATAATAATAATAATAATAAAATAAATAAATAAATAAAAATATATATATAATAATTTTAAAAAAATGGAAAGGGGATTTCCCCCGCGGTGGGCCCCGCGGGAATTCCTCCCGCGGGTGCGGGAGGAATCCCGCAGGACTCTCGTGGGATTTCTCGGAGGAATCCCGCGGGTGCGCACCCGCGGGAGAAATCCCGCGGGTGCCACCCGCGGGTGGCCTCCCGCGGGTGGCCACCTGCGGGTGCCAACCCGCGGGTTGTTTTCCACTTGTTTTCCGTTATTTAATTTGCTGATATCCCGTGATCCGATTTTTCAGGGAGAATTGGAGACGGATTTTGAGTTTCTTCAGTCTATAAAAGACAGGAGTTGAATACACAGTGGGGAGATTCTGAAGGGGAAGAGTCCAATTTTCCAGAGGCCGGAGTCCAAAAATCTAGAGAGGAGTTCCTTAATTCAGAGAGATCGGATGTCAACGGAGTACAGAAACAAAACTCCACCGCTGCCAGACCCACAAAAATAAAGGGGAATCGAAATCAATTGATCCCCATTCTTGTAATCTTAAATTTATTTTGTAATTTTTTCTTTTATTGCTGTAATTCAAAATCAAATTGACAATATTAAAGAAGATTCAATTTTTCAGGCAAACAACATATAAGTATAGGAAATTATAATCCCTCCAAACCAAAATAGCCAAAAGAATCCGAATTAATAATTTGTTTTAATTCTCAGTGTAAAAATTCAATACTCCTACTCCTCTACTCCACTTCCCTAACAAGGCTCCAAATCTAAAATAAAGATTAGGAAAAATTTATATCTCAAGTATAAAGATACAAAGAAAATGTATTTGAAATACGTTGTTATGCAAAATTAGTCTTGACATAAATAGACCATAGACCGTCTGATCATTATATAAAAAGTTTTAATGCTTGAATATCTACAACATTGAAGAAATTTTAGATATTTATTACTGTGAAACATTTTAGATTTTCATTCTGACCATTGTTTAATTTCATGAAAAAGCAAAAACTCATCCTATGTTCAAAATTTATGTTCCTTAAACTAACATTGGTAAATCAAGTCATCATCATATGAACTTATAGTGAAAATAAAATGGTTACTTACAATTTATTTTTTCAAATGCCAAAATAATTCTCTAGCTGAATGCTTCCCTCTAACTGCTGGTATGAATGAATGTAGAGTGAAAATCAATGAAATCAAGAAAACTAGGGAATAGGTTTATACATAAGTTTGACGGCAAGTTTTAAATTTGGGTAACTTATTCATTAAGCTAACTTCTTGACTAGTCACATAATTACTTCTAATGACACCCTATCTTCTAAGAGTGTGTTTGTTTGCATAGAAGTAAAATAGAAATAGTAAAAGGAAAACTATTTTCACTAGCTCAAGTATTTGTTTTGCCAAAAAAGAAGTTAAAAGTTTCTTTTTATATGCTGAGAGGACACTTATGTGACTTCCAAACGTTTGATTCCTCTCATTTTTATGTGGCACCTTCTCTTTCCGCCAAACAAGAAGTTGAAATTGTTTGCTTAGAAGAACTTAGGAAGTAGAGGATATCAAGTCAAACAAAAATAATTTTTTATTTGCATGTCATTATTACCATTCAAAAAATTATATTTTTATATATAGAAATAATAAAATAATATAAGTATGTTTTATTTAATCAATTAAATAATAATCACATCTCACTTCCCAATTCACTTTTTTCTTCCAAAAATTAGCAAACAAACTCAAAAAATAATCTCTTATTCTATTTCCATTTTGGAAGCTATTTCTTAATATCTTCCGTACTTCTAATACTTCAAGCAACCAAACACACCCTAAATGATAAATCATCACTCCATAAGTATTTAGTGGAGAATAATTTAATTAATTGATTTGGGTTTTAGATTTTTGATCATTAAATTTAGTTAATCAATTTAGATTTTAAGTTTTAATTTATTTAAATAATTTAATAATTTTGGTTACCTAATTCCAACCCCAAAAATTATCAAATTAATATAAAAATGGATATGAATGTGAAAATTGTTAAGAAATTTGCAGTATATTTTTCTGAGGTCTAGAATGGAAGATATAAAATACCAAATTTATTATTGAGATAATTTAATATTCAATATTTAGTTGATTTTTTGAATTTTTTAAAGAAAATTTCAGGAAAATTCTCAAAAATCACAAATTTTAGAAAAACAATAGCCTAAAAACATAATGACATTTGGAATTAAGTATGTCAAGGTATGAAATATTTCTTTTTTATTTAAATAACTTTTAACATGGAATGACTTTTTTTTATATGAGTTAATTCTCATCATAATCTATATTAATCAGTTAACACAAAAAAAATAGTAATCAGTACCAAGAATATCATTTTCCTTGTCCATAAATTTTTAAGAAATTTTGTTTTCCTATTCTAATATTATTTTTTTTTTACTTTTTATCTTTTTGAAAAAAATACTTTGTATCTTTTAGTCATCTTTGCATGTCATCAAATATACATTAGTTAATAAGCACATAAAATGATAATTTTTAATAACAGAGACTAAAATGTAAACCATTAAATTGTTACAAAAAATTACCAAATAGAAATTAGTATATATGGAAAAATAAAAATTAGAAATCACGATCTACTAAGTCAAGATTCATTACATAGATATATCTAGATATGGTAAGTCTTGATTCATCTAGATGATAAATATGAACTTACCAAGTTTGAATTGGTCTTGATTAGAATTTTTTTTTTTTTTATTTCAGATAGATTTAAGGATTTTTTTAGTTATTTTGAAATTTTATTCTTTTCAATTTGGATTTAACTTTACAATCATAATTTTAAATGCATTTTGCTTTTGATTTGCTATAGGTAGGAGTGTCCAAACGGGTTATTTGAGCCTAATCAGACCCTTTGTACAGAATTGAGCACACTAATTCTAAGCATGCTCCAAACATAGGAGTCAAAGTTTGCCTTAATTTTTTTCCTCTTTATTTGAAGATTAAAAAATGAACAGAAATTTTTTTAAAAAATATATTAAATTTGTAAAAATAATTACATCACAAATGGATATTTCAAAAAACTTATAACGTAATATTTTTTTAAAAAATATGGTAAATTTTATTATTCTTCCCTTAAACCTTACTAGTCTACTATCTTAAAATTGGAAAGAATATTTTTTGTCTTTTAAAATTTATTTATTTTTACATGTTATTTTAGTTTTCCCCTTATTTTTAAATAAGAACAACCACATTATTTTAGTTATTTCCGAGAGTGACCAGATCTCCGTCTATACTTTCACCTAAAAATATAATTATAAAATTAGAAATAAGAATAAATAAATAAATTAAAATGAGGATACATCTTCCCTCTCCTCGCAAAGGTGGGCCCCGTCACCCAAAAAAAAAAAAAAGATAGCTGTTTGGTCTCTCTCTCCCCACGCTCCCATTTCCGCCTCATTTCCTTCCTTCAGTCATAAAATCACGGCCTTCTCTCTCTCTCTCTCTCTCTCATCTCTTTCTCTGTCCTTTCTCGTTCTTGATCGACGCCGCCTCCACCGCCGCTGGTGCCGGGGATATTTCGAGCCCTAAGCTTCTGGTATGATAGTGGTTTCTATTTTTCTATTAGTTGTTGTCGGTTAGATCGAGCGGCTAGGTTTCATGTTAGGGGTAGGGTTTGGTGTGAATGGGAGCTTTTCCCCTGATTTGTCGCGTTATGAATCGTTATTATTGTCGATTTTGGCGGGGATTGTTTGGATTTAGTGATTGATTTGTAGATTTGTCTTTTTAATTGGTAGATCTGAGGTTGGGGCATGAATATCCTAGATAGACTTTTGTCGGAATCGAATTTTTTTGAGGTAAAACTGCGTGCAGACGCCTTTACGGGAAACGAAATGTCTCAAAGTTGCTACCTTTTTGGTCGAAGGACCTCAAATTAATTCGTTGGTTGTCCAGGGGGGTATATAGAATTTCCAATTTTTTGTACTTTTCCTTCTGGTAAAGTTTTAAGGAACTGGTGCGAAGGATCGTGAAGGGGGGCCCCCTCGTAATCGAGCCGCCACTTTAGACTCTTTAAGCTATATATGGCGTTGTGGAATATGACTTCTCTGAAAATTTTAGAAAATTCTGGAATAATTCGAGAGCGAACCCTCTTTTTGAGCTAAAGTTGGTAGATTTTATTGCAGGGAAAAGTTTAATTGATTGAATAGCGTCAAGGGTTTGTGAAGAAGGCGAAAAGGAGTGATGGCTTCTATTGCTGGTGCTTCTTCCATTGCTGGAATCTCCTATCTTCAGTAAGTTCAACTCTTTTCTTTGTATTTTTCATTTTTCTTTTGCTGCTGGGTTTGGATGGTTACTATGGAATTGAAATCTTTTAGGCATACTGAATATACGTCTCAGATTGAATCATTAAGATAACGAAATTTCACGTAAAAGCTTACTTCTACTATCAGCTTCTAGTGTCAAGTTTAGAAGAAACAAGTAGTCAGTGGATGCTAGCATTTGGAGAGTGAGGAAGTTGGTAAAACTATTCCAAGCTCTATTAGACTCTATGGAAAGGGAATAAGGTCGCATGCAAACGCAGGTTAAAATTAGAGGGGTTAAAGAACCAAGTTAAATTCATTTTACGTGTTTTTAAGTGTTTGGATAATGTTTTTATAACAATTGGACAACATTCTTTGCCCAAGTTATCTCTTGCCTATATAGGCAGGTTAGTGAATCCCTATTTAGCCTAGACAATTTCTTAATTTGCTAATCCAGTTTAACTTGACCGTTCGATGAAAAAACAATGTAACCTAGATCAAGATTAAAGATTCTTAACCTTAGCTTTTATCCATCTCCAAACGGGGCATTAGAGTATAAGCCCTGCATGTATACAAAGTGATCTAGTCACCACTTTGTGGACTTGCCTACTAACACCAATAGCAATTACCTAAACATAATAATGAATCCTATTCTTACGAGTGGAAACCCATATGAAGAACATAGTAATATTTTTGAATTATTTTTTATTTTATTTTTTTGCAAACCAGTTGGGTAGGTTAGACCATCCTTTCTATAGTTAGCTTTGATGGGTATTAGGCATCAAGACAATGAGTTGGCATTAGGTTTATAGGAAGTTCTAGAAACTTGGTCAATTTTGACAAGGGCCTTTCTTGATCATTAATCATGCAATATTTTTTGAAATATTTTGTCAAGGTTTATAGTAATATTTTTGAAATATCATTAATTATGTGTTTCCAGATTTGAGCTCACACATAAGGTACTACATATTCTTCTAATCTCTATGTTTGAAGATATTTCCAGATATTTTAAGTTGATCGCTATAACATTAAAAAAATTGCTCCTCTAAACTTAAAATTGGTCCACCAAGTTCATAGGTCATGGGCCTAGAAAAGCCGGGCTGAAATTCGACAAACATACAGGTTAGGTCCTGCTTGTTCTGATGCTAAGGTCCATAACTTCTTTGAAACTCCCAACTTCTTTGCTGTTTGGGTCACATGAAGATTACCACCTTGACAGCATCAAATCATAAATTACTTTGCTCTTAGTATTTCAAAAACTATTGGCAGTGAAAACCTATTATATTCTTGTAACCACATAATGATGTTGAGTATAAAATGCTAAGAATATGTTTCACCATTAAAAGAAATTGCCCTATCCCACATGCCTTGTAGTCCTAGTCCATATCAACCTTCAGACTTGAGGTGGTATGTCCATGATGAACCATCATGTCTAACAAGGCTATTCATCTTTTATCTTATACTTGTAGTTACTCTTTCCTATGAGATTGTGTTTCAACTAACTTAGTTTACGACTTTAAACTATGCCTTATGAAGCAATAGATCACCTTGCTTTGCTTTGCTTTACCAGATTTACTTCCTTTCTGCTTTACCTCTTGATTGATTTATAAGGAACAGTATTTTAGGGCCTGTTTTGCTATCTCCAGTATAGCCATTATGAGGAACATGCACTGGGGTGTTTTTACATGTTCCTTATGCTTGTTGTCTTTATTTATGGTCACCAATAAATACGCTTTAGGAATAAACTTGTTTTCGACAACATTTCCTTGGCTTGCTTCATGTTCTGCGACTTGTTTCATTCAATCTGCGTGCCTTTATAAACCAAATTCAACAAGTTGTTGTAGAAATGTAGTGGTGAAGCATGCCTCAATGTCATTTACCAAGTGCTAATCTAATTTTAGGGGGTATAGATCCTTTGGAAGGTTGCAGAAGTTGCAGCTTGTCAATCCATCTCCTATAGCTAAGGGAGCTAATGTGACAAGAATCAGCCTTAGGAAAGCAACTTGCTTTGTATTGCAAGGAGATGGGCCTTTTCAGACCGCAACAAAATTGGATGATGGTGACACCCTCACCCATCCTAATGGGATTGTTGATGGACAGAAGAATATATCAATTAGCAACATTATTCAAGCAACTGATGTTGCAGTTGATACAAACGTAGCAGATGTGACTTTTGCAACCGATGAGTTTTCTAGCTATGATGATGGACGTGATTTAGATTGCCCGACACAAGGATTTGCTTCAATCCCAGAAGCCATTGAAGATATTCGTCAAGGCAAGGTTGGTTGTTGTGGGATCATTGCTTGAATCCTATATTTCATTTGTATATCACTGATGTTGGGTGATTTTGCAGTTCGTCATCGTTGTAGATGATGAAGATAGAGAGAATGAGGGAGATCTTATAATGGCTGCATCAAAGGCAACATCAGATGCTATGGCTTTTATTGTGAGACATGGGACGGGAATCGTGTGTGTAAGCATGAAAGGCGAAGACCTGGAGAGGTTACATCTTCCTCTCATGGTAACAACAAAGGAAAATGAGGAGAAACTCTGTACAGCTTTTACTGTCTCAGTGGTATGTACTTTACCATGTTGAATCTCATTAATATTATGAAGAGGTTTTTTCTTAAAATAGTAAATGGAAGTTATGGTTTTATTTACATGTCAATGATATGCTAGGCTGACTATTGTGGTTTCCCCATACTGTGTTCTTTATTTCCTTTTTCGTAGTCTTAGAATATAATTAACTAGCTACATCCCTTTCCATTTCTTTTTCTGTATGATTATTAGACAGTGATACAACATAACGCGGCTGTTGTCCAAAATCCAGTGACGAGGACAAGACTATGAAAAAGTTGCGGAAGCTCGGACAATTCGATATGTAATAAATTAAATATCATTAACCAATACAATTAACCAATTAGTCAGATATAGAATAAATATCATCAAACGGATTAGGCCCATAGATTTTAATGTGATAAACCCAAACAAGGTGAAAAGCACAGAAGAAACTGTAATATAATATCAAGTCATTTACAACAATTTGACTACAACAACTATAAACCAATAATCTAAAATATATCTCTTCTGCTAGACAACATTAACAGAGTTCTGGACTCAAACTATTTCAAACCTAGTGACGACTCACCACTCACAATTACAGATCTATAAATATAGAAATTTATAAAATTACAATGGATTAAGATTTACCACATATGTACCATCTGATCTCATTTATAGGTTGGATATATTTATTGGCGTGGATCTCCAAAAGAACGAAAAATAATGGATGAAGAAAAGTCATAGTTCTTTAATCTCTAAATATCCTTTAATTCTCTTGAGAAGCTCTACTGTTAAATTATCACTGTTGTTGGAGATGACAGCGTATTAATAGAGTTTGCAAACACTCCAAGTAAATTCTATATTATCATTTTAATCATACCTACTCATCTTTAATCTAATGGACAATTAAAATTAGGTTACCAAATAAACTCAATTTCCAGTCAAAACAACTTAGAAATGTTTTGTATTTGCATATTAGCTCGTCACGCAGTTGACGGTGGTAGGAACCACGGTAGGAACCACTCAGCCAAAATCGGGGTTTTTATTTCACTAATTACGGTTTCTGCTGCAAGCAACAACATGCCGATCTCTTTAGCCTGTAGTGCTTCAGAAAAACGATTGTAATTTTTTATCGAAGAATCTGATTGAGATGAATCCGGCACAATTGGAAAGAGAACTTCAAACTCTACAACTTCTCTCTATAGAATATTTTCTAGATCTATCTTCATCAAGGTTAAATTTGTGCTTGAATATGATGTTGGTGCACAGTCTTCATTCTTCTTGCTGCTTCTTTATAACTTTGGACAATCGTAACTTTCACCTTAGAACTCCAATTTTACTGATCTAGGTATCTTTTCGAAGGTAGTTCCAAGCTCTATACTTTTATAGTTTATACCATCATGAGATTCACACCATAGATCAGTCAAATCAGCCGTATCCATTGTATCCATCTTATTCGATCTTTATCAAACTTGATTTTCAATTTCGTTCAATTTCTTTGCTTGATTTTTCATGAGTTTTGATATGACTTGCCACATATAGGATCAAGAATCCTAACATATTATACACGTATATACTCAATATGAATAAATGTACGTTTCACTCGTATAAATCAATAAATATGTGTTGATTGCTCAACATACATGAAAGTACTTGATTTTAGTAAATTAATCTGTTAAAGAATTAGCTTTGGTTAAAATGGTCACAACTTATTCCATCTTATAGATAATCTTTTAAGGTAAATAGCAGTTTACCTATTCGTAAGTGTCAGATGTGGATGACCATGTCTGATTTGTCCAGGTATGCTCCCCGTCACAATTTTGTGTGTTGGGGAAGTGTTTTGCATATCATAACTTCTTACATTCAAGTTCACTGGAGTTCCCAAATGTGTCTTGGTTTCATTCAGCTCCTTTACAAAAGATAGATGTATTAAAAGTTAGATCCATAACATCTATGTCGTGTTTTATTTTTATGTTGAATTTATCCAAAACAAGTAGTTTTATAGATGATCCATCTAGAGGAGGGATTGTACTGGATCTGTTTAATCTAGTTACTTCGTTTCATATTTCTATTCAAGGGATCTGGGGAAAAGAATTTTGGTTTCTAGAGCTAAAACAATAAATATGTCTGTGGTTCTAATAAATCAAAACCATCATTTTGAAGCTGTTTCCTTCAATCTTCCCTTCACAACACAACAAAAAAACTGACCATCATTATCAAGCATTCATCTACTTTTAGTAGTTGAAGTTATCATGTCTTCTTGATTAAACAAATCTTTCCAAGGTTTGAAAGCATGTCAGCCAGTTGGTAACACTCTCGCTCTTACTAGGAGGTTCTTGATCGGTTTCACAGTTTTTGGTTTAGTAGCAGTTTGAAAGTCATCCCACCTCTTGTTTTCGTCCTGATGTATTATTTAACTGGACTGTATATGTGGTTTGAAAGCAAGTAAGGAATTCCAGTAACTATTAAATATCCTCTGCTTTCTAGCCTTTGAACGATTGATGGACTTCACATGCGGTTGGCAAATGCATTTGCTCTAGGATTGGATACTCTTTGATGTGTAGCCTTTGAAGTTACTTGCACAAGACCCATGATTAAGGAACTCCATTTGAGGGGCACATTTTACTGCATTAGCTACTGCCCTTGTATACTAATACTTATTTACTCATATTTAGTTTGTAGTATTGGTTATTCTGTTGGAACTTCTGAATAATTGGTCTTACTGGGTCTATGCAGGATGCTAAGCATGGGACTACAACTGGGGTTTCTGCTAAAGATAGAGCCAAGACAGTTTTGGCTCTTGCATCGTCTTCCTCTAGGCCTGACGACTTCAATCGTCCTGGCCATATATTCCCCTTGAAGTACAGGGAGGGGGGTGTATTGAAAAGAGCTGGACATACAGAAGCATCTGTTGATCTCACTGTGCTTGCAGGGCTAGAACCTGCTGCAGTTCTATGTGAGCTGGTGGATAATGATGATGGTTCCATGGCTCGTTTACCAAAACTTCGTGAATTTGCAGAGAGGGAGAATTTGAAAATCATATCAATTGCAGACTTGATTAGGTATGTTTTATCATTTGTACTAACATGTTCATATAGTTTAGGCTTTTTATTTTTACCATTGACATTTGCGACTTTTATTTTCATAGGAACCATACCCCAGTACATATTACTAGTACGACAGAATACAGCTGCTTTGATATTCTACTAAATTAAGAGAGATTATTCTTGCTGTTGAATATTGATGTTAGTGAGAGTAATCTTTTAAGGGCATACAGGAACCAGATTAATGGTTCAAGTGACAGTGTACTAGACTTTCTAACTCGAGCTCGTCTGTCTCAGAACTAGTTATTTAAGTTTTACCTCTTCAATCTAAACTTTTAGGCAACCCTCCTCCATCGTACTAGAGATTCCTACTCAAAACAGCTCTTCCTTTAAATTGGTTATTTAGATTTTACTGGTTTACCCTAAAAGCTTTGAGGAACCTCTTCCGTGGCTCGTGTTGCCACAAAAAAATGATAGTGGACAGTCACATTCTTCCCTACTCTTTCTTTTATAAATTCTTTTTTGCAAGCTAAGTTCAAGGAAAGCTATGCTTTACTAGGATACCTGTAAAGACAATAGGACAATGAGAGTTAATAACCAAACTGCTTTTCTGTTTTCTTCTTGCTGGACTATCAGAGATTCAAATTTCTTATCTTGTTCAGGTCTATGTGAGGCTTTATCACTGTGCATTATAATAGTATAATCAAGCAGCCTGATGAGGCTTGCTTGATGTACTCTAGTTTTCAATATGCTCTTCTACAAGACTTTTTTTTTGTGACTGTGTTTCTAGATCTGGTCCTATTTATGTCCCTTGTTATTGGAATAGTATATCCCTGAAACTTATTTTGTTGTAGGAAGTATTCCATAATTTGTCTATTGGCACGCGCACACTCATAACGTACTCTATGTTCCATCTGAGACTCAGGCCTAAAGCCTTTGTTTCCACTAGTTTGTTTTAAAAGTAGTGCATCCACCAATATTTATTTCTCGACTGCTTTCAGAAGTTGATCTCTCTAGGCTAACTCATGCATGAACATATGCACTTGATTTTCATTTCATTTTTTATCATCAAAGCGAACTGGAAAATCTTAGTATTGACATTAAGTGATTTGGCAGATATAGGAGGAGGAGAGAGAAATTGGTGGAACGTGCTTCAGTTGCACGCTTACCTTTAAGGTGGGGCAATGTTGAAGCCTATTGTTATCGGTCACTGCTTGATGGGATGGAACATATTGCCATGGTTAAAGTAAGTGCCGCCGAACATTCTACTTATTTTCTTACCATCTTCAACAAAATTTCTAATATTTAGTAGTAAAGTATTCTCATAATCATAGGTGTGATATCCTCTTTTCTTTTGTTTATTAACAAATGGTAATGCTCAACAGGGTAGCATAGGGGATGGACAAGATATCCTAGTTAGGGTACACTCCGAGTGCCTCACAGGAGACATATTTGGTTCGGCAAGATGTGACTGTGGTAATCAGTTAGCTATGGCCATGGAGCTGATGGAAAAGGAGGGAAGGGGTGTGTTAGTGTACCTTCGTGGACATGAGGGAAGAGGGATTGGGTTGGGTCACAAACTCCGTGCTTACAACTTGCAGGATGCTGGGCGTGATACCGTGGAAGCCAATGAAGAATTAGGATTACCTGTGGATTCACGAGAGTACGGCATCGGAGCACAGGTAGCATCCTAGGCTTCTTCATGTTTCCACTCTCATTTTGGAACTAATGTGCTTACTTCTGTACGTCTGCCCTATTTAACATCTTTTTCTTCATGCTTCCTGGTACACAATGAGTGGGATTACTACATTATACATACTACCCTTTGTCACTTTATTGGGTGCGACAGGGCTCTACCCTTAATTGCAAGTTTCTTTTGTGCACCTTTAAATGTTTGGAAAAAAGATTTTGATATATGCATCTTTGCATCTTCATAAATGCAGATTGGACTTTAGTGTCTTCTATTTCTTTGCCAGTTCTCGCGTCCTTAATTTTATGTGGAGTTAAGAAGCAAATTTGGATTTAATTCACGGAATTAAGAAGTCCTTTTCTATTGCTAGTAATTATGAAGCCTTTCTAAGGCATACTTCTATGATCCAGAAAACTTTAGATGGTCTACAGTTATTTTGTAGGAGAAAATTCATATATCTTGCTTAGGATTTCTTCCCTTCTGATTTATATCAGTCTCATGGCCAATATATGGTTGCACTTATAATATATCTGAATTATTATACAATTTCGAAGCTGATTTTAAAGCTAACATCTCCTTTCATTCACAGATATTACAAGATTTGGGTGTTCGGACAATGAGGTTGTTGACGAACAATCCAGCAAAATATATTGGGCTCAAGGGCTATGGGTTGAGCGTGGTTGGAAGGGTCCCCTTACTAACTCCGATAACCAAAGAGAACCAAAGATACCTGGAGACCAAAAGAAAAAAGATGGGCCACATCTACGGAAGTGAATTCAACAGCTCCTTGATTGGTTCGAATGAAACCAAAGGTAACAATGAGCAGCAGCAATCTCTGTAATGGGAGGGACCATGGAATTAACCAAGGTGACTACTGTCGATGAATAAAATTTAAGCTTATTATTCCCTCCCCTTTTACAATTTTGTATTAGGATTAGCAACTAGAGTTCAGCTGTTTCTACTTCACAAGATAGCAGCTTGATGCGTGATAACATTTTATGTCGATGTACCCGATTCTTTTGTAATGGAAAGCATGATAATTGCCAGTGTGCTTGTTCTTCAAGTCAATTGTATACGAATAAGCGATGTATTATCATCAAGATATAAATAAAATGGATACTGTTTCATTTGTCATAATCTCCATTTTTGCTGCTTGAATGTTTGCATTGAAATATCCTACTCTTCAACATGTTATTCATGACTGAACATATTCCATTGAAAGCTTAGTAAAGAAAATATTCTGAACGCATTCCATCAAAATATCATACTTTTGCTGATAGCTGATTATATTCATGAATTTGAGATTGTATTCTGATGAATAGAGAATGGACATTTACTGGAGTACCTTTCAAACTTGACCAACCAATCTGAGCTCACCTGCTGATGTGGTGCGACGTTCTGGGTTCGGATAGAGTTGAGCACATTGGCTCCCTTGTAAACAGAGCCAAGAGAAGCATGTTCACTTCCAGAATGATAATCTTTAATGTGGAAGTTCTTCCATAACTCGATCCCTTCCAAGAAACTGCATTATCAACAGACTGCACATGATGAAATCTTTGCAGATATGGTGGGAGTCAGTCGATTGTATCCCTGGCATGCAGTCATCATGGTCAAATAGTAGAGAGTTTCTGCTTGAGCATCGGTCGGTTCGGTTTTGGGTGAAAAAAATTCCTACCGATCGGTTCGGTTTTGGGTGAAAAAAATTCCTACTGAAAACTGAACCGACATAGTAGAAACGTAAACAACCGAACCCCAAGAAAACCAAAACTGAAACTGAATTTTCGGTTCAGTTCGGTTTCGATCGGTTTTTCGGTCATTTAGATTTGAAACTAAATATGTGATAAACGCGTATATTTTGTAGGAAAGATAACAATTTTTTTTTATTTCAATTTTTTTTTTTTCTTTTTCGACCCATTAAAATGACAATCATATGTTTTTCATTAAACATCTAAAAAAACACATTGAAAATAAATCGAAGAAAAAAAATAAACTATAATTGTAATATTCGATTTTTTTTGTAGGTTTCGGTTGGAGCTAAAACTATTAAAATCTGATCCGAAATTCGTAATTAATTTTAATTTTTAAACCGAATCGAACCGAAACCGGGAACCGATCGGTTCGATTCGGTTCGAAAGGAGGTAGTAGTACATTCTTTACACCATCTCCATTCATGCGTTCTGGTTATTACTGAATGCCCGAAAATGATCAGATTTTGCATTAACTGCATCACTGGCCATAATCGAGCTCTGGCAAAATCTAACGTAAAAACTAACGTTCCTTCCTCCTGAGACCAAAGTTGGTGAGCATCAGCATCAGCATCGATCAATGGGTGCATAGAATTTTCTTTGTGAACACTGCCCATGGGTGCTAAACGAACACATCTCCTGTCTATCAGCCAGCTTGAGCTACTAGCTCTTGGCGTGTTTCGAAAGCCCTCTCTGTCTCCTAATAAGCTATAGACGAAACATGCGTAAGTATTCTGAATTTAATCAGTTTAATATGAAATTCACCATGTTGAACCCAAATTTTAGAATAAAGGCTTCGTTGATGAATCGATGCATTAGATTTTCGTAGCCAACATAGAAGTGTGGAAATTCTAAATGCGCACCATATTTTACTAGTGAGCACCATTTTCCCCTATGTTGTAAATCACTTTACTATATAGTATGTGGTGCTCACTGGTTAAATGTGGTGCGCATTTAGAATTTGCCATAAAAGTGTTATACACCCTTAACTTCTCGTGGCTAATGCCCCAGTGCTGATATCGATCTCTACCTGATCAACTTTCGAAAGATAATAGGTGATGGAGGTTTCTGGTACTTAATTTAACACTTCAATATCAAAATTAACAATATGTAAGGGTGATATTCAGAGTTGTTCTAACTATCGGCGAACAAAACTCATGTATCACACTATGAAGCTTTAGAAAAGGGTAATTGAATATAGATTGCAACAAACTGTTAAAATATCGGAGAACCAGTTTGGATTTATACCGGAGCGATCGACGACAGAAACTATTTATTTATTTCGTCAACTTATATAGCGATTTCGAGAGAGAAATAGAGAGTTGCATATGGTGTTTATTGACTTAGAGAAAACCTATGACAAGCTAGCATGAGAGATATTTTGGTGGACATTGATGAAGAAAAGAGTTCCTATCAAGTATATCGATATAATTAAGGACATATATAGTGTAACTTGAGTTGCTTTTTCTACTTTTCATAACCATCAATCACTGTAATGATTTTGTTTTATTTAAGTTAAAACTTTGATATAGCCTTCATAGTGCCTTGAATCTGTACGCAACTTCACTCTTGCAGGTGTAGAACTCAGAAAGAAGCTGGTGCTCAGCCTGTTACGGTTGCCTAGATTTGTAATCTCGTGGGCTTGGAGAATGTCGTAGTTTCAATGCCAGACATTTCGGTTGCCAATAATAGATTGCATTGTTACCGTCGCCTAGATTTGTCATCTTGAGGGCTTGGAAATTTGCATGGTATGAATGCCCAGAGTGTTTTGGTTGCCATGAAAGGTTATGCTGGTCAATTGAGCCCATTCCCTATTTGCTATAGTGATGGATATGCTTACTAGAACTATTCAGGATGAGATATCTTGGTGTATGCTATTTGCTGATGATATTATCTTAATTGATGAGACAAGAGAAGGGGTAATGCCAAGTTAGAGTTATGGAGGCACATATTATAATGTAGAGGTTTTAAATTGAGTAGGTCTAAAACAGAGTATATAGAGTGTAAATTTAGTAAACGACGGACCATAGACTATAATGCTGTAAAACTGGATGGGTAAGAAATACAAATGAACAGTCAGTTTAGGTATTTGGGTTCTATTATTTAGAATGATAGAGAAATCGATAATGATATTAACCATATGATACAAGCTGGCTGGTTGAAATGGAGGAGGGCAACGGAAGTTTTATGCGACCGTAACATTCCGTTAAGATTGAAGGAAAAATTTTATAGAACTGCTATTAGACCAGTTTTATTATATGGCACGGAATGTTGGGCTATAAAGAAATGTCATTCATAGAAAATAAATGTAGCAGAGATACGCATACTCCGCTGGATATGCGGCAATACTAGGAGAGATAAAGTGAGAGATATTAGTGCTAAGATAGGTGTGACTCCCATCGATAAGAAGATGTGAGAAAATCGCCTACGATGGTTTGGTCATGTGCAACGTAGGCCTACAAATGTACCAGTTCAACGATGGAAGTTTATCAATGTAGGACAAGTTAAAAGAATGAAGGGAAGACCGAAAAAAATATGGATGTAGGTGATATGAAAAGATATGCATTCTAAAGGTTTAAATGAGGATATATTACTTAATAGAAAGAGAAGGACTATCAAAGTAATCGATACAGTGTGATTCTTTTTTTGATTCATGTAGCCTACCCCAAATACTTGGGATAAAAGGCTTAGTTGTTGTTGACCTAATCTGCATCATTATCTATTTGTTGTAACGTTAGTAATGGGGAATATCCAAAGGAGCACACCTTTTTTCCTAGGGAGCCCACTTAAAAATTTGTTTTTATTTACAATTTTTCACTTAAAAATTTGTTTTTATTTATAATTTTGTTATTTAAATTTTAGGACAAAAATGCTCTCATATTCAACCTCTCTCTCTCATCTCCTCCACCGCTATTACCCTTTCCAAAGGAGCACTCAACCCAGACGAGCCCAACAAAAAAATGAAACTTCTTCTTCATCAGATAGTCGTCGTACTCATTGCCGTACCATTGCTTGAGCTTGACGAGGGCTTGTGGGTGGAGATGTGGAGGGGCGATAGTCTGGAAGTCGCTAAGAGGATGGCAACGGCTAGGATTGCGGAAAAGAGGACGATAGTGGCGTCGAGAAGGAAGGAGATGAGACCAATCTTTTCGATTTTAATTTTTTCTTTCAAAAATAAAATTTTGGTTTTTGTTTAGATTATTGGAATTGACTATGAGAAGATTTTGATATCTTATGTCTTCTTGATTCGGACTAGACAGTTCGAATCTGATAAGATGGATGCGAGATTGTAAGGCAGGATCCACCATATAGGATCCGGCCTATCTAGTCCGAATTTACTGCAATGTTAGGAGAAAAATAGGGAAGAGTAGTTTTTGAAATTTTAGGTGCATTTACTAAAAAAAAAAATCTCTCTTTTCAAAAGAGAGGATGTACTCACTAGGAAAAATGGGCTCACTAGGAAAAATAGTGTGCCCCTCTAGAAACTCGCTGGTAATGTCAAGAAGCTCATATTTTCCCTCCACAGTTTTCATCTTTCCAGGGGTTAGTAAACTGGAACTGGGATAAGGGAAAGTCTAAATGCGCACCACATTTTACTAAGTGAGCCCCACGACCTACAGTTAAATGATTGACAACATTGGGAAAAAAGGTGCTCACTACGTCAAATGTGGTGCGCATTTAGAATTTCCCCGGAATAAGCGGGTTGATGACAGTTTTTGAAAAAGCGAAAGCACCCAGCGAAGAGCTTTACCCCAAAGCTTAATGTTGCGTAGCGCTTTATTTAAGGCCAAAATGTAAGTAAAACTTTTATACAATTTATTTAGTATTACAAATTAATTGTCGAATCTTCAAAGATCTTAACTCCGTGGGAGTTGCTTGACTGACTATAAATGCCTCCTTTCTCTCTAGAGGAATAATTCTTTATATATCATGAAATTATAATTTTTATTATTCAATGAAGTACACCAAGAACAACTATCTTTCTTCAAGACGTAGGATCGCGACCTTCTCGACCGAATCTTGTTATATTAATCCTCATTTGTTCTTCAAACTGTTATTTTCTCAAACTATTTTTCAGGTTATTCATGTATGACCAGAGCAAATTTTGGCACAGACACCTTCCTCTTCTTTCTGCTATGGATTTGATTATTTGTTTGGAAAGGAAAAAAAAAAAAAAAAAAAAAAAGTATTTTGCATGGCATAAAGAAGGGAACTTCTAAAGGCAGCGCCGGCCCTGGGCAGGTGCGGGCTGTGCACCTGCCTAGGGCCCCATATTCTAAAGGGGCTCAACTCATCTAGTTACTGTACACATGTACAGTAACGGCTAGTTATTATACACATGTACAGTAACAGGTAAATTTTTTTTTTTAAATTTATTTATTCAAATGGCTTGTTTTTAACCCAATGATAAACTCCATTCCAAAACAAAAACCACACTAAACCAATATCTCCTCCTCTCGCCCTCTCTTTATCTCTATAAATATTTCTTATTATTAGGTTGTCGAATGTGTTGGCTCCCAGCTACTCTGGCATTCTGCTGCTTCTGCTTGGTTCTTTTCAAGGTGCTTTTGTTCTTTTTTCTTATATAATTTTGTTATATTTTTTCTCAAAAAAATATTTTCTCAAAAACATTTGTCTGGTAGTGAAAAAAGAAAAAAAAGAAAACAAATAGAGCAGTTAATACAATCACAAAGGGAAGCTATGGATAAATTTGTTAAAATAGCAAGTTCCTCTAATGAAAATTTGGATGGATTAAGTGATGATAATATTGAAAATTCAAATGAAAATGTAAATGAACAAAATCAAAATAATGAGGATATTGATAATTTGAGTGAGCATAATGATGTACCAAATGAATCTATTATTGAAAATGTAATAGTTGATGAACAACCAACCCATTCTTTTGATATTTATGATCCTAGAAATTGGGATAATCTTAATAATAAATCAAGAGACATTTTGGTTAAAAAAGGGCCTATTAGAGAATTGAATCTTGTGTTTCTTTAGATAACACATCTAGACATTTTTCATATAGTTATTCTACTAGGAAGTTAAGTAATGGAGAGACTAGTGATCGGAAATGGTTGGTTTATTCTAAACATGTGGATAAAGTATATTGTTTTTGTTGTAAGTTGTTTAAATCTAATAATAATAAGCAACTAATGGATTTAGAGATTGGAGGTATCTTGGTGAAAGACTCAAAGAACATGAGAATAGTATTGAGCATATGACCAACATGGAATCTTGGAATGAACTAAGAGTAAGATTAAGCAAAAATCAAACAATTGATAAAGATTTACAATAAAAAATTATGAAGGAGAAAGAGCGTTGGAGACAAGTTTTGTTAAGAATAATTTCTATTGTGAAATATCTTTCTAAATATAATATACCTTTTCGAGAATCTAATGAGAAACTTTACCAAGATGGTAAATTGAGATGATCGCAGAATTTGATGTGATAATGCAAGATCATGTTAGATGCATTCAAAATTATGAAATTCATCATCATTATCTTGGTCACAAAATTCAAAATGAGTTAATTTTTCTTTTGGCCAATGGTGTTAAAAGTTCCATCATAAGATTTATTAAAGAGGCTAAATATTTTTCTGTTATTCTTGATTGTACCCCTGATGTGAGCCATCAAGAACAAATGAGTCTAGTAATACGATGTGTGAATATGTCTAGAAACAAAATAAAAGTAGAGGAGTACTTTTTAGAGTTTTTAAATGTGGATGATACATCCGGTTTGGGACTCTTTAATGAATTATTAAGCGTACTTAAGTCTCTTGATCTTGATATTGATGATGTGAGAGGTCAATGTTATGATAATGGTTCTAATATGAAGGGAAAACACCAAGGGGTTTAAAACCGGTTACTTGAAATAAATTCGAGAGCGTTATATATGCCATGTGCTTGTCATAGTCTTAATCTTACTCTTAGTGATATGGCACATTCTTGTGTTAAAGCTGTTTCATTTTTTGGGATTGTTCAACGCATATATACTTTATTTTCTAGCTCTCCTAAAAGATGGAATGTTTTACTTGATAATATTTCAAACATAACTGTGAAATCTTTGTCCAATACTTGTTGGGAGAGTCGAATAAAAAGTGTCAAAGCTATTAGATTTCAAGCTCCTCAAATAAGGTTGGCTTTGTCAGAGTTATCAAAATCTTGTGATGATGCAAAGTCAAAGAGTGAAGCGGAAAGTTTAGTTAGTGCACTTGAGTGTTTTGAGTTTTTACTTGGTATGGTTATTTGGTATGATATTCTATTTGCAATTAATATGGTGAGTAAAAAGCTGCAATCTAAATCTATGTGTATTAATGCTACCATGAATCAATTAGAAGGTGTAATGGAATTTTTTGAAAAATATAGAAATGAAGGGTTTGTATCTAGTATAAATACTGCCAAAAATATTGCATGTAAGATGAATGTAGAGCCTGCATTTCCAATAAGACGTCGCATTATTAGGAAAAGACAATTTGATGAAAATAATAATGAAGAGGAAATGCAATCAGAAGAGGAGTCATTTAGAGTCAATTATTTTTTGGTTATTGTTGATATGACTATTTCTTCATTGAATAATAGATTTGAGCAATTAAAGATATTTGAAAATATTTTTGGATTCTTATTGGATTCAAAAAAGTTGAAGTCATTGGATGATAATGAATTAAGAGAGTGTTGTATTAATTTTGCCAATACTTTTTCTCATAACAATGTATCGTATATGGATTTAGATGATTTTTTTCCTGAGTTAAAAGTGTTGAAGATGACTCTGCTAAATATGTCAATGTCATCAGTTGAAATTCTTGAGTATGTCAAAATTGCAGATTGTTATCCTAATATTTCCATTACTTATCGAATTTTATTGACAGTACCTGTGACTGTTGCATCAGCAGAGAGGAGTTTTTCAAAGTTGAAATTGCTGAAAACCTATTTGAGGTCATCAATATCATAAGAAAGGTTGAATGGTTTGGCGATTTTATGTATTGAGAAGGAAATGTTGGACAGTATTGATCTTAATACTATTATTGAGGATTTTGCATCTAGGAATATCCGAAGGAATTGCTTTTTATGAATTATGATTAGTTTTTGTAATGACAAAACTATGTACTAAATTTTAATTTTGGTAACGAAAATATTTATTTAAAATTTTAATAAGACTTGTTAGGGCCCCTTTCTTTTTTCGCCCCGGGCCTCTAAAACGTTAGGACCGGGCCTGTCTAAAGGTACACACTTTTTTTAGTGAGTCCACTTAAAAACTCTTCCTATATATCAACTTTGTCCTTAAAAAACATGCATGCTTTTGCTCTTCTTTCTCCTCACGACTCCTCCCGTTCTCCCGCGTGCCACAAGTAAGTTTTTTCTATTTTTTTTAAAGCCAAAAATCCATTTCATTTGAGTTGATCGACATTTTTGTTAGATCATTTGCTATTTTAAAGCCGAATTTTTCTTCATTTTCGTGTTTTTTTCATTAGAAATCCAAACAAAAGAGAAATTTTTGAGTTGTGTCGAACGAGACGTAAATGGAGAATACAACCATATCGTTGGTTCCATTTGACGATTAAAACATTATTCAGGTATGATTCTATCTTCCCTGTATAAATTATTCCAAATATAACTTAGAATTTTGATATAAATTGAGTAGAATGAAATTATGATTTTTTGGTTGAGTTTTCAGTTGGATCCAGCGCGAAAACCCGTGGGAGAACGCGCTGTCCGGACTGAAAGTCCGGACAAAAGTCTTCGGTCTGGACTTTCAGTCCGGACACAAAATTTATGTCCGGACTTTCAGTCCGGACAAAATAACTTTATCCGGACTGAAAGTCCGGACTGAAAGAATTTGTCCGGACTTCCAGTCCAGACAAAGCAGATAAGTCCGGACTGAAAGTTCGGACAGAAGTTTTTTTTTTGCAAGAGTCTTATCGATTAATAAGTATTAATAGTGTTAAAGTATTGGAACACAGGGTAATGTTTCAGCACAGAGTATGCGAGTCGAGAATGAATTAGTTGTTGATTATGGTTTGGACTTCACAACAAATCATGTATGATAATAATTAGAAAAACTGTTCATATTGAAATCAGAATATTTCCACTAAAAACATATCTTCTCTATTTTCACTATAGATTTTTTCAAATCGAGATGAACTTTTCCAGTGGGTGTGCGATATTGGAAAGAAATCAGGATTTGTCATCATGGTTTCAAAATCAGACACTTGAGGTCAATTTAAGAAGGGGAGAATATAGTTTGGATGTGAACGGGGTGGACAACCAAGATTTAAGAAATTAAAGAATGCTGAGGGCCATAGGAGCAGTAAAAAAATGTGGATGTCTCTTTCTATTAAAGGGTCAACAGATATCAACGGGGGACAACAATTCAATATAGTGCTTTCTTTTTTATTTCCAATACACAATGCCTTACTTTTTGCCACTTACATCTCCCCCTCCTGCTGCTAATATCCAACGCAAGGAAGTCACCGTGGCATTTGTTGCGAACTGTCACTTTATACCTGTAAGCACAATTTATCGTTTTAAAACTAATAAGGTGAAATCAACACTTAAGCTTATTTATATACTTTGTTGTTACTATTAGGTCACACTAACTGAACTTCATCCCATCCCTTACATTGCTTTGAATTGGCAATGACATCGTGATCCCATTGCTGAAGGATTGGAGATACCGTACTTACATCGGATTGAACGGTTCAAGGAGAATGTGCCATCTTAGGTTGCTACACAAAATATTATTGAGTTGTAATCAAAATAGACCGCGTGCATATAAGTTCCATTTTGGTGTAATTTTGTTGTATGTATAAGTTGTCATCAATATTGTGTAATATTGTAGATGGTCTAATGTTTGTAAATAGTCTAATGTTTAGATTAATGTAATCCGAACATGTGTAATTTTGTGTATGTAACTAAAGTTGAATCGATTAATACAAATGTTGAACACCCCTCCCAATAGCTTAAAAAAATTGAGTCTCTCTCTCCGGACTGCCAGTCCGGACAGAGACTCACAGTCCAGGTCTGCAGTCCGGACGCCTGATACCAACTCCATATCAGTATTTATTCTTAATCAAATAATTAAATGTTATAATAAAAAATTATTAATTCAATTGCAGGACAAACATAAATATTAAGCGCTGGACATCCAAATATAGTAATGAATTCGATTGCAATACGTACAAATATACATCATAAGCTCTGGAGATTCAACTGTAGAATATTTTGATTGATTAGAAACAAAAAGCAAACATTCATCAAAATATCAAAAAGTTTGACACAAAGCACTGTCACTCATCATCTTCGAGTTTCTGGCAATATCCATAACTATACATTATAATAGTCGAACATTTAATTGACGGGATCTACTACAGTTTTTGAGATATCAATGTACCTAGAATATAAACTAATCACCATCTCCGTATCTTCCTCGAGGGTTGACGTTGACGTCTGGTTTGAGTCATTATCGTTCTATCGGGTGCATCAGGAGTGGCTTGTTTCTCTAGTTGTTCTTCTGGTTGAGTGCAACTTGTTAGCACGGTTTTAATTTTCGCAAGTGCACTAAATAACATCCCATACCGCTTCTTGAATGACTTCTCCTCTTGCGCAAGTAATAGATCTATTATAACTATTGCGCGTGTATATCTCTGTAAAATTAGTTCACAAAAAAATAAAGGCATCAGTTACACTTGGTACTATATGGGACATAAAATAAAAAATATATATAGAGATTACCTCATCTAGTACATCCGGGCGGGTTGATTGACTTACTTCCTCTACATGGGATTCATCTGGTGCTGCTCCAAGAAAACGCTGTAAAACTTTAGATAGCCACGGAATATAATTTATCGTGTAATCCGATGGGTAGTCAGCAATGGACCCACGGTGCTCTTGATGCAGTACGTGATCTAACCAATTAATCCACATCTCCTCAATGTGAGTGTACTTTACCACGTAGCTATTGGCTGTTACACCCCGAGCTTTACGTAATGGTGAGAATGGTGGAGGCGGAACGTACTGTTTGCGACCAAATTGCCTTAGCACACGCACCGGGCGGTAATCACGCTGCACATCTTCAACGTACCCATATAAAAGGTAATTTTTCTGAAAGGAGAGATTTCTCTATAATTCCTATACGGATCTCAAACTACCTGCAAGTTTGTTAAGCACACGGAACTACATAAGTTACCAACATGTAACTTGCAAACTAAATAAATAAATAAATAGCGCAACATGTTACCTGGTTGCTGGTGAGTTTATCTAGATTGGACCGAATGGACTGTACATGTGATTGAGTCACATTGTGATCCCGTCTGCTCAACTAACGACAAGCAAGTGGTTCACTGTCGGTAAAGGATCGGTTCGACACTGGCATAAATGTAGGGAAATGAGTAAAAATCCAGGGCTGCAGTAATGTGAGATACCCGACAATCTGAGCAACGTTAGCCCGAGAAGCAAGTCCAAATTGCCTATATAACCATGCAAGAGCCACAGCACCCCATGCGAACGTATGAACATCTTCGAGATCATGAAGCAATAATAAGTAATCAATAGATACTCTCGTACAGCTCTTGTCAGCAAAGAGCGTGCAACCAAGAATATATAGTAAATATGCCCTTGCAGCACACGGAATCCTATGTTCGGTGTCGATGTCAACTACTCCACAAAAATTTTCTCTTAACCAATCCAGTCGAACTGATACACCGCCTTTCGTATTAAGCTCATTCCACGCTTCAGAATAACTGACCCCAAGGAATGAGTAATTGTGTCAGCAGCTTCACGTGATGCTGTTGATTCTTGTTGGCACACGGATTTTCCTACTACAGGCAAGCCAAGCAAACAGGAAATATCATCCAACGTAATCGTCATCTCACCAAACGACATATGAAATGTGTTTGTTTCGGGAAGTCATCTCTCAACAAATGTGCTAATCTCAACATCGCTAATGTATTGGTAGGAGCATATTACCAATGGATATAATGAAGATCCACGTACTAATTCCATGAATCGAGTGTTTGGCTATGGTGTCGTCAATGACAATGCACTTATTTTTCTCATGTGACTAATACATCGCAGTGGATCTCGTTCCTGTATATATAATATAGTCATGATATATGTACACACATAATAATTGGTTTATGGCTTTTTACGAAAAATAATTACCTCATCTTTTAAGACGAAGAAAGCAATGTGCGTCTTGAAACTCTTCAATAGTGATAAATCAACGGACCTTGATAAATTGACCCTTGAAGATCATCTTGAAGATAACTTGAGAGTCTCCTGCATCATTATTTCCTTCCTCTTATCTTGCACTATCATATCTTATCAAATTAGGAGTTTCCACATTTAATTCAGGATCTACAACGACTTCAATTTCTCTCTCTCGTATCGGGCGACGGATTTGTGGTCGAGATACTGCTTTCTTCCTCATTAACGAGGCAGTTGGTCGTACACGAGAAGATTCTGCCAGATCCATATATGGAATACAAAGATATTTCATTCATAAATGTTATTTATCAGAAGAGTAACTTCTCTATGTGTAAGTAAGTAGTTACAAAATTAAATTTGCTACAAATATCATATTTTCTCTATTTTTTTTGCTACAAGATAGTGTAGTATTAAAGTTTAAAGACACTGAAACCTTCTTTTGCTACTTAATCAACCATTAGGACAATACTATCAAATTTCAAAATTAACTAATAAAATTTAATATTAACGTCCATAATTAGAAAAGTAATTAAATTTTGCATATTTTACACCTAGGATTACAATATTATTTTTTCTTATTAATTATAATCAAAATATTAAAAAAAATTAATAATAAATTGCTACCACCAAATTTACTACCTCATTCTCTCTTCCTCATCTCCAACTCAACAAAAATACCAAACCCAAATATTGAAGAGTTGTTTGATCCAAAAATAAAAAATTAAAATTTTAAAACAAAATTTACTAGATTAGGAAATCTCACTCATCTCGACCCAATAAGCGACGGCGAGGCGGCGGCGGCGGAGGCGGGAGAATGGCGGCAGCGACGGGATGAGGACGACAACGACGGCGACGGGGTGAGATCGACAGTGGCGAGAGCTCGGCGGCCCCGGCTTTAGCAACGAGAGAGAGAGAGAGAGAGAGAGAGAGAGAGAGAGAGAGAGATAGAGAGAGAGAGAGAGAGGGAGATTTGGAAGGAGGAGGAGGTAGAGAATGGGGAAAGAGAGGATTAGGGGAAGTGGGAAGCAAATGAAGAACTTAGGTTAGGGCTTTTGTGGGTTTGGGCGGTTAGGGAGAATAATGGGAGAGAAGAGGCAGAAAGATGATAAATATGGGAGAGTATTTTGAGTATATTTAGTGTGCTCACTAGGAAAATCCTCCCTTTTATAAAGAGTATGTTGACTCACTAGGAAATCTGGGCTCACTAGGAAAAATGGTGTGCTCCTTTGGAAACTCCCCATAAAGAATGTCTTTTTGGAGTTAATCCATTTATCAAACACCAAGCATAATTCTTCGAACAACATGGGAAAGATAAAGATAAATGAAAATATAGATTCATGGCATGAAGAAGAGAGGAGGAAGAAGTGAAATTTTTCTTTAAATTCTTTTTCCTGTTTTTTCCTCAACAGCAACATCTAAGTCCTTCATCCCAACTATCTGAGGTAGGCTACATGATCGAAAAGAGAATTTTATTGAATCATGTGGAAGATCCTTCTACACTCATTCCTATTGAACAATATGTCTTCATTAAATCTCTAATATTCATATCTCCATAATGTTTTCATTTTGGCTCTTTGCTTTATTAACTTAGCATACAGTGATAAGCTCCACTCGGCAAATTAATGTATTTGCAAGTCTACGTCGCATTTAACTAAACCATCATAAGCGATTTTCTTGCATATTTTCTTTAAAAAAATTATGCTTATCTTAACATGAATATTAAATCTGTTTTTTTTTCGAAGTATTTTTTTTTTCTTTTCAGTATGTTGCGACCCAATTCAGAAAGAAAAATGAGTTGTTAAGTTTTCTTATATTGTGTAATGGTTCTTTTACCTTTTAAATTAAATCCAACGGACAAGATCAAGTTGAACAATCAATGGACTCTTAATATTTTAATAGGGAATTTCTTGATACGCCGCATGTTTTTCTTAGTAAATCCAGAATAAATAATTACAAGTTTATCATTAATTTTTTTGGACGAAAAAACTCTCAACCACTCTTCTTCTTATAGGACTGCTGTCGCCGCCGCCGCCGCCGACTGTTGTCACCACAGTCGCTACTGGAAAGGAGGAAAGTGAGAAAGCAATTTAAAAAAAGCAATTAAAAAAAATTCCCTAAAAAAAATATTTATGTTTTAAATTCTCGTCAGACCTTTCTTAGGGCGGGAGTTTCCAAAGGAGCACACCACTTTTCCTAGTGAGCCCATTAGATAGCTTTTTTTTTATTTGGACTTTCAGTTGGAAAGTGGGCTCACTTGGAAAAATTGTGTGCTCTTTTGGAAACTTAGTTTCCAAAAGAGCACACCATTTTCCTAGTGAGTCCCTTGAGAAGCTTTCAGCCTGGCTCAAAATATACTACCTAGTGCGCTCACTAGGAAAAGTGAAAAGTGGTGTGCTCCTTTGGAAACTCCCAAAAAAATATACGGAGCGCATCTAGAAATTCGGGAATTTCTAGATCGGCACAGGTTTTATCCTAGTGAGCCCACTTTTCCTAGTGCGCACACCTCCCAAATGAAAATCCCTAGTTTTTTCCTAATGAGCACACCTAAATATCACTTTTGCCCTCATCTTCTCCATCTCTTTCGCTCCAACCAATTTCCCAAACCCAACTCTTCCCTCTCAAAATTAACTCCTCTTTCTCCAAATCCATCTCTCCTCCTTCTCTTCCTTCAATAAACCCATCTCTTTTCCACTCTCTCTCTCAACAACCCCGAGCTCTAGCCAGACCACCCATTTCTTCTCCCTCTTCCGGCTGGTTCCCCCACTCCGGCCGCCCGCGTCCAGACCGATACTCCGCCACAAAGGCGGATTTAAAAGAGGAGAGGAGTTAGTGTTTTTCTTGATTTTAAGGTAAAAATGAAATCCTAATTTTTTGTGTTATTTTTTGTATTTTGATTTAGGAAAAAATTTGGAGGGATTCAAGAATTTTCTCAAAAAAATATGGAAAAAATATAGATGAACTAATTTTTCAAGAGTTCATTGTGGCTTTTTTAATTTATTTAATTTCTTTTCCTTGCACAAGGTTCTTCCTGAACTAGCGTTTTCATAGGAGATGACAACATAAAGTAATTAAAATTGTAAACTTACATGCAGTTTATTGCGTATAAAAAAACCTGCATAAACCCAATGTCTAATTGTTTATGTATTTTAGAGGCAAAAGCTTTCTATTTATATAGGAACCGTTTTTGTTTTAATTGACGTTCAACGACTATGACTTTCATAGATGAGAAGCATTTTGAATAAATCACCTTGGAATTTCTGGTCTATGCAATACTTAGCTGATTGATTTTTAAAGATGGTACAATTCAGAGTTTTAAGATGATGGCAGATTTAGTTGAGGGGTAAAGAGATTGGGGAAAAAATAATTTCTTTATATTTAGTTATGGTGAAATCAAATTTTTCATTGGTAAAAATAGTTTAGATTATATTATTGTTATAATGTTAGTTGGAAATTGTAATAGTTAAGTGTAAAATTTATATTGTGAATATTAGTTATTTTTTTTGTGCTTGCATTATTAGATGGTTAATTTTTGATTTTCGAATCCGGAATAAATTGAAATATAGATCTTGTGTGTTTATATTATGTTATTTAATGGATTTAGATAGGCAAATCGAGAGGGGGCGCAAGATGTCCCGCAGACAAATACTGAAGATGTCCCGCAGACAAATAATGGCGAGGTAATATTTGGTTTTTTTATTCTTTGTGAATTAATCAAGTATAATCGAACTTATATATGTTTTTGCCATAATATATGCAGAAAATTCAAGAAACTATAGCAATTATTGATTCCTTCTTAGAGCAAGGCGAGACCGCAATCAAGAGGCGTCGAGTTTGCTATATAGTGCCCTCGGCAAGATAAAATCAGTTCTAATCGGATGCACACAAACTGATATTGACACAGTATTACAGCCCGTTGCGCAATCCCCCCACCGATCGTTCTACCTCTTCAAGACGCCGTTAACCCATAAGAAAGCAACCCGCTCGGATGTCTAAAAAAATTTAGAATTTGTTGTTCTTTTTTAATCCGGAATAAATTGAAATATAGATCTTGTGTGTTTATATTATGTTATTTAATGGATTTAGATAGGCAAATCGAGAGGGGGCGTAAGATGTCCCGCAGACAAATACTGAAGATGTCCCGCAGACAAATAATGGCGATGTAATATTTGGTTTTTTTATTCTTTGTGAATTAATCAAGTATAATCGAAGTTATATATGTTTTTGCCATAATATATGCAAAAAATTCAAGAAGTTATAGCAATTATTGATCCCTTCTTAAAGCAAGGCGAGACCGCAATCAAGAGGCGTCCGAGTTTGCTATATAATGCCCTCGTCAAGATAAAATCAGTTCTAACCGAATGCACACAAACTGATATTGACACAGTATTACAGCCCGTTGCGCAATCCCCCTACCGATCGTCCTACCTTTTCAAGACGCCGTCAACCCACAAGAAAGCAACCCGCTCGGATGTCTCGAAGAATCTAGAATTTGTTGTTCTTTTTTAATATGAGTCTCAAATTCAAAAAAGCAGTTGTTAGCATGGAACAGAGATTCCTTTTAGTTTGTCGTTCTTTTTAAATGAATTTGTACTCAAGGAACATGTTTTATATATCAAGTTGTAGTTGCCGTTATTTTTAAATGAGTCTCAAACTTAAAATGAAGTTGCCGTTGTTCTGTGTGTTTGAAACTATGAATTAATTGTTGATATTGTGTGTTTTGATACCAAATCGGGGGTATGCAGCATAGACAAGTCTTGATATGGACACCGTTTTTGAACTTATTGATATGTTGCACCGTTGTTATTCGATATGCACGATATTTATTTTGCTGTTGATATGTTTTGATACCAAGATGATATGTTGGACCGTTGTTACTCGACATGCCCTGATACGGTTCTTCAATATATTTAAACCCTAATTTTGTAAATTGTATTAATTTTAGCTTATTTTGCCAAACTTTTATTTTGAAGTTTTGAATTACTTGTGTATATGTTGGATCAATGATGCGAAGTTGTTGATATGTTTTGATACAAAGTTGTTGTTCGACACACCGTATCACTTCAATTTCTAAATTAGGTATCCGCGATCCGGGTTTACAGAACCGGATCAATTTTAGCTGATCCGAGACTGTAAACCCGAACAGAGACAACATGTCCGGGCTGGCTAGCCCGGATCAGGGGTGCCTCAAATATGGCCCCCTGTCCGGGCTAACCAGCCCGGACAGAGAAGACTGATCCGGGCTGGCTAGCCCGGATCCGTCTTCTCTGTCCGGACTGGTTAGCCCGGACAGTGTGATTTTGCTAGCTATCTGAAGGGCCCAAACTTCTCTTTTTTTCTTCACTTTGTCTTGGAGCCTCAACTTCTTAGCAAGCATACAAGCATACCCTGTTTCAACAACAGATATGTTGGTAGTTTGAAGTTTTTGCAGTACTTGGTTTCTGCTTTAATTGCTCTAAACGAACTTTGTAAGGCATAGCTCATTCAAGACCATCAGTTCGCTCTATATTACATAGTTGTCATTCAAGACCCGAATCCTCACTTTTTTTCTCTGTTTTTTCCCTCTCCTTTGCTTTCGCGCTGCTTTCGCGCTGGGTGCACTGGGAGGAAGATGGAGGCGGTGAAGGAGGGGTAATTTTGATAAAAAAATTGATGGCAAAGTGATAAATAAAATTAACTTTCTAAGTGGGCTCACCAGGAAATATTCTGTGCCCATCTAGAAACTCCCAGAAATTCCCATTTTAATATTTGCAGGGGCTCAGCAGAGCAGTACGTGGCGAGCTCTTGAGACACTCTTTCCTTCGTTCGTTCCCTTTTCGCCTCTCTTTGCATTGGCCGCAACTTCCGACAAATTTAAACCCTATCCGCTCCTTTTTCTCGATTCTCGAAAACAAAAATTTACTCCGAATCTCAAGGCAATCGACCGCAGCGGGGATAATCCATTTCCCGCCGCCGATGTGAGAGGAATTTGATCGGCGATGGCAGCCGCGATCACTCGGTGAGTTTGTTAAAATTTCGCTTCTTGATTCTTTTACCTTAATTTTTTGGTTGATTGGTGAAATTTGGGTCGAAATTTGCTGGTCATTTGATCTCGAGTGTGGGATATTTGTTCTATAAATTTTGTTTGTTGAAGTGGAGGAAACCTACTTAGAAACCCGTAAATTTTTTTATGCTATGTAAAATTTCGCGGAGTCTCAAATTTTATAGAAATTATTAATTGATGACTTACATGCAGCAAATATCCAACTCTCTGATCATTTCAGCTTATATATTTTTTTTAGGATCAGGATGTGGGTATTTAGAAAGATTTATTTACTGCATTTTAAAATCGATTCATTAATTTTTCCGCTAACATTGTTTGGGGGTTTATACGAAATTTTAAACTTCATGGGGTTTACATAACGTAAAATATTTCATGTGGGTTTATGAAAAAAAAACATATATTTTATGGGTTTCTTCTAATTTAGTCAATTTAGTTTTCTTGAATATTAGTTTAATTTTTCTCTTCTTTGGGGAAATATTTTTCAGAGTTTGTTTACTCAAATGTAGGCATAATTTAGTATCAAGAAATGTCAGCAGGAACTATGTGTTTAATTCAGCAACTTTGAACTGGAATTTTGACTTGGAAACATTGTGAATGAATTAAAACAATGATATTTAGACTTTTATTTGTCAAGATTTGACTCAGTTGGATCAATGTCAGCAGGAACTCGATGTTGATTTTAGTTTCAAGAAATGTTAGCAGGAACTTGGTGTTGAATTCAGCAGTTTTGAACTGGAATTTTGACTTGGAAACATTTTGAATGAATTAAAAAATAACGGTATTTAGACTTTTATTTGTAAAGATTTGACTTAATTGGATCAATAGAGTGAATCTGCACAACAAATTAAGCAAGATTTGGGGCGAAAACTTACTCTAATTACTCACAAATTGATTGTCCTTTTAGGTTATTAGGTTTTAGGAAATGTTTTTTTTTTCTGCTTGCGAAAATATTGTACCTTTAGGTCAATAGAATATGAAAAAAATTGTAATACCTTGCTAAAGATTTTCACTTTTGAGATGTCCACTAATTTATAGTTCTTCATCCTTTTTGCATGCATTTATCTGATATTATGGCTATTTTCCTGCAGACTTTCAAATATACATTTGTCAAATGGAGCTGTGAGGTTTAAATTTTCTAACAGTGATGTTGTTGATTCGAATCACCACATATCCTTTCATGGTGTTTCCAAGAAGTGCTGTTTGAGGCATGTCTTGTCAAGACCTACTCTTAGTCGTAGGTGGCTAGAAGTTAGAAAGCACCGGTCACCTTTTCACAAAGCCAGAAGGATGGCGTATTTTGTCCCATTTGCTTCTGCAGATGATGGTGTAGCAGTAAATGGGACCTCACAAGCAAGTTCAAGTAATAGCATGGAGGAGATGAGGGCCAAATTAAATGAAGCTTTGCAAGGGAAAAGTATTAGCAATGGCCTTGTCCAGTCAATCCATGACGCAGCAAGGGCTATTGAGTTGGCCATTCAACAACATAGCTCATCATCAAAAACCTCATGGTTTTCAAAGGCATGGCTTGGTGTGGACAAAAATGCATGGGTTAAGACACTATCTTACCAGGTTGGCATCCTTTGGGAGCTATTCCATTTGTTTCCTTGTATTCTTGTGATAGTTTTGCTAGAACTGCTTCTTTCCTTCACCTCACCCTCTTAAAGTTAACCATGTATGCCATTGTGCTGAATAAACTATTGACTGTTTCGTGATTTCTGATCTTCATAATATATGAGTTGCTAGATATGATTTGTGGGTACTGAGGGTTAATTTATTTAGTAAACTGTAGATTTATTCCACTACTTTAAAATCACTTACAGACTAAAAACCCAAGCCCTGAAGCTATGAAATTTGCACAACGTGGATATTACTATAGAAGTTGTAGAACTGGTGCAACCATATTTTAAATATTGAACGTCTTTATGTGTTGTAGTTTCTAAATTGTGTTATTTGATTGTCATTGCATTGAAGACTGTGCTATTTGTTATAATTTTTTATATGTTTGATTATCTTGATTGTAAGACACTACGAATTTAGGTTCAGCCTAGTTGTTTTTGGTGATATTACTGAATCATAGTTTAAATGCATATGTGAAACCTTGCCTATGAGCTATAAAATCAAAATAGGAGATAATAAGTGAACTCTCACAGTTGTCTAGCTAAGATATTTCATGAAATTTGTGCATTATACAGGCTCTCATGCTGCTCTTATATGTCCTTCTCAACCTGTTTGTTCCATTTAACCATTGCAATACGTTTACCTTAATATGGTTTGTGCTTCTGTAATATCATTGGCTATCACGATATAACCCTATTTAACTTGAAAATCTTTTGTCTACTTTGTTATTGTTAAGCTTTCTCCCCTTCTTTTCTTCCAAACCTTTTGGGCAGTTTGACTTAAAAATATGGGTGCTGGATATCAGAAAATGAAATAGAATACAAAATCCATTCCAGACACAAATAAGGATCAAATCTACCTACTAAGATATATGCATATAATAAATGATGAAAATTAGCATGCATACAAGGGTGGTCTTCATGTTTCCGTGTGTGTGTGCACGCGCGCCGGGGGGTGGGGGTGCTCCTTCCCTAAGGAGGAAGTGTGGCTCCCTTCCTCACGTGCAGTAATTATTGATAAATGTCGATGAATTTTTCACTCTCTTTAATTCCTTCTACAAAATCTGAAAAACTCAAACTTTGGAGATTGAGTCTTGATTGTGCAGGCAGCAAAATCATCATGGCAGCTGAGCTTTAGCAGGGAGCCTAAATATCCTCAGTCCTTTGTCCTTCTTCTTTTCATCCTTCTGCTTTTAATTTGTTTATTCATGTTGGCATCAACCTTAACTTTAGGTTTTGGGCCCTTAATGATTCTCCTTTTACGAGGAGGGAACTGGAAATTGGATATTGGGTCTACCTATGGAATTATAGGTATAAGTCCACTTTTATTGAACCTTCTAACATGTCCATTCAAAACAAATCGTCATGAACTTAGGTTCTAGTGCAAACCCAGTCTTAACGTGTATGCTACATAGAACCTTCATGGTTAACCACAAATTAAATTTAGAGATTGATCAACTTGCCGAGATCAGTTAACTCATAGATTAAGGCACACAAGTTAGCTCCTATACCATTTTATGTCCACTCCCATGAGCAACGTGTTGACAATAAAAATAATATTTCAATAACATGAGCAAAATGGAAAAGTCCCAGCATACTGCTCGTGGTAATGTATGATTCGAGGAATAAAGTTGTCATCGCTTTTTGTGCTAGTTGTTTAGTGTGAGCATTGGCTTACAGTTCTTGAAACTCATTTTGATTTTTGAGTATATTGCATGAGAATGCTCTCTAGTATGCTTTGGAGAGGTTTCATGAACATGTCTTATGGAATATTTATGGTGATCCAATCCAGATTTGTGTTCCCTTCCATTGTGGTACATAATACCTGCTAGATTTTAGTGATCATCTAGAGCCTATTGAATGGTCAAGTGGTTGCCGCATTATGTTATTTCCTTTTCCACATTATGTTGTTTCCCCCCAAAACTAGTTTTCTGGGCAACTTATGCCTTTCTTTTTTCAATGCAAAAGTTTTTCATTTAATAGTTTTTCTGGTCATGTATATTTTCTGTTATATGTTGAAATATTTGGTAGTGCAGCTCTTGGCATTTTGATGTGATAAATACTCTGTTTCTGGGTCTGTGCCTCTCGTCTAAATAGAGAAATAAAGAACAGTAATACTCCTAATGCTTTTAAGTCATTGCATATTTTTTATTTCTATTTGACATAGTGGAACAGTTATGGCTTATAGATTTATTCTATTATAATAGTTTTTCTGGAGTTTTAAAAGCTTTTTTCCCCCACAGGCAGCTGTGTATGCTTTACTGCAAGCAGCAATCGACATCTCAGCACGAGGAGATAGAAGGGATAGAGATACTAATATTTTTGTACAGAGGAGGTTAAGTTCTCCTCCTTGCAGACTTTATTTTTCTTAATCTTCATTACATAATATCATCTTTCTTCTTATTAAAGTTTAAATTGGCAAATGGAAAATGTTAAAATGATGTCTCATCATATTACCCATTTCCCTCCAAAATGGGGTTAGCTATGGGGCATGACACAGATACATGATGACCAACGAATTAGCCAATCAACTTTTTTGAACTAATTATCACCCTAATGTCGAAATTCAGGATGTTGATGCCAAATTTCCTTGCCAAGGCAGCTATAAGCACAAGAGTCTAGGCGAAAAGCTATGGTGACTACCATATCCATATCCTGCATATATCTTTTAGGTGTTAGCATGGATACTGGTAGGATTTGTCTCTGATTCTGTATGAATCTCTCACTTATTGCATTCCTAAAGTAATCCTGGTTCTTATTTGGTGTATATGGTTACGTTGATGTGATTGTTATAGTTACTGGGTTAGATTTTGACAAATGCAAGCAATTTTAGTGGGTCTTGATATTTATATCCACAAACCTATCGTTTACCCTTTGAGATCACCTCTTGTTCCCTGATCCAGTGTGCGCCCCACCCACCACGGCCCCTTCCACACACACCCGCCGTCCCCGCTCCCCCATGCTCATGCACGCCCACATACCTGCCCACACATACACATATTCTCTATTCTCTTCAACCTCCCAACAATTACATTGATGGACGACAGTGGAAAGAGATAAAGTTGATGTCTATGCAGACAATTGTGGTAACTATGACCATTAGCATGTAAATAATAAGTGATGAAATATAATATGTTTTCTGCTTGTTATTAGGCTTTTAGTTTTCTGTATGTGTGTGTGGATGTGTGTGAGGCAAACTTCGATACTGTATTTCTGTGTTACAAATAGATCAAGGTGTAGAGCGAGGGAGGGAAGGAGGGAGAGCAATACCCTTATTCCTTTATAACTTGACTGAAGAGGTAAGATGATAAGATTTATTATCGGGAATTACATTACATTTTATATCTTGGTATAAAATATGCCAATGGGCCAAATGGACCACATTCTCATAATAAAGGGGTAAAAACGTGGCTTTTAACTATTTAGTACCATATAATTGCTCGTGTTATTGGATGCTGAATCAAACAAGAAGCTTGCCTATCTTTTGCTAATGTTCTTGAAGTCATGTTTGAGAATTCACTCAACTTTCAGCATCTATTGTATTGCCTACCTGTATTTGCAAGGATAGCAGGTGCTTCGGAATGTGAAAAAAGTACAATATCTTGTTTTATTTGTTTTGGGAGCAAGACCTGTAGGCAATAAAGCTCGTTAGTGGTTATGCTAGAGTGATTTAATATTTTGAGCTTACTATGCCATGCATTTATAGTTGTTGCTATGGTATATTTAGTGTGATGAGTCTGGAGGTGTTTATGGTGCTGTAGACTATTCAGTGCCTAAGGGTTTAGATGCTTCTGGATCACCCTATATGGATGCACCTCATGGTACCTCTATGTTGCCCTAACTAGGGACTTAACATCTTTATACTTAATTGTAGTTTATGGCACATTTGGAGTATTTAACACTTTTTTTTGATATTGTTACTTTATGAAGTTGCATTGCTAATATCAAATCCCTCCAAAATCACTAATAGATACCTAAAGTCTCCAATCCCAATATATTACATAAATTCAAAGTTTGTAACCCACTTTACGTATTTTTTCACATTTCTTTCTTCTTATTTTCTGCCTCAATCTTTCTCTACAATTATTTCCATTTTGGGATTCACTTTAGTTAATAGTCTGAGAGAGAAATTGTAGATTTGCCTCTTTCTCTCACTACTCCAGCGAGTACTTTTGCTGCGTTTCCCTTGTGAGATATCTACCTTGGTATACTCAAGATCTTTCTCCACTGTGCTCTTCTGTTAGTGTCTGCCCTCTTGTTTCTCTTTCGGCAATTTTCTTATTTTTGGATATTGTATTTCTTTTTCATTGGCCCCCATTTGAGTCTCACGGTTGTTTTCATTTTATTCGACTTTTAGAAACTCATTTTCTGACACAAATCAGTCCTTTGTGTGACCAAAAGTAGCACAAATTCCACACTATGAAGGTATCACACAGTGTACGTTAATTTCGGTGAGTCTCCCCCTCTGCTTGATATACATAGTTTAGTAGATGTGCCATAGAGATTTAAATCAAACACCTGGCATGAAAATTTCCCCAACTGTTGTTGCCTTGCCCATTAGAAGATGTTTTCCCATAAAGCTAGTAAGTCAAGAAATGACATGACTAAAATTTTAGATGGAAGAAAATGAAATTGTACCTATATTGGCATCATCGACAACAAGCCCCTTTGAGAGCTTATCTTTGACATTCATTTCTGCAAAATCATTAACTGCCCATTGAAGATTTATGGACCCTCATTTAGAGAGTTCTCTACATATTCTTTTTAAATTTAAAAAGGAAAATGAAATTTCTCTGGAAAAGATCTATAAAGGAAGAAAATTTCTGCTTGAAGGCTCAAAGATAGGAAGAATGGTCTTAGACCCACTACATATCCTAAGAGCAAACTCTCCCATTGATCTTCATTTTTTTTTTTTTAATATTTCTGATGCAACATTCTGAGCGATCTCCTTCCTATTTCCCTTGACTTTTAAAATTTGAACGAGGGGGGTTTAGGAGGCAGGGGTTTAATATCTAATTTTTTGTTCAAGTTGAGATTCTTGCAACTATCGATGCATGATATCCAAAGCGTAAGTTCACTTGTAATTTCTATCTAATGAATGGATGGGGTCTCCTCCTTTGACATGTCTCCTAGTAGCCCTCAATGGTTCTACACAAAATGTTGATGCATAGCCCCATCATTATCTCAACATTCATGATCTCGCTTTTCCTTGACACGTCCATCACTGGTCATCGTGAGGGATATCCTTGTTTGCTTGCTTGTAGAAACCTATGGCCTTTAAATTTGGCTGCCATCTCTCTTTACTTACTACGGATGTATGTCTTTCAAGAGTTAGATACAAATGTTACAAAAAGTCATATATGAGTACCCAGGTATTTTAAAAACTATCAACACACTCATTGTTTTGAATTTTGGATTTTTATTGTTAAGGTAACTAACTTCCATAAATACCATAAAACAAAAGACATTCTATATGAATATTTCTTATGCTCAAAGTCCAATGTGCTTGTGGCATATGGTGGTAATGGATAGTCTCCATGTCTCCTTTCTTTGGAAGATCATAATGGATTAGTCATTCTTTACATAAACCCATTCTAGTCATGATTTACATAAAGTCTCCATGTCTCTTTTTTTTGGTTGAGCTAATGTTCGAGTTCTTTTGTGAAGGTAACTGACTTGCTTAAATATCATAAAACAAAAGACATTCTATATGAATATTTCTTATGTCCAAAGTCCAATGTGCTTTGGCTTATAGTGGTAATGGATAGTCTCCATGCCTCTTTTTTTTAGTAGATCATAATGGATTAATCATTCCTTACATAAACTCATTTCAATCATGATTTACATAAAGTCTCAATTATGAAGGTATAGAAGCTTCATCATAACACACGTCTGGACTGGTCGAACCCATATTAGCCATAACCAATGTTGAAAATAACGCGTTATGAAATCCGTTATATTACATTATGAAACCTAACAGAAATCCAACGTTACTTACAGTCGAAAATAACTCAATGCATCGTAACAGTGCATTTTTTTACGCTATTTTAAGTTATTTTACATTACATTAAGTTAAGTTACGTTATGTTACTTTATTTACAATATTTTTTAAGTAGTTTTTATATTGATTTCGATTATTTATTTTGATTGTTAGCGAATTGTTGAAGTTTTTTTCACTTGACGGCTTGTTGTTTGCTTATTTGCTTACTTGTGACATTGTTTGATTGTATATCCTTATTTACTTATTATAATTTCTTTCTAATTACTGAATTTTTTTTTGTTATAATTTCTTTCTAAGTACTAAAATTTTTTACTTACTAAATTGAATTCTTAGCTAATCTAAAATAAACAATTAAAAATAACATAAATTGAGCATTACAAAATATAAATTACAATATTGATAATAATTGAAAATAAATTTGAAATTTTGTTTTCTTATTTAGATGATGACTGAAATTATGGGTGTGAATGTAATTTAACTTATGAAGATAAATATAAGAATTACTGTGAAACTTGTTAGAAATTTAGAATTAATACTGGGATATAATTTTTTTATATTTTCTTTTAGAATTTCTAATTCAAATTTCAATTTATAAAATTTATTTTATATAGTTTTATATTTATTTTTAATTAAATAAATAGAAAATCGCATAATCTACGTTATGCGTTACGTTATATGCTATGTAACTTAACAGAGACAAAACGTTACGATACCATTATCGTTATTTTAAACATTGGCCATAACATCTATCGAGGCATTGACCTTGAGGTTTGAGTGTTGAAAGTCGACGTCCTCCACCTCTCCAAACCATGTGGAGCTGTCTCAAAGGAGCCTAGTGGCAATCAGGTAGTTCTCCATCCAAATTTTAACCCAAACATGGATAGTCAGTGAGTCCCCACAACCACAAACGATATCTTTTTCTTCTTAAGCACAACATAGCTTATCCAGCGGTATAGATGTAAAGGAGTTCAGAGGCTTCCTTACATGGAGCACCTTGCTTCATAGTAGCGGAAAATAAATCCCACTCCTACTTTGCCATTGAACAAATGTACAGACCCATTGAAGTTCATCCTCACGTACCTCGATGATGGGGTATCCAATAAAGGAAGATCGTGGTAGGGGAATAGGTCGAGGACCACTCTTGGGTATCCCAGTGCATCAGGAAAGTGGTTTCCTATAAGGAATGGGCTCTCCACTATTTTTTAGTGATCAAACTTAATATTTTTTAAAGCACCACTATTTGAAACTTAGGAAATTAATAACTTAGATTAAGTTCTCAAATTTTGGCACCGTGACACTGATTTGGTATCTCTATGAAACTTAAGTAATTTAATCTAACAAAGCACCAAAATGAGAGCATGATAAAAAAAAGAACATATTTCCTTGATCTAACATGCTCAAAAATATATTTTACAAACATTTGTATTCATTGCCACGTATCATTTAGCATTCATATGCTATTCGTATTAGTATGTGTTTCTCTCAAGTCTTATCTGTATCCATTTTTATTAAAGTGGATATGGATATATGAAATTTTCTTCCTAAAGCATATCCATACCGTATCTCTGAATAGAAAACAGATATAGAGATTGTATGTCACATTTTCGATCCATTCACATCTATAACTGCCATACAACAATCCTGTATCTCACATGGGTTTCATAATTATAGGAATTAGTTCTATAACCGACATGGGACTCAACAGAGCCGTTTTACAAATAATCTCTCATAGATTTATTGGTGCTGCACTTTTTTTCTTGGTAGGAACGAGTTGTGATAGAATACGTCTTGTTTATCTCGACGAAATGGGAGGGATATCCATCCCAATGCCAAAAATATTTACCATGTTTAGTAGTTTCTCGATGGCTTCTCTTGCATTGCCTGGAATGAGTGGTTTTGTTGCAGAATTAGTAGTATTTTTTGTTACCAGTGTTGGGTAATCTAAGAAATAAGATTACAATATTGACAAATATAACAATGCTAGTGAATTGTTTTTCTTTCAAGAGCTAGCCTAGGTTTCCTTTTTTTATGTGGTTTGTCATCGTCGTTGTCATTATCTTCTTCCTCCTTTTCTGAGTGGGTGGGGATCTCCGCTGAGGGTTTTTTTTTTTTTTTTTTTTTTGGGTGCGGGGGGCCGCGGGGGGGGGGGGGGGGGGGGGGGGGGGGGGCGCTCACTTCTTACTTGCAGTTCTAATATCTATATATCTATCGGTGCAATCTTGCCAGCCAGAGTTAGTGCTGCGAATAATAGAAATATGCAAAGATTGGATGAAACTAGGAATTCAAGTATTAAAGTTATTAGAGTGGAAAATTTTCACTGTTTTTCCTTTTCAAGATTCCAGCATTTTTCGGCAGCAATTTGGAAGCATTGTAGCAGCAGGAAATAGATGTGATAAAAGGAAAATAATTACTAGACTGGATAAAGAAAAAGTAGAGGCAGAGAGGTAGATTGTTCCCCAAGAAAGTCTATTATTTCTTTTAACACAAAAATAAAGCCCTCAGTCATTCTTGTGTGCTGCTTTATGATAAATTAATTAAAATGACGTCTCTTTCAAGAAAATTCTAAATGAATCTACAAATTCCTGCCAGTTTATTTATGAGGTCCTTCATATGGTCAGTGTCAGCTGTGTTTTCCCATTTTTCTGTCTCACATTCAGAAGAATAAGGAGGAACAACTGTACACTAAGAATGAAACTGAATAAGTAAATAGTCCCTCCTTTTTTACGTGGTATTCTGATGGACATAAATTATTTTATGTTGAGGATGAGAAATCGCAGCATATTTTGTATTGAAAGAAAGATATATTATGTTTTTTGTTGTTGGAAAAAAGAAAGAGGAAGTGCTCCTTTAGACAGGCCAAAATTGATCAAATTTCAGTTGTTTTTTATGCTGTGCAGTTTATTGCGCCAGTGTGCTCCACTGGGGAATGTAATCCGTGAAGATTTATCTTCCAAGCAACCTGAAGCTTATGAATGGTTTTGGTCCCACCAGCATGCAATGGTGGTGACAACTTATGTAAATCTTTTTGAGAGTGATCCTCGTTTTGCAGATGCTACAGTATTGTAAGTTATATGAATTGATGCCTTTCTAGTTAAGGGTTATTTATTTCAGTGAATGGCGACAGGGGAAAAATATAACCTTTTTTAACTGACAGATGCTGGAAAGAGGAGTCACCAGGTGATACGGTTATAGATGTTACACTGCTTACACTTGCCCTGAGCTGCCTTGCTGCTGTCAAAAAGCTTGGATCAGCAAAGCTCTCTTGTTCACAGTTCTTTTCAATGGTCCCTGAAACAGTTGGTAGATTGATGGACATGCTTCTTGATTTTGTCCCAATTCAAAAAGCTTACCATTCTATGAAAGACATTGGATTGCGTAGAGAATTTATTTTTCATTTTGGTCCAAGAGCTGCTGCAATTAAATATAAAAATGATCGCGGAGCTGAAGAAATAGCATTTTGGATTGATCTTGTACAAAATCAGTTGCAACGAGCTATTGATAGGGAAAAGATATGGTCAAGGCTGACAACAGGTGAAAGTATTGAGGTTAGAAACAGAAAACCCCTTTCATCAGAATATGTTCCTGACTTCTTTCACTGAAGTTTTATTTTTCTGGGTGTAGTTCTTTCTTTGATAATTCTCTGTTGGTTATTTGTATTCTCAATTCTATATAATTTTTGTTCCTTTGTGGTAATGTATGTTTTTGCATATCATTGCCTTTATTCCTTTCGATGTGTCTATTATTAGTCATCAGATTTACAGTTTGGTGTTTGTTTCACTCTTTTATGTATGGTATATGATTCAATAAACCACAATTGGTATTGTCGAACTAAATCATTCTCAGCTTGGATTGCTGAACTTTCCTTTCTACCTCTTCCCTTTGCAGTGCGTATTCTCATATTTTAGATAATGAAGTTCTTTAACTGCTACTAGTTTCTTTTTAAAGTGGTAACTCTTAAATTGTCATTTTACAGGAACTCAGAACTTCCACAAACAGTTAGATTTGGTCAGTAATTAATTTTAGTTTTTCGAAGGATAAGTTAGAGAAATGCTTCATAACCTAAAACCCATTTATTCCGGAGAAGGCTGAAACCATGGCTTGAAATATCGGCTGGTATTGATGTGTATCATGAATATTGTATTGGATTTGGATGTAGTTGGTATATTATAGACATTTATAGTATCGGTACCATTACTACGGATATTGCATACATTTTGCTGATAATCTGATATTGCTGGTACAATATATTCGATTTAGCTGATTTTTTTTTGGATATATCAGATATTGTTGATGCAATAAATCTGATTTTGCAGATTTTTGATACCTTAAACCATTGACCGACATAAATACTGATTCTGAGATTTTAAATGGGCAGAAAATACCTGTGCTGTGTGACAGTGTAAGCAAGATTAATAGAGAATGTTACATTCATTGCATTATTGTATTCAAGGCTGTCTTATGCTGTAGCATTTAGGTGTTAGGACTTTGCACATCATATCATCTCAGCATGGTTGCTATTGTAGTCTTATGTACTTTGTCAGGATCTTATAGTGGCAACACGAAATGCAACAACTTCTGAATTCAAATTACCTTTTCATATATTTTGCTAGTTACTTCATCATCTAAGCTTTTGCTCATGATAAACAGTATTGATTACAGTGCTGAAAGACTAATTGTACTCTTATAGAACAAACAATTGTGATCCCTATCTAGTCACTGATGCCACTCAGATGCAGTGTCAAGTGAACAAGGGTGGTCTATTAGGCAGTCATCCTGAAGCATAGTATTTTTGTAACACCACCCAGGTGCAATGACAAGTGGCCAATGTCTGTAGGTGATGTTACCACATCAACCACCAGAGGTGGTATCAAATAGGCATACCATAGTCGATTCTAGGAGGAAGCTTGGGCATGAGAGTAGGATTTCTGTTAGCTACTTGGAATATAGGAATATTGGGACAAAGGTTTAAGATATTGCAATTGGTATTGGTATTGGTATTAGCTTTTCGTAAAAGAGTGGTATCAATATTGCAATATTAGGCATACCATTTGTGCGATGTAGACGTACAGATGTTGGAGCAGTGGAGTTTATCAACGGAGGACAAGTTAAAAGGGTGAAGGGACGACCGAAAAAAATATGGATACATGTGATACAAAAGATATTGATACTAGAGGCTTAAATGAAGACATATTGCTATAGGAATGAGTAGAGAATTATAATCTGTGTTATCAATCCGGCGTGTTTCTCTTTTGGTTCATGTAGCCTACCCCAAGTACTCGGAATAAAGGCTTAGTTGTTATTGTACCTCAAAACCTGATACTATATTATGTGATAAACCAACTTTGCCGATATTTAAAATGTTGCTTTAGATAGAAAAGGAAAGGAATTAGTATGCACAATGCTTAGAAGAAAGATTTGCATCCAACACTTTACTACCTTTTGGTGGCAATTTTTAGGTAAATATTTGCATTTGACATCATTTTTAGTATCGGTGATTTGCTATCCGGACAGGATTGTTGTATTTCCAAACACTGGTTATCGTTTGCCTTGCTTAGTAGATATTTTTATTTTCTATAATTTTCTTTTATCTCGTTAGTAGTTGTCCATTTGCTTAGTGTTTGCTTTTGCCATCTCTCTTCTTACTGATTACTTAGGAGGGAAGGGACCTGTATTATTTCCTTATCTTTCAAGTTGATAACACCTACATGCTTTATCACAGATATTGGAGAAGGATTTGGCAATATTTGGTTTTTTCATTGCATTGGGCAGAAGCACCCAATCATTCTTATCTGAAAATGGTTTTTCTGCAATGGATGACCAGATTTCAGGCATTATAAGGTTTCATGCTACTTGAATCCCTTTCTAACTCTGGATGCAGGAACATTAGTGGAAGTTATTACTTGTTCTGGATTGTCAATATTCTTTATACGTTGTGCCTATCATTCTTGATTGCAGGTACCTGATTGGAGGCAGTGTGCTTTACTATCCACAATTATCATCCATTAGCTCTTATCAGCTGTATGTGGAGGTCAGTATGTGATTGAGCATAGCTATGGCAAAATTTGGACTATGTATTTTATTATGTTCTATGTTTTTTTGTTGCTTCCCTAGGTAGTTTGTGAAGAGTTGCAGTGGCTTCCTTTCTACCATAGTAATGTAGTTACTGTAAAGGCAGCTGAAAACAAGGGCAAGCAAGAAGAAATATCTTATAAGGAAGTCATATCCCTAGTTTTGGATGTATGTTCATATTGGATGAAAAGCTTTATTAAATACAGTGCATGGCTTGAGAATCCATCAAACATAAAAGCTGCAAGATTTCTTTCTAAAGGGTAAGTTTCTTTTCTAGAGTGTTCAAGCTATTTCTTGCTCTGAAGTCTTTTTTATTTTGTGTTTGGCACTTATATTGCTTCTGTTTTCTCTTGTATGTCTTAGACACAGCAAGCTGATTGAGTGTATGAAAGAAGTTGGGAAAAGAAAGTAAGTTTGTCAAAGCTAAGTGAGTATATTTTTTCTTCATATTTTCAGTAGGTGAGTTATAAGGTTCAAAGTGTACTAAAAGTAAGGACCTTTGTGCTAAAATTCTAAACTATGATCTGCAATGGAAGGATGAACAGTATTATAGAGGATAAAGGTGGCCAGGGATCTGAAACTCATCTGTCGACTGATACGGAGTTGGACTCATTTGATAAGGTATAAGGTATTCCTCTGGTTTTGGTAAAATAAGTTTTGAATTGTTACTGTGCTGCTTTCAGTTTTGAATCTAATGATGTTGACACCTTGTTCTAATACACTTGAGCTCCACGATCCTAATCTACTCCAATGAGATATCTTCATGTAACAAGGCTCAACATTAAGGTATTGATTGCACATTAATGCTCATGGTAATAATGCTTTTCAGAGGCATTTGAGATGAATATTAACTTTACATTCTAAAAAGTTACTAGATTTTGGACAAAAAGTAAGTAGTTTTATGTTTCAAAAACATGGTTAATCAGTTACATTGAAGCATAACCTGCACAACCCGTATGACCTGCTTCAGACCCAAGAATTGTCTCTGAAACTTGTACCTGCCTGAAACCTAATATATGAGTTTCGTTTGTTTCAGAAAACTGCAGGATATTTGGGTTTGGGGAGAAAAATCCTTAAAAACCTGCCTGTCAATACCCTCTGAACACAGCCTAGGAAGGGAGCACAAGTTTTGCAAGTTTTGCTGACCTAACATGGATATGTTAGTTTGCATTGCTGCACCTTATTTAATGGAAAAATAAAAAAGACAAAACTATTTGACTTGTTGATGAAGATAATAAGAAATAATATGAAGAGTTCTTAAGAATTGCTTATGCTTTACTAGTAAAAGAAGTTATAATAACTTAAACAACCAATAGTTACTATAAACTGTAAGTTAATCAGGGGTTTTAGGCGGTGCTTTTTGGTGAACATCTTTAATATATATTGCAAGAGTAACTGTTGTATCTTGTTCATCTTTCTATTCACTATAATGGTTATATGCTTATGGTAACACTGTTTACTCCAGAGGATTTATCAACTGTTTGACATCTGACTGTAACTTATCAGGCTAGCCATGAAAAAGAATTTGGAGAAAATTGAATTTACTAAGTTGGAGCGTCTAATTGGAATACTTAATTTTTTTTAAAGCTCCACTGCTTGTGTGGCAAGATGGGAAGTTGATGATGGATATTCTTTGGTTTCTTCAACTATGCATCTCAATTTATGCTAGAATGGAAGTATGCACTGTTAAATGCTCATAATTGGCAGTCATATCCTTGTTTTTCCCTTGTTAACTGAGGGCACTGCTGTTATGTGGTAAATTTGTTAGTTTCTAATAATGTATCACTAGTCTTTATGTCTTTTTAGCTGGTATGAATTGTTGTTCTCAGACTTTAACCAGACTTCAACTTTTTTCTTGAACATCACCTGCTCATTGTGCTCCATAATCTATTTAGCTTTTGGTTCCAGGCTCTTGAGAGTGTGGAGGAAGCTCTTATTAAATTGGAGGATTTACTGCAAGCGCTATACCTTTCTAACTCAAACTCAGGAAAGGAACAATTAAAAGCTGTTTGTTCTGATCTTGAGAGAATAAGAAAGCTTAAAAAGGAAGCTGAATTTCTTGAGGCATCTTTTAAAGCAAAGGCAGCTTCTTTGGAACAGGTGTCAGGTTCTTCTTGTTCAGGGCTTCATATTTGGATCCAGTTAATAAGTCATTATTGCTATTAGAGGAATCTTATTTTCCATCTTCAATGTAGTTGTTCTTTCCCATAAACTTGGTCTGCTTTATGAACATATTATTCTGTTAGGTGGAACTTCTGTCATTTTTTATATTATCATGCTATTTTTTTTGGTTAACATGTACAACATATGTATGGTTGCACCTACAATTCAGTGGCTAAAATTAGTGATCTGATGGTAAACTCATTTCCATGTAGAACTTAAGCTGGGTCATGTGTCAAAATCTGCACTGTCAATCTTTAAATCTTTACTTTGAAATTTAAAATGCCTAAGAACAAAAACAATATGGAAAAAAGAAATGTACTGGAGGTTTTTGGCTTGTGTACATCGAGCCCAATTCCCATTAGAAATATCTCTGATATTTTTCTGGTCCCCTAGCAACAGAACCTTTCCTCTGTTTTCCAAGCTAATCCCATACATCGACACAGCCACATGGGCAAGTTATGACAGAAGAGATTCTTAAAAAAGGCAATGATAGCCAAAATTATGATGCACAAGATGATACAACTTCACAATAAAATTGTGTCTTTGTAGGTTCCAGGTTATGCAAATTGATGATGTGGATTTGCAATCATTAAGAATCATGATCAGTATTTTTGTAAGTTATAATATATATTTGCACTACCAGGTTTTGTGTTCTTAACAAAGCAATATATGGTCGTATTATTTGTAACCAAGTCTGTCTCTGGAGACAATCTATGTGAAGTTTCCCCCACTGATTCTTTATCCAATTCTAGACTTTTAAAACAACCAACGAAGTTTGTAATATTGAGGCATTATGCAGTATTTACGATCATGTTCCTATGCATGTAGGGCTGGCAAATGGGCCGTGCTCGACACGGCCCGTGCTTGGCACGGGCGTGTTGACGCAGGACGGAGGTGTTGACGCAGGACGGAGGCGAAATTAGGGCTAGGGTTTTGAAATTAGTGTTTTTTCTGGAGGAATTGGGGAAGAAATGATAGATTGGGGAAAAACTTTTGGGATTTGGGAATCCACCCAGACCCACGCCCACTCTCCACGAATCCATGAGGAAAGATTTTTACTCAGCGAATTCCACGCCAGAGATTTCTCAAGAAAATTTCTTAAAATATTATTCATCTTTTAATTCTCCATACAAACCCATATATATATAGGGAAACCCTAACAAAAAGAATTCTAATAAAATCCAAATTACTAATCAAATCAAATCAAATATTTAGTACAATCCAAATCCTAATCAAATCAAATCTATTCCTAAATCAAATTTGATCTCTATCAATTCTCCCCGGCTTCAAAGCATTTATCCCCGATGAATGCGGAGATAAAGAATGATAAACACGTCCGGGTTGAACTGATTGACATCCACGAAGTATTCTAATTGGGCCATGGTGGTGGTCGAGGAACCGTATCTAGTACATCACCATCACATCTGTACCAAGGCGGCGGAGGTGGAACTGGTTTCTTTTGTGAACCAGTTTCAAATGACTGTAAATCCCACAAATTATTTTGGCCATGAATAGTAGAAGCAAACCTCTTCGAAACTTCATATGAATCTGTATGTTGAGTCGGTAATTTCTTCATAATTCCTGTAATGAATTTCTCAAGAGGAACTGATGTTTTTACCTCATCATCAACAATAACTTCTTTTCTATGTGAAGTCTCACTTTGGATTGAAAGTTCTTGTACTCCCTGTACATCTGCAACTAGGAGAGAAGAAGATATTTTCGTTGGTTTCTCCTCGTAAATATGATGATATGATCATCAGAAGTATTTACAGGCGGCTGAAATTTCGCAGTTGGTTCTATTGAAGGATTTTAAAATATCTGAACCATTGAGTCTTCAATTTCTGTGGATGAAAAAAAAGTTCCATATGGTACTAGTAATGGCTCATCATGAACTTCTGAATCCGGCGTAGGCTGCAAAATACATTCACCAAACATAGGAATATCTGCTTCAATCTTGTTAGCAATGCTATCATTACTAACCGTTTGACTTCTTTCATCCCTACATTTAAGTATGTTTTTAACACTGTCAAGTATTCGGCTACACTTCTTAAGCTCATCGATCATACATTGAAGTTTTTCATCACTAGTCATTGTTTTAGACTCAGATGATTGAAACCGATGAGATGATAAATTTGGAAGGTGGTGTTGAGTATGCCGATAACGAAGTAGACGTCGCAAGATATTTCAATCTAAATATAATTTATACTCTTTACTCCAAGTATAAACTTCTCCACCTAATTTTTGTCGGGCGTGAAGGCATTTCTGTGCTGAAGTCAGATCAGAAGTTAGAAAGAAATCTTGGATATGATTCTCCCAATTTTGATAATTTTGTCGACCATCAAAACCGAAAAAAATGGGTATAGTAGCATACATATCTCGCTCAATTTGCGATTTTTTAGCATTTGTGTTGATGTGACGACTATAGAACATGAATCCCATATATAATCAACTCAAAATTTTATCTCAAAAAGTTTAGAAAATACCCAAAAATCACGACGGATCGAAAACCGCTTGAATCAGAGTTGAAACGGACTCCAAATTGAAAGAAAACCTTAACGGGTCTGCACTGTCAGTGGGTCTGCACTGCTGTACTGATCTGAACCAAGAGTGGAATGGATCTGGATCTGCGAGTCAGATCTGAAGCTTACGGGTCGGACCCAAAATAAATCCAAACTTTTATTCTTTTGGATGTGGGTCTGAATAAGTGGATCAGAACCAAACCAACCCAATAACAAACAAATCCAAAACCCAATAGGTCTCTTCTTCTTTCTCTAGCTGCAGTTGAGGGGGGAGAAAGCAGATGAGGAAGTGGTCGCTGTCGAAGTGGAGGGAGGACGGCCGCGGCGGCGGGGTTGCTGGCAGGCGGTGGGCGGAGACGGCGGCGGAGGCGGCGGGCGGAGGTGAGTTGCTGGCGGGAGGCAGGCGGCTAGGTTGGGGGATTGGATCAAAATAGGGCGGAGTGTTGGCAGCGGCTAGGAGGAGAGGGTGGGATTATGGAGAATTTTAAGGTTAGTTGGGTTGCTAGAGAGGCTCTGATACCAATTTGACACAGGACGGAGGCGAAATTAAGGCTAGGGTTTTGAAATTAGTGTTTTTTCTGGAGGAATTGGAGAAGAAATGATAGATTGGGGAAAAATTTTTGGAATTTGGGAATCCACCCAGACCCACGCCCACTCTCCACGAATCCACGAGGAAAGATTTTTACTCAGCGAATTCCACGCCAGAGATTTCTCAAGAAAATTTCTTAAAATATTATTCATCTTTTAATTCTCCATATAAATCCATATATATAGGGAAACCCTAACAAACAGAATTCTAATAAAGTCCAAACTCCTAATCAAATCAAATATTTAGTACAATCCAAATCCTAATCAAATCAAATCAAATCTAATTAAATCTATTCCTAAATCAAATTTGATCTCCATCAGATTTGATCTCCATCACGTGTCAAGCACGACACGCCTGCTCGGGCACGACACGCCTGCCCGAGCTCGGCAGGGCACGTGCCGTGCCCAGGCTGTGCCCGGGCTGGGCCGTGCCGGCACGTTTTTTGTAAATTTTTTTAATTAAAAATTTAATTTATTATTAAGTAAGTTTAGGAGACTATTTAGCTTCAGTTAATTAGTTTTAACAAGAAATAACGACAGTAAAAAAAATTTATTATATTAAATCTCATTTCATTGATATAATTGCTCTATAAATCTCTTTAGAAATCATACAAAATCCGAAAAGAAGGAAGAGAACCCTGGCTGTCACCTTCAACTTATTCTTAGTATTTTTTTCCAAGAGATTTATGAGTTAAAAAGTACAAAAAATTTTAGAAAATACGTGAAAATCCCAACAAATATAGAAATTACAATTTGAAAATAAAAAATAAAAGTCTACTTTTAATCATCTTCTGGTGAGATCTCTGCTACTATTTCATTGGCCAATTCTTGTTCTCTTTCTTCTGCGTCTAATCAGTCCTTCAAGCAGACACACATCTCCAATGTGTCTGGCGCTATTGAGCTTCCTTACTTTGTGAGCACTTTATTACCATACTAAAAACAGACTCCGATACTACAGTAGACACCGGAGGAGTTAGTAGATCACGGACCATGTTGGAAAGCACGGAATATATTTTTTCCACTAATTTCCATCAGGCCAAAATATCAAGGCTTCATAATTTTCAGGGGACATGTCATCTTTATAGTTAGCAATTTCTAAATAATTATGTAGTTCATTAAAATATATATTAGATTGCCTAGCTTTTTTTTGGTGAAATACAGATGATATTATTGGATTACGGGTTTCCCTAACAGTTGGTTCCTTTGTAGATTGTGTTGGCACACTATACATATCTTCATATGTTTTATACATAATATCTAAACAAATTTTAATATCATTAACTAAATTCCTAACATCATCTTTATAACAAATATTTTTATAAAATAAATCTATTAAAATTTCAAGTCTATCTAACTTGCAACGTGGATCCACAACAGTTGCAAAATATAATAAGTATGGGACTAAAATATTTATTAAATTTAGTTTCAATGGGTTGAACAATATGTTCAAGTATTGGGTGATTCCTACATTCATTAAAAATTGAACTAATTTCAGTTAGATAATATAGTGCAATATGTGTATTTGGGTAATAAGTGCCTGATAGTGCTCTAGTTGTAATCTCAGATTTGCTTAAAAATTTAGAAATGTAATGCAAATGGTGCCTTTCATTAATATCTAAACTACACATTGGTAACTCCATTTCATTAAAAATATTTATTACATCTTTATAGTGAATAACCATGTTTAACATTTTATATGTAGAATTCTATCTTGGTTTAATATCTATAGGTAAAATTTTAGGTGAGATTTTCAAATTCTTACATATTTGGTTAAATGATTGTCTTTTTGGCCCATTATTTTTAATAAATATTATTTTATTCCTAAATTTAATTATTGAATCACTTACTATTCTTAATCCATCTTGTACACATAAATTAAGTATGTGACAAATACACCTAATGTGGAATAATTTTTCATTTAAAATTGATTTTGTAATATTTTTAAGAATTTTTATTGCGGCCGTATTTTTAGAAGCATTATCGAAAGAAATGGAAAATATTTTTCCTTTTATTTCAAATGCTGAAAAAAATACTAAGAAGGGATTGTGATAAATTATGTGTATTATGAGGAAATTCAAATCTCCTAAACCCAATTATTATTTTTTGTATACACCAATCTTGATCTATATAGTGAGCCGTTACGCATAAGTAATGAAAACTATATAGAACCTCCCAACAATATGTAGTTATAGCAACTCTAAAAATTAAAGAAGTTAAAATAGTTATTAAAGTCTCTCTCTTATTTTTATATATTTTTTAACATGTCGGATTTACATGTAGAACGCGAGACTTTTTTAAATTCGTCAGTAAATATTTTTTTACAGAATCTTTTAAATTTTTGGTTTTTCGAAAAGAAAAAGGTTGTTCGTTATGTATTATAAATGTTGCTAAATTTTCTCTTATTTGGATAGGATTATATTTATAAATTCCTAAAGATCTTCTGTATGTGTTTATTTGTGTTTGTTGTGGTTGATTTGATGGGTGTGTTTTATTACGTGTCTTTTAAGCTGACCCATTCCGCTACCTAAAAGAAATGAATAGATTTTTTTGACAATATTTATACCTAGCTTTTTTAATACCATTTTCTATTATTTTCTTAAAATATTTCCATATATCAGATCTAGCCGTCCTAGCGGGGGTGGTTGTTTGGGTTTCGTTTATGGTTGTTTCGGTTGGTTCTTTTTCGAATATAGAAAATGGTACTTGAGGAAGTTGTTTTAAGCGTTGGCAGAGATTTTGATATTTTTCACTAGTTAAAAAAATGAGAAAAAAACACGCGGCTTGAGAGCAAGAAGCGTCGGATGAGTATTGATCCATTTTCAAAACAATATAGAAAAAACCGAATAAAAAATCTCAAAAAATCCAAATAAAAAATTTCAAATTATAAATACCTTTTGAGCAGTGAACCACTTGAGAGATAGAGTAGAGAATTCTAACTAGAGAGAAGAAGCCGAAAAAGTAAATAAAAACTTGCTTGAGAGATGAAATTTGCTTGAATCTTGATTGGGAGACTTGTTTTCTTGAGACTTCTTTATCACTTGAGCTTGAAAGAGTTGAGAATTGAGAGAAGTTTTGAGAGGATGAATTTGTTTGTATAAGTATGAAGAATGGAAATAGAGGAGATGATGAGGTATTTATAGAGAAAAAAAGGTTTTGTTTGGCAAATAAAAATTGCAAAAAATCCTCCAACGTCCATTTTGACGATTGGGGGGAAAAATTTGCAATTTGTTTTTGCAAGAATCCCCCCAACGGCTATTTTTATAGCCGTTGGGGGGGCTGTGTGCAAAAAAAATTGCAAATAATCCACCCAACGCTCTTAACGGGTATTTTTAAAAAAATAAAATAAAAAATAAAACGGCACGGCTCACTCGAGCCTTGTTGGGCACGTGCCTGACCGGACGTGCCTAACGGGCTGTCCGGTCCATTTGCCAGCCTTATATGCATGGAGAACCATTATGTCTTTTCTTGGTTATTTTGGCTGCCTTAAGTTTTCTTCAGTAGTAAATCTTCTTAAGCAACATTCTGTATCACAATGTTCTTGTTCAATTTCTTTATTACATGTCCTGAATTGGTTTTCATCTCATACACATTTCTAATCCTCTTTAACGTTACTAGACCAGCAAGAGTTAGTTTTCGGAGAGCCTCTGCACTTAGGCTGGATGCCTAATCCAGCTCTAGTATGCCTTATCCCAGATTTTCTAACTCTTAAAACGTATTCCCAAAAAAAATTAATTTTTACCAGTTACCACCTCGTAATTCTTACCAGGTATCCATGAGACCATTTGTTTATCTTGCATTTGTCTTGTACCTTAACCCTCCTTTTTTTCATAGTGACATTCTGGTTTAGTTGTGGTTTCTTTCCCCGGGATGACATAAAATCAGCAAGAGTTGCATGATTTATAATCAGAATTTGTACCTTAGCATGTTATATGATATAAATCTTGTGAAGCAAACTTACACAGTGAAAGTGAAGTGGGTTTGGTAGTATAGTCCTCTCTATTGATGTATGGTAAATAAGATGTGGAAGTATGAATTCTATGCTCAAGACCAATCGGTTTCCATCCTTCTCTTCTTTTTCCCGACTCTTTTACTTACTTTTTTCAGAATTCATAAGACAGTTTTTTTTTTTTTTTTTAATCTTACATTTATTTGTTTAAGCCATCAAAATACAATAATTGTTCCTTATATTAATTTCTTTTCACTTCTTTCTAAGCAGTGAACTGAATTTAACTTCCAGCTTTTTAGTTTTTTTCCAGCTCTTATTCTTCCTAATCAATCCTTGCTGTTCAACTAGGGGGATGATAATGGAAGTTCCATATCTTCTGCCAGTAATCAGAGATGGTTTTCAAATAAGGATGGAAAGGCACCCAATGAGAGTGAATCAGCTCAAAACATTGTAGATGGGTGAGAATTCTTTGACGAAATTTTGACTGTTTTGTAACTTCTTTTTGGTTAGAGCTATTACTGGGGTATGCATCTATATCACTTATAAAATAACTTAAATAAAATTTAAAATGAAATGGAATCTTTTTTCTGGGGTCTTTGACATGAAGTTGTTCTGTCAGGATGGGCAATAAACCTCGTGGTTTTTGGAGTTTTCTGGTGAAGAGTTCTACCAGAAAAGCAGGGCCTGGATTTTCTACAGCAGATCAAAATGTAATGTTTACAACCAAAATTGTTGATGAGTCTTCATTTTCACTTGTTGATTAGTTTTGAATAGTACATGAATAAAATCTGAAAAATTGGTTGATTGTTGCCAATGGCTGTTGTTTTCAGTATGTTAGCTTTTGTTGTTGTCTCATAGAAGGAAAATTTTGCATTTCAATTACTAAGGTAGTTGTTGGTTACAGTAAATTACAATTGTTGTTGTGGCATGAGGTAAACTTTATCCCAATGTATTAATATACAATATGTGTTGGATAAATGTTTATTTCTGTTTACTGCAGTTTAACATGGCACTAATCTGAGCTGATTCATTAAAGAACAGTCTTCCAACTATTCATACTAAAAAGTGAGTGGAAAGGAATGTTATAAGATTTAATATAGGGAGTTTCTTTCATTTGTGAGACATGATCGATACCACAAGCTGAATCGAACAGTCCTTTTATTTGGGGAAGGGTATGCAAGGTCTATTCTGTACTGAATAAAGATGAAATGTAAACTGGAATGCTGTGCTTCATTTATATAGCAGTAGTTATCATAGGAGAACTGGTGATTTGGTTGAGCTTTCCTTTATAAGATCATAATTCTCCTAAATACTAAAGCATAGTTTCTATAATGATTAGTAAAGCGGAAAGGATGTTAGCACTATTAACTAGTAATTATAAGTAGAAAATATGTTATTCAGCATAAGACATTGTCAGTAATCATATATTTTGGAAGTCAATGACTGGATGTTGGTACCCTCTGATTGTTTAACCCTTTGATTTCAGTTACTTGATTAACAATAATGACATACTGTGCAGGTTACTTCTGCTGCAGTGGATAATCAAGTCTCAGAATTGAATGAGATCCGCCGCTTTGAATACTTGAGGCATGAGCTAATTGAACTTGAAAAAAGAGTTCAAAGAAGTACCGATGACTCTCAAAATGAAGAGGTATGCCTTCATAACAGAAATAAGCAAATTTGTACACCTCAAAATCGGTAAAATGTTTCTTTCCAAGTGTATTTAATAAACAACAACTACAGACATTTTGCATGCTGATTATTCTTTCACCTGCTATTGGTCCAACTGTATTACCTATTTATCTTTTAGTACATTTTTTTGTTTATTTAATACGAACTCAAATGTGCATGGGCGGGTCTTTGTTGATTATGTTTCTCCATTTTGACATGGAGGTTACGGGCATTGAGTTGCAGAAATAGCCTCATTATGATGCTACTGATGCCAGGGTAAGACTGTATATACGTGCCCCTCCTTGGACCCTACAATGGAGGGAGCTCCAGCAATTGGATGCCCATTTTATGAGTTCAAATGTCTTGGATGGCTCTTAACATAGCTGAATATAGAAAATGATGTCTTTAACTTACTCCAAAGATTTGGGATAAAGATTTTTTTGTTTTTTTGGTTATCATGTGTCAAAACTTTAGAGATCACAAATATAGTATTGAAAGTTGCCCCTCCTTTATGAAAGATTCTTGCAAACCAGTTCAACTGTGAAGCATCTTTTATAGTACCAAGCTTCCTTAAGCCTTTCTTATATGTTATGCATGCTGTTTGTGTGTTCTGTTGATCCCTTTTCTCTAATAATTGAACAAAAAATAGTATACCTCTCCTTTATGGGGATCTCATGTTCTATGTTTTATATGCTATACTGCTAGTTACATTGTCATCTTTTTAATTCACAATATCCTCTATCCATCTATCTACTACACCTCCTCCTGTAAATTAATATCTCCTTTTCCTTGCCCTCCACAAGTCTTTTTTTTTTCCTTTTCCCTTTGTATTGCATCTATACCACCCTTCACGTGTCTTCTAAATTTGCCTTCTGTACTTGTATCTTCTAAAAACTGTGTAACGCCCCCATTTTTCAGCTGCTTCTCAAAACGGAGAACGCTACTTGAATTTATACTAGACAACCGAACATGTACAGGATCTTGGAATAATTGTAACTACTGCCACAATCAGATGAATAAATAATACAAAATAGAGAAGCAGTGTCCAGACAAAAGATGTAATCTATCCTTTACGATAACGTGCCCACTAATAAAACAAAATGGCCTAGTGGATAGAGTATAGATCTACATAATAAACATAGGGAGATGTAGTAAACAAAGAAGAACCTGAGTTTGGGGTCAAAACTACTGACGCGGCCTGTATTATACATACAAATGTCACAATTTATAACACGAGATTGTCCTGTATTATAAACATAATATTAATAAATGCAAATTATTTAATACAAGTTTAGCTCAATATCATAATTATCCTGTATAGTTGTTGTAAATTGTACCCAGTTAAGTCGTATTATTTAACAATAATTCCAACTTATAAATCGTGCTTATTAAATCCATCTCCTGCATTATTATATGGTTTATATTTATATTATTATCATAATTATTCTGTTGCTTGCCCATATGTATAAAATTATTTAATTCAGTAATTTACAGGTGCCCATACAAAGATAAACTCTTTCACCAAATTGTAATTAAATCTGTGTGAATGTCAAAATTTTCCCTCGGATATAATCTTGGCGCACAATTGTTATTGTGTAATAGGCTTTGCTGAAAGGATTCTTTATCTTCATTTAATAACACATAACTACTAAAAGGATTCTTTATTTTTCATTTAATAACACAATTTTTATTTGTTATGTACTGTCAAAATTTAAAACCATTCACATATTGTTACCCATATAAACAAATAATTATTAAATGAAGAAATTATTTAATTCAAATTTTGGTTTAATATCACAATTATCTACTTAAAATTATTTCATCTTAAATTTTAGAATTTGGCTATCAAATTGCCCAATAATACGGTTCAGTTTTCAATATCAATCAATAGTCCAAATTGTAAATTGGGTATACTCACAAAATAATAGTCCAAAATGTGAGCAAAGAATATTCACCAAATAAATTACGTACACAAATATAAACTAAATAAAATTTTCAAGAAATAAACAAAGAATAGCAATGTTACTTGCCTCTTCTTGATCTCGATTCCTCGATTCAGTTTATTTTTCTCCTTTTTTTTTCTTTTTCTCCTTTTTTTTCCTTTTCCCCTTTTTTTTCCTCTCTCTGTTGCTCTGGTTCTAGCCGAGAGAGTGAGAAGAAGAGAGTGAGAAAAAGAAAGTGAGAAGAGAAAATGAGAAAGAAGAGCATCAAAATTTATCTCCTCCCCTAAATGCCTTAGTCCCTAAGCCTCCTTCTGTGATTGGCAAACAAAGGGGCTAACGTCTCAAGTTGTCAGAGGGTCCACCGCCTCTCTCACTCTCTCGGATATGGATTCGGTTAATTATTCTATATATTTATTTAATAATTTGATAATTTCGGTTCCGTATAACGTTCTTCAAATACTACTAATTTAATGCAGGCGTAGTGCTCAACAAGAAGAGTACTAGAAAAGTGTCCGTTTGTTGTTTCGATGTCCGGAATAATAGAACTAAAATTCTAAAGTAATTAGAAGTATAATTTTAATATTATTAAATTAGCAAATTTGAGAATATTTTTCTGGCTCGCAAGGAAAATTTCTAAAAATCCTAAATATTAAAAAATTAATAATCGCAAAGACCGAATATCATTTGGAGTTGCGGATTTAAAATTACGTTCACCAAAAGTTATTTCAGTGTCCAAAATTGATTTCGGTAGACTTATTCGGCATGACTTGACTCAAAAGAGGGATATAAGTAGCTCGAATTTTAGAATATTACAAACTGTCTATAAGAAAATTGTGAAATTGTGTGTATGATTGCTACAATGTAATTTGGGATCAAGTATTGTTGAGGAGCACCTTTGCACTCTACTTAATCCATGTTATCTCTGTCTTCATCAAATTTTCATTCTTTTGTCTGATGAGTTTATAGCAAACTAGTAACCACACACACACACGTATACATATAGACACACACACACACACACACACACATGCACATATATGTATATACACGCACACACACACACACACACACACACACACACACACACACACACATATATATATATATATATATATATACTTCATCAAATTTTCATTCTTTTGTCTGATAAGTCTATAGCAAATTAGTAACCACACATACACACATGTATACATATATATCTATACATACACACACGCACACACATACTTATACATACATACATATACATACATACATATATATATATATATATATATATATATATATATATATATATATATATATTATTATATAGCCGTCAACTCAGGAAACTTACATGAGCTAGCAGTAAAAAAATAGTGATCCCGTTATTTTTTTTTCTCAAATTTTTTCTGGTAATTATGGTCTCTACCTTCTTTGTTTTTTTACGATCAATTTTTTTTGATTTTGGAGTTCATTTGTCCCTCCATCAAATTGATGCAAAATTTTATATTCACCGAAAACCGTTAATTTTGTGTTTACTTTATGGAAGACCAAATCAAAACACAAGAAATTGTGTACGAGTGAACCTACCTTAGGAGACTGAGATCATAATCTAAATTAAAAAAAAAAAATAGAATCACTATTATTGTTTCTACTAGCTAACTTACGTGAGGCAGCAACTCATTTCCATTATTCTATATATTTATTTGTTTTTCTTGCAAACTAGAATTCATAAAATTTTCACTAACTTTTAGTCCCTTATACTTTTACAGTTCTTTAGCATTAATAAATATTTCTTCTTAGTTGCACATATCATGTACCTCTTCTTACCTATGTAACATGGACACTTCTATAATAAGTCGTGCCCATACTAGGCACGTGTTAGGTACCAACACTTGTTGGACACTCCTTGGACATAGTTGAACCCTTCTTAGTCACATTCTCAATTTTATAATATATTTTAAACTTAGGATTCTTCTCAGATATTCGCTGGATGCTCACACATGCACTTTTTTGCTTACAAATTTGAGTTATATGTTTAATATCTTATATTCATCAGAGGCTATTTAATTTAGCTGAACAGTCTTGATAACTAGTGAAAGAAAAAACAACGATTATCAAAATTATACATTTCTAGATTGTTGTATTGGATGCTACTGTTACCTTATTTGTGTTGTTTAGATGTTAATATTTATTAAGTGTGATAGGTTTCTCTAGTATATTTTTGGTATTTCGCTGCTAAGCGCTACTGTACTTTTTCCTTCCTCATGTACCCATCCCTGACTCAACCTTCCACCTTCAACCAATTCAACCATTGCCCCTTTTTCCATTTACTTGTATTTTGCTTGCTAGTCAAATCGTAACCAGCTCTCCATCTTTTTCCCTCATCAAATCCTTCATGTCAAATCCAAAGCCCTGCATAAGCTCATCCACCAGCTTCAAAATCTATCAGGCTTTTTAAACAGCATGTATTTGACACCTAGGAAAATTAAAGAGCTATTTGAGCACTTGAACCAGATACTGGTTGCTTTGGTACTTGTAACATCATGTATTGCAGCCTAAGGCTAACATTGCTTTAATCCAACCAGTTTCAACTTAGCACTCTCAAAAAAAGGGGGAGTGCTTCCATCCTCCTTTTGTCTCAAAGCCCCGAGGACTTACTTGAGGCTATCCCTTCTACTACATGCATACAGTTATTGGATCCTTTGCAAATCTTCCAGATGCCATGTACATCTTGAGCCACATTTAAGCTCCAGGTGATCACTGTTTCGATCTGATGGCAGTGTAGAGGGATTTAGTGGTGCTGGGACTAGATGCTTGGGTTGACTAAGGAGGCAGAGGATGGTTAAATGAGAGAAAGCAGCAAGTCTTGAAGATTCTGACAGTGGAGATTAGAGAGGTGGGAAATGGTTGGTAGGTTTGGCAGGGAGGTGTACCTTTTGGGAGAACGTGGAGAACTTTTATATCTATCTGAAGTTGGGGAGTTGGTTTGAATTTGTGGGGAGGGGGACCTCATGTATTGCCACATCTAACTTAACAACTGTAAGAGGTCATCTCGCTGATCAGTTTAAACAATTAACAGTTTATATAATTACAAAGTGAAATATTTTAGTAAAAATATAACCAAGTATTGTTGGAAGTTATGTGTAGTTTCTACCTGAAGTTTCCTCAAATTATATGCCCTCGTTGATAAAAATGCTCATTTTAAAAATCAAATACTAATTACCAAATGATCCATGAGTTCTCTCATAATTATTCTCTCTCAAACCTTTTTATTTAATTTCCTTTAGTTCCTCTTATGAAATTAATATTTTTGCATATTCTCCCAGGAGCCTGAACTTGAAGACAAAGACAAACTTGCTTCTGCCACAGGGAGCCAATTGATAATTCATAAACAGAAGAAAGAAAATTTCATTTCTAAGTCTATTGAAAAGATCAAAGAAACTAGCACGGTATAACTTCCTTCATAATTTTGGTAACTCTGAATTTATTATCTTCTTTTTTTTCATTCTTGATTGTCAATTTATATTTCATCCTTTTGCAACTAAAGGTACCTTTTATATGATAGGCTGTTGTGAATCATTATCTTTTGTACTTTTTGCAGGATGTTTGGCAAGGAACCCAGCTGTTAGCAATTGATGTTGCTGCTGCTACGGTTTTACTCAAAAGAGCACTCACTGGAGATGAACTCACAGAGAAAGAAAAGAAGGCTCTCCGAAGAACTCTCACAGATTTGGCATCGGTTGTTCCAATTGGCATTCTTATGCTTCTTCCTGTGAGTCTTTGCTTTGCATTGTATCTATTTATTATTTAATTTATTTATTTGTGGTAAATCTATGGGTTGCTTCTTCCTGTGAGTCTTCTCTGGTTATGTTTATGTACGGATTTTTGCCAATTTTTTACTGCTATAAGAATTGTGGTGTGATTTTCGAACAGTTTGGCATTTTTTTGCTGCAAAAGGTGGTAGATCACTAAAACCTGCACTTACTGTAATTTCCACTAACTTGTTACTAAGCTTTCTGTCCATTTATCAATCAGTTTCACCACAACATATACAAGTTTCATCCATCAAATACAACTAAGCTACATTCTGATATGATCTTTTCCCTGCTGTCGAGGTCATGGCTCATACCATGTCTAGGCTGGGACTCAACCTTTTTCACTTACATGATGGCAAATTGACTGTATCATTGCAATGTAATAGCATACATAAGAACTTCTTTTAGCTTGACCTTTTCATTTCTAGGCTTGGTTCTATCATGTAGGGTCACACACTATTATTTATCTTTTGGAGTGTAAGAATGAATTGTTCTCTTATTTCTCATAAGATCCACAGCTGGTGTAATTGATTTCAGTTATAGTATTGGCATGTCAATTGGGTCCATTTTCTAGGTAGGATCAGGCTCAGTCTTCACTTGCCTTTTCTTACAACTTAGGTTCGTTCCTAGTTGTTTTCCCGTTAAATTTTACTATGACAACTTCATTCAAGTCAGGCCAGCTTCTTCATGACGCACATCTGATTCATAGGGGACCTCTGTTCTAAAGATATGAATCAGTCTTCATCCTGTCAAATTTGAATCAATTAAAGTCTTTAAATTTAAAAGCAACCTGTTGCATGGGGTTACAGGTGATGTTAGATCTATGATAACTGAAGCTCAATCCGAATGCGTAGGTTGGGGCGGTTCTTTAAATAGTATCACAAGGAAAATAATCAATCAATGCTAACAATGCATTTCAGACATGAACCTTTTGATAAGAATGCAATTACTGACCTCGTTTCATAAATGAAAATTCTTTTAAAAAAATAACTACCAAAACATATTGATTGATCAGTCGGTTAATACTATAAATTTCGGGAACGATATGCAAGCCTAGAGGGGGTGAATAGGGTTGCTATAATTTTTAATCTTAATCAATAGATTTTCAAAGTTATAGGCAGCGAAAATAAAAGCAACCACAGAAACAAAGATACATCATAGAGGACATGAGATTACAAGACGTACCCTAGTCTATCTATTATAAGTATAAGAAATTCTTGATCACAGCGTAATTCAGTAAGCAGATACAAGACGTACCCTAGTCTATCTAACTAGTTGTCTCTGGAAACATCCCGTGCAAAAGTGTAAACCCTACCCTGCTAATATTCCTCAATTAACTCTGGTTTGAGTGCACTGTAAAACACCAATCACATGGTTGTAAAAATAGTGTTGAAACCTGACACAACTAAGTATCAATTAAGCACAAATTTAAAAAGATCTTACAATTCTTTATAATCATTTTCAGAAGATGATGATTGTAGATCTGGAAGATGATGGTGGTAATGACGTTTGCGCTGTAGCACTTCACAAAAATTTAATGGTGTTGAAGCATGGCTCTGCAAGTGCTTTTAACGATGAGGAGGAAGAAAGAAAAATAATCTCCAAAAGCTCCCCCTCTTCTCTAGTAATTTCTCCAAGAAATTCTTTTCAAAAAGACGCCTCTTTTCAATCTCCAACTTGCATAGAAAAGACAGGGTTTTTTCCCTCTTTTTTATAATTGAGATAGCCTCCTTCAAAGATCCTATACAAAGAACAATAGGAAGCGCAATCTTAATCATCCAATCCTAAACACATTTTTTAAAGTATCCTTCCATAGTTAGGATTGTTTGAAAATTAACCCTAAGTCAAAAATATCAAAAAACATGCCTAGAAACCCATAGGAATCCATGGTGCCACTTGCCATTGGTGGCACTAAGTGTTGCCATGGATGACTAACTTGCCACTTATAGCGGTAGCAAACTCGGTAGCGAAGGGTGCTTAGATTGCTCTTCCGTCGATTCTCAGGTCGCCATCGTGTTGGCCATCAATGGGCTCTAGTGGCCATCTAGACTGCTTTTTAGCCATTCAATCTAGAAAATTTTCTTTTCAATAAAACAGCGATATCTCTCACCTCCAAGATCTTATTGTTCTGATCTTGGTACCATTTCAAAAAATGATTCAGAACTCGACAACTTTGTAATTAATTTCATTAGTTGTTTCTAGTTGTATCTCTGCCAAAGATGCCAAGGTACAACAATAACATCTCATCAATTTCATTTATCGTCTTAATTGATACCCTTGCATGTCCATCAAACCTGTATACAACTCTACAAAACTTGTACTAATATATGAGTTTGTTATTTATCAAATCAAGAATACAACAACAACTAAGCCTTTTATCCCAAGTATTTGGGGTAGGCTACATGAACCAAAAAAAATAATCACGCCGGATCGATCACTTTGATATTCCTTCTCCATTCATTTCTATCAAGTAATATCTTCTTATTTAAACCTCTAGATTCTATATCTTTGCATATCACCTCTATCCATGTTTTCTTCGGTCTTCCCTTCGTTCTTTTAACTTGTCCTATATTGATAAACTCTCCTCTTCGAACTGGTGCACTTATAAGCCTACGTTGCAAATGACCAAACCATCGTAAGCGATTTTTTTGCATCTTCTCATTGATGGGAGCTGTACCTAGCTTAGCACGAATATTTTCATTTCTCACTTTATCTCTCCTAGTATTGCCGCATCCAACGGAGCATGCGCATCTCTGCTACACTTATTTTCTGTGAATGACGTTTCTTTATAGCCCAATATTCCGTGCTATATAATAAAACTGGCCTAATAGCAGTCCTATAAATTTTTTCTTTCAATCTTAACGGAATATTACGGTCGCATAAAACTCCCGTTGCTTTCCTCCGTTTCAACCAGCCAGTTTGTATCCTATGGTTAACATCATTAACGATCTCTCTATCATTCTGAATAATAGAACCCAAATATCTAAACTGACTGCTCATTTGTATTTCTTGCCTATCCAGTTTTATAGCATTATAGTTTATGGTCCGTCGTTTACTAAATTTACACTCTATATACTCAGTTTTAAACCTATTCAATCTAAAACCTCTAGATTCTAATATATGCCTCCATAACTCTAACTTGGTATTTACTCCTGCTCTTATCTCATCAAAGACAATATTATCAGCAAATAATATACATCAAGGTATCTCATTTTGAATGGTTCTAGTAAGCATCCATCACTATAGCAAATAAGAATGGGCTTAATGCAGATCCTTGATGAGTTGATGTAATCCAATTATGATAGAAAAATCACTTGTTAAACGACCACATGTTCTGATATTGACCACTAATCTATCATACACGTCTTTAATCATATCGATATACTTGATGGGAACTCTTTTTTTCATCAATATCCACCAAAATATCTCTCGTGGTAGTTTATCATAGGTTTTCTCTAAGTCAATAAATACCATATGCAAATCTCTATTTCTCTCTCGGAATCGCTCTATAAGTTGACGAAGTAAATGAATAGCTTTTATCGTCGATCGCCCTGACATAAATCCAAACTGGTTCTCCGATATTTTAACAGTTTGTCGCAATTTATGTTCAATTACCCTTTCCCAAAGCTTCATAGTGTGACACATGAGTTTTATTTCCTGATAGTTAGAACAACTTTGAATATCACTCTTGTTCTTATACAGAACTATTATGGTACTCCATTCATTTGCATTTTTTTAATTTGCCAAATCTTATTAAAAAAATCTGTCAGCCACCTCACACCAATCCCTCCTAAGTATCTCCATATCTCTATAGAAATCTCATCTGGACCAACAACTTTTCTTGATTTCATCCTCTTTAAAACCTCTTTTATTTCAGATTCTTTGATTCTGCGTATGAAACTACGATTCATATCCTCACATTGCATAGTATGATCTCCCAAATCTAGAGTAAAACTACCATTATATAATCTATCAAAATAATTTTTCCATCTTTCTTTAATCTCTTCATCTCGAATTAGAACTGTCTGATCCTCATCTTTAATACACTTTACAGTACATAAGTTTTTAGACTCTCTCTCTTATTCGAGCAATTATATATATATATCTTTTTCTGCCTCTATTATCCAACTTCTTGTACACTTGTTTATATAATTTAGTTTTTGCATCCCGAACAGATTTCTTAGCCTCATTCTTTGCTAGTTTATACTTCTCAAAACTTATTCCATCATTATTATTATTCTTCAAATCTCTATAAAGTCTCGCTTGATCTTAATAGCATTTTTTACCTCTTTATTCTACCATGATATATTCTTACATGGTGGAGCGCCGCCCCTCAACTCATCGAATATATTTTTAGCTATATTTTTAATGCAGCTAGCCATTTTGTTCCATGTTACATTAGGATTATCATGGTCCCTCCAATCTGCTTCTTGTATTACTCTATCTACAAAAACTTTTTGATTACTTTCTAATCGCCACCACTTAATTTTAAAATCTTACACTTAATCTTTCTAAGTTTTCTGTCTAATCTGAATATCTAAAACTAAGAGTCTATATTGGGTAACTACACTCTTACCTGACACTACCTTACAATCGATATAACTAGCTCTATCTACCCTCATAAGTAAAAAAAAAATCTATTTGGCTTGCATTCGATCCACTTTTAAAAGTAACTAAATGAGAAACTCTCTTTTTAAACCAAGTATTTGCTAAAATTAAATCATGAGACAAATTAAAATTTAGAATTGAGTTTCCTGCTTCATTTCTTTCTCCAAAACCAAATTCTCCATGTACACTATCAACCTATTACGACTAGTTCCTACATGCTTATTGAGATCAACACCAATAAATAGTTTTTCTCTAGCGAATATTCCTTGTATTATCTCATTTAGATCCTCCCAAAATTGATGTTTACTGGATTCATTAAGTTCTATTTGTGGTGCATAGGCGCTAATGACATTAAAAATCTCTCTATCTAAAATAAGTTTAATTAATAAAATTCTATCATTCTTCCTCCTAAACTCCACTACATTTCCAAATAATTGCTTATTTATGATCACACCTACCCCATTACGATTTCTATCTCTACCCGTATACCAAAGTTTATAATCTCAAGGCTCTATAACTTTAACTTTCTCACCTACCCACTTAGTTTCCTGCATGCACAAAATATTAACTCTCTTTCTAATCATAGTATCAACTAACTCTGCTAATCTACTTGTAAAGGAATCTATATTTCATGATGCCAACCGAAATTTATGTTTATATTTATGGGCTAATTTCTTTACTCTCACCCGCTCATTAAGATGTGGGAATTCTCTTGACACTACATCTGGACGCCGATATGGCGCGTCGCTTCTGGGCGACGATCTAACAACCCTCACACATTTTTCACTACACCCGGACTCCGATGTAGCGGGTCGCTCAGTAGGGAACGCCCCAACGAAATTCATATTTTGCTTTATATCATAATATATGACAATGTTTTACGTTGGTTGTCAATGACCTACCACAACCCTCCTTTATTTTAGCTTGGGACAGTCAATGCATAGCACTGACGGAGTTTTTATCAAATTAAGGATTTTATATGAATATGCATCCAATAGTAAATAGCTGTGGGTGGCTACTGGTAAAAATTAAATCTCAGGCAAATACAGTCTTTGAGATTGTGAGCAAATAAACATAAAATAAAAGTGAAATAGATACAAGTAAACAAAGAAAGATGGAGAGAGAACGGAGTCAATGTTGTAATGATTTGTTATAGAGATTCCTCTATCATTCTGGGACTATGCCCCCTGCTAAGACCATTCCTTTGGACTTCAATCCACTAGTCTCTTGATTAGTAGGACCTGATTGACCGATGTCACAAAGAAATCCACCAATTTCTACTGAAGAGATCAGGAAATTGTTGCCCAAAACTTCTTACTGAAAGCTAATATAACTCTCAACGAATCCTAATAGGTTGGGAAATCTCTTATAGAATGATCCCAAAATACAATCTCTTGGGTAGGTAGATAACAAACACTAAGCATTAATGTTGGAGAGATTTAATATATACACACACACACACACACTAGATTGAACACAAGTAAAGAATTGGAAAGGATGATCTTCCAATAGAATGAAAGTTTGACTCAAGATGAAGAAAGTTGAGAACTTGAATAAGATTAAATATTTGAGAATTTAAAAGTTAAGATATTTCTCTTTTTCTTCTCTCTCAAGAATGATGACAGCTGAAGCACACATTCCTATGTGTTTAGGTGGGTGCTTGTGACGCAGGACGGAAGCGATTTATGGTTTATGGTGGAGAAATTGGGAAAAACTTAGGGTTTGGGGATAAATTAGGGTTTGAACCTCACGCCTAGGCGAATCACATGCCCACTTTCTCACGAATCACTCGAGAAAAGATTTGATAAAGCAAATCACATGCTTTCAAAAGAAATTATATTTTACTTTATATTCAAATTAGGGTTTTACAAGCCATATATATAGAGAATTATAAAGTAACAAAATAATACCAAATCTACCCAAATTTCTAATCAAATATAATCGAATCATAATGCGACAAGATAGTACCAAATCTAATTAAATTTTAATTAAATCCTAATCAAATCTCTATCAATTCTCCCGCGCTTGGAAATATTCACCACCCGGTGAATAGCGATAAGAAGAAAGTCAAGCACGGTCAACTGAAATTGGTCAATCTTCTCGAAATCTGGCAAACCTTTTCACCGAGCTAAATATAAGAAAATCGAACAGTTTGGAAACCAAAATCTATGCTATCTGACATTTCCATGGTGGCGACATTAACAATCATAGAAGGTCTGGAGAGAAGTCAAAATCTGTCGCTTTTATAGAAAATAAAGAATTTGGAATGTGAGCTGGAAAGTTACTGAAAACACAATCTTCATGAACGTGGCAAATGAATGTTTCTGTAGTTGGCTATGGCAGAAAAATCGAATCATCAACTTTTGGATCTGTAGCAAATTGTATGCTGGACTCGGTTTCATCGCCTAAAATCTTGAAAGCGAATATATCGATATGTATACTCTTTTTAGGGCACTCATACTCATAATGCCAAAATTCTCCATATGCTGAACATTTGATAGAAAGAAACTGATGAGCAGAGTGTTCATATCTTTCACACTTTGAACATTGTTTAAAGACAAGATGCGGAGCATACCGTATACGAAGAAAAAACTGCAAACGATTCCAAGTTGGACGAGATTTATAGTTGTTGAGGTACAAATTAGAAACTTTTCTAACCAACTTTAATTTTGCATAATTGTATTTTTGCTCTAAAGTCAACGGAAAGTAACGGAAAAATTGCTTCAAATTGTTTTTCCAATTATCATAACCATTATGATCATTATAACCATGAAAATATGGGACTGCATCATATATATCACACTCTACTTGCTTGAAATCGATATCAGTGTTGATGTATTTTTTACAAAATATGAATTTCATATTTAAATTAAGTTCAGAAAATACCAAAATTGGAAAGTGTCGATTATATGTCGAATCCAATGAGAACCGGGCTTCAAATGGCCTCACAATCACCCAAAAAATCCTTAACAGGTCTGAATTCTCCTTAACGGGTCTGGAACAACTGTTGCTTGCTGCTGCTTGGTATTGTGCTGCTGCTGCCTGCTGCTGGGGAAATTTGGTTTTTTTTTCTATCTCTCTCTGTTTTTTTTTTTTACTTTTTTTTCACTCGATTTTTCTCTCTTTTTTTTTATCTCTTTCTTTCTTCTTTTTTCTCACTCGATTTTTTTCTCTTTTTTTATCTGTTTCTCTCTTCTTTTCTTTTTTTTTGCTCCTTTTTTCAGATCTGATCTACTGTCAGATTTTTTTTAGTTTTTTTTTCAGATTTTTTTTTCTTTCAAATCTAAAAATAAAAAAGAAGAAGATGGAGATAGATTTGGACTCTGATACCTGAAGATGTGGATCTTGAGTTTTGATACCAATTTGACGGTGGACGGAAGCAATTTAGGATTTATGGTGGAGAAATTGGGGGATAAATTAGGGTTTGGACCTCACGCCCAGGCGAATCACACGTCCAATCTCTTACGAATCACTCGAGAAAGGATTTGATAAAGTAAATCACACTCTCTAAAGAAATTATATTTCACTCTATATTCAAATTAGGATTTTACAAGTCATATATATAGAGAATTGTAAAGTGACAAAATAATACCAAATCTGCCTAAATTTCTAATCAAATATAATTGAATCCTAATGCAATAAGATAGTACCAAATATAACCAAATTTTAATCAAATTCTAATCAAATCTCTATCAGTTTGTCTCCAACACTGTTTCAGGTGAGTAACTGAGGTCAAGCACACATTCTCGTTGGAATATTTTTTGATCAAATGCTTAAATTAGAAAAAAAAAAAAAAAATGATTGTTCATCCACTCCCAGCCATTTGTCATGAGAACACTGGGGATTGCTAGTTGTCGGGCGTGTAGTTGGGAGAATAGCGGTTGCTACTCCAACAAGGCATCCTTGCACATTCACCGGATCAGAGAAGATCTTCATTCTTTTGGCTAGGCGGCCGAATCCTACTGCACCTTAAGAATTTTTCCGCATGGCTTTGTTTCTCCCCTATGGTAAAGGAATTTTTGGCCTTTTGTCAAGTATAAAAATAACTCTATCAAAAGAGCGAGGTCTGTAGACTAGATCGATATTGCTTCTACCTCCATGATGTGTTGATTATAGTCAATAATCAAACTTTGATAATAAAGCTCAATGCCATCCAACTTTCAATTGGTGAGTAGCATGATATGACCTATCCAATCACAAACTCTCAAATAGTAATGGGTACCCCTAATACTAGATTAATTAGATATCATGTAGATATAAGGTCAATAGATATCTAAGAAGTACAGATATGGAGATAGATACGAACTAGAGACTTCGTTTTTTTTTGAAAAATAGGACACGAACATGACAGTGATACGGGAAAAAAAATATAAATATAACTATATATTATTCCATTATGAACATAAAAAATTCACTATTCAAATAGCCAAAAGGAAAGCACTAGCAATGTATAGCTTTATGTCTCTTCATTCCTTTACATAAAATTAGTCTCATCACAACCATGCATCTATGTCCCTCCATATCTCTATAGACAAAGAGACGAGAAAATATGGTAATGACAATGGGTTATGGATGAGCAGGAGAGTATGACTGCAAAAAATCATTTGTCCAAACGTAGAAGGCAAACAAGGCATGTGTACAAGAAAGTATTAAAATATTAATTCCTAAAGCCCAAGTTGGTTTAGATAAATGTTACTAATTTAACAATGTTTATTTTCAATTTTTCTAGGCCATTTAACTCTTTTTTTTCATATACAACCTGCAAGAAACACTGACACGGCAATGACATGACGTTTTTCCCTTTTTACCTTACGCACTGCATAGCTTGTTCGGTACGGTTTTTGCCTTGTCTGTATTTGCACAGGACACATGTCTGACACAAACATGACTTCCCAAGCGGCGTGCCCCTGCTTCTTGGATAAATATAAAATGATATCACTTGAGAAACACCCAGCGACAATGTATAATATTTTGGATTAGGTAGGTTCATGACAGCTATGATGTGAACCCAAGCATATTTTGGTAACCTGATACCTTTTTACATTGTTCCTTTCTGTACTGTTGTTCTTCCTACTGCTAGTTCTTGATAAGGGTAAATTGGATTCCCTTGCAGCCTATTTCTACTAAATTTGATAAGCATTCCTCTCTAGGCTGGTGACTCTTACAAACAGAAGAAGAAACTCAGCAAACTCTATCAGTTTGTATTGCTTTGTATCAAAGATCCGTTTTTCTACTGGCTTTCTGGTTGTGATGTTGAGTGGTGATCCTATTTAGAGATTGATATAAGAGAGTTTTTTTCTTTATTTTTTTTCTTGCGTGTGCAGGCTGTCATTTGCTTCTTTCCCTTCTTTTTCTGTGTTTGTTTTCACATTTTCTTTCTGCTAATCATTTTTTCATGCCGTATGATTGCTTGCCTGTTGAGTGGTTGGGTTGGTGGGCGTCCGGGTAAAATGACATTAATTTGGTCGGCAATAATGAAGATAAAAAGATGCAAATTTTATCTACTGTGGCCTAGCAGGTTTACTTCTTTGAAGACCCTACCGTGTCCTGATGCGAGGTGCCTGTTCTGCTATAAGATTCAGTGAGGCAAACTGCTTATCCCACTGCTGCTGTGATATGCGGATAACAGGATCCTTTTTCTATTTTTATTTCTTAAAAATCTTACCTCTCTGTTTTCTGGTAAGTTCAGGTGGATGAGGATGGCTATGTTTTTCGAAATATTTTTAGTAGTTTCCAAAATTAACACATTGGATGTAAACACAGGCAAACTCTACAGAACTCTGCATTTTTTTTTTTTTACTGAACATTCCTCCTATTCCTTTGCTTTCTAACAAACTGCAACTATCTTCACCTCCATATATATGCTGACTAGTGACATATTTTATGTTGTTCAAGTTTTAAATTAGAAATCGTTAGCAGTCTTACAGCCCGAAGATCATAGTTTAGTTAGTAGTTTATTTTGTCAATTTATGCATGTTTCATCCCAAATATGAATGGTGTATTTACCATTTTCTGCATCATCTTAGGTCACTGCTGTTGGACATGCAGCAATGCTGGCTGCCATTCAAAGATATGTACCTGCTTTGGTAAGACTTCCTGCAACCCTGTTATGCCTTGAGGGCATTATACTTGCTATGCTTACACAGCTGCTCTTTCCTGCGACAGATACCCTCTACTTACGCTCCCGAGAGGCTGGATCTCTTAAGGCAGCTTGAGAAAGTGAGAGAGATGGAGACTGAAATGAGCTGCGATGAGATGACAGACGCAATTAGCTCGAGCAGCAGCAGCCCACAATAATTTCGTGTTTCAAGAAACTCATCTTAGATACATAGTGGAAATTGTACAGATCTCAGATTGGCCATCTCATATAGGTATGTCCTCTGATTATCTCACTCAGACTTCTGTCACATGGTCTCAGAAAGAACATAATTATTTTATTAATTCAGAAGGATTGGTTGTAAGTAGTATGGGAATGGATGCGTTTATGGGCCAATTTTTAGCTCGTCATATTCAAAATTTTGAATTAAAAATGGAAATTTTATTTTTCTAATTAAAAATTTTTAAAGAAGGTAGACAAAAAATTTGGCTCATGAACGCGTCTATTATCATCCCATTTATTTATAACTTTCAGTTGCATGCTGTCATTTTCAATGCTCTTTTTTCAGAATTTGTTAGTTTTTTTTTTTTTTTTTTTTTTTTTTTGCTATTCAATATATTAGATTTGCTTAACCTGTTTTGCTATCTTATGGCAGATGATCACAGAGTGCTGATTGAATGTATTCAATGTCCCAGTGGAGCACCATTGCATTACAGATTACTCTGAGAAACAAAATGAGGCTGCTTGTGCATCAAACAAATATAGAGCAAGGATACAGTAGAGGAATGATCAGCCTTTGAGTACGTCATGTGTATCAGTCAAGAAACTTTGTAGTTAGTTGCACCTGAAGAATTTTGTTATAGATGTGTTTGTGTGAAGCAGTTACTACAGCGTGCAGGGTTCATGTTTACTATCATGTCATTAACGCAGCAGCCTGCATTTAGTTACTGAGAGCAATGTTTGAAAATAATGCATTATATAGCCCATTATATTGCATTGTGATATCTAATGCAAATTCATCACCATTTAACAATGAAAATAATTCAATACACCATAACAGCGGTTTTTTTAAACATTTTTCTACAATATTCATCAATTTTAAGTCATATGAATATCTGTAGAACATCTTTCTGCTAGGAAATATGAAATATATATAGCTCGGTATTTCACACAAAATTGAAGTCATTTCATTTTGTCACCAATACAAGTATGCATGAGTAACCGCCCACTTTTAAGTTGGTAGTCTTATGAACTAGAACTTTGTATATGTATTGACACTTCGAGGTACCGATGGTATGTTGTTTTACTTTATGAGCCGATAATAGGAGCCGAAGTCCAAAGTTTTTTATTTTTCTTTTATTGAAAAACTGTTTTTTTATATCAACTTTAATTTTCTAACCATTTAACAAAATAAGTCACTAAATAAATCTCTCTCTAACATTCCAAACATTATGAGCCGATAATAGGAGCCGAAGTCCAAAGTTCTTTATTTTTCTTTTATTGAAAAACTGTTTTTTTCTATCAACTTTAATTTTCTAACCATTTAACAAAATAAGTCACTAAATAAATCTCTCTCTAACATTCCAAACATGAATCCTCTGATTGTGAATTGTTTTATCATGCCTAATCAAATCTTTAACATGGCCTGTTCCAAATTTCTAAGAAATTTTAACTGTAACTACATAACTTTTTAATTTTGTCATCAAATTTAGAAAATAGGCCAAAATTTTAAAAAAATATATTGAAAAAATTTAAAATTCTGAGAAACTTAGGCTATGTCAAAATTAAGATTTGATTAGACATGAAAAACTTTATATTGGAATGATGCATGGTTTGGAACTTGTATAGAGATATTTCTCATGACTTATTTTTCTTAAAATGGTTAGAAAATTATGAACTAAAATTAAAATTTGTCTACTACCAAAGGCAAAAGCAAAAAACTTTGGTCTTGAGCCCCTATTAGCGGAATGATCAAGCTACAAAGAATCATGCATAGATTAGATGACTAAGTTATGAAACTCCAAAAAAAAATTAGTGCTTATTTAAAACTGCTCCACAGGAAATTTAGTACTTGAATCTACCAAATTAGAATAATATCATAGATTTGTGCAAGATTAACCAAAAATAGACTGTCAACAAAGAGATTCAAGTTATCCTAGCACACACGGAAGATCCTAGAGTCTTATCGAAAACATTTGGTCTCTGATCGAGCAGGATCAACAGCTAGTTGATCCAAACCATCCATTCAAGATCATCCAATATCAGATAGTTGGAATAGAGATCAAAGGCTTTCTTGCACATGCAAGAGGTCCCAAAGTCGTATCGACAACATCACCATCTAGTCAAGAATGATCAATAATCAGTCCATACAAATTATTTGTTCGAGATCGTGCCAAATCAATGAAGACGAGATTATCAAATAGAGATATGAGCTTTTCTTGTACATGAAGAAATCTCAAAATCATACCAGCATATCCAACGTCCAATCAAATAAGATCAATGACTAGTAAACCTGACTGTCTATTTAATACCATGCCAGATCGATGAGATTGGATTACTAGAATGGAGAAATCCCTTCTTAGACATTCGGGTGGTTTTGGAGTTATATCGGCACCATCTAACATATGATTGAGCACAATTAACAGGCACTCAATTTGGACAGTTTCTTTGAGATTATGCTAAGTCAATGAAGACTTGACCATGATAATGGAGATCATAAGCTTTCTAAGATATGTGTGACTTCTCATAGTCTATTAGCTCCATAGGGTGCTTGATCAGGCATGATCGATAGTTAGTCGATTCGGATCATCCCATCAAGATTGTTTAAGATCCGGCTAGATAGAACTATCATGGTGATCAAAGCCTTTCTTGCGCATCCCAAGTCAATGAAGATCAGACCATCATAATGGAGATCAAAGGTTTCTTAGGACATATGTATGTCTATAGTCGTATCAGCACCATAGAGTGCTTGATTGGACATGATCAGTAGTCAGTCGACTTGGATTATCTAATTAAGGTTGTCAAATATCAGGCAAGATAGGATCGTCATGGTGATAAAAAAACTTACTTGCATATAACAAGTGATCCTAAAGTCGTTATAGTACCATCTAATGCATGATAATGTACTATCAATGACCAAATATGTGGATCATCTACTGAAGATTGTGTTAGATCAATGAAAATCGAACCATTAGAATAGAGATAAGAGGTTTTCTTAATATATAAAGGAGGTCTCAATGTCATATAGATATTGTTCTACTTTCAATTAGGCACGATCAATGGCCAGATTGTTCATTCAAGATCATGCCAGATCAATGAAGATCGGACCATCAAATGGAGAATAAAGTCTTTCCTACAGATGTGAGAGGCTCCATAGTCATATTAGCGCCATTATGTGTCAGCAAAGAACTAGTAGTAGATTGATTTGGACCAAAACTATTCATGTAAGATCAAGATCAAAGGCTTTTTTTACACATGTGAGAAGTCCTGAACTTATACTAATATTGTCATGTGTTTGACCGGGGATGACCAATTGGAGGTCAATATGCACTATTCATTTGAGATCATGCAAGATCGGGTAAGATGGGATCCTTAGGATGGAGATCAAAGGCTTTATTACACATGTGGGAGGATATGAATTGTGTAGGTATTTTCATTACATCTGATTTAGAATAAATATTCTGGCTTAATCGAGCCTACATAATGGTTGTCGCTAGTCAATAAGAGAGGGAGAGGGAGGGAGATGTGGGATTAATTAACAACATAAAGAGCAATTATACATCCCTCTAGTTTATTTTTTTTAATTTATATTTATTTAACGTTTGTAATTCTATAAGAGTTAAAATTTATAAAAACTAATATAAAGAAATGTGTGTGTATGTGTGTGTATTGGAGAAAAGCTGCAGAGGGGGGAAGAGGGGCATATGCATATATGCATATGCATGCTATATGCTGCAGTCACAATGTGCGTGTTAAATATGAAAAAAGAAAATAGAGCGGTAATTATGGGTGATCAATATAGAACTCAAAGAGTCACAATCATAATCAGTAAATAAAGTTTTTCTTTTAGCTTCCTTTTTTAACTTGATGGGAGATCTCGTAATATCCATTTGAGTTCTATACTAAATTTTGATAAATCATTCTTTTGATTTGTCAACAAATTGCTTATTAAAACATTCTCAACTAAGAAATATTTAAACCTTAATGGAGATCATCGTATAAATAAAAATACAAAGTTACTGAATTGTGATTTTATAATGCTCAATTTGATTCTTAAACTTAACTAAATGGGGAAATTGAAATACAAAACTTGATTAGCTTCTGGTATTAATTGTGTGAATGATATATTTTGTAAACTATTGATGTGATTGCGATGATGTTTTGATACTTTATCAATCTATGCATTGTATCATGGGGAAAGATTCGATAGGGGATGGTGAATGAGTTATATATATATATATATATATATATATATATATATATATATATATATATATATATATATATATATATATATATATATATATATATGAGGAAACGGGAAATACACCGACGGTGAAGGGAGTTCCTTCACCGCCGCTTAGGTGGCCCAATAAAATTATTACACGTTGCGCCACTTAAAGTAACAAATAAAAGAACTCTCTTAAATACCCCTTGAGTGACGTCACATGTAATAATTTTATTGGGCCACCTAAGCGGCGGTGAAGGAACTCCCTTCACCGCCAGTGTATTTCCCGTTTACTCTCTCTCTCTCTCTCTCTCTATATATATATAATATTATACATATGTGCATCTTGAAGAATGGTTATGATGCAGGAGGAAAGAGTAAGTATGTACAAGTATATAATATATGTGCTTATACATAAACGTATGCGTGTGTGTGTCTATATACATACATACATATATACACACACATACATATACATATGTATATACACACACGCACATACATATACATATGTTTGTAAAGTGTTTGCATAGGAAAGTTGTCTATGGAGGCGTTTCCTAAATCACAATATAGAAGGTGTGTATGGACAATCTGAACTATTAGTTCTAATTTTCATGCTCAAAATAGGTGATGTATAAAAATTCATGTAATTTAGACACTTCTTTATCATTGATAAAGATGTTGTATTTGTTTTATTATTGAAAAACCGTTCATTTTGTATATATTCAATATATAAAAAATGTATGATATTTTGTATACCACCATTTTTGGGGGTAGAGATCAAAATTAACGGTTTGGATTATCCACAAGTACTTTTTATGTTGAGATTTAGAAGCACCTCTATAGGTAACTCCCTACAGAGGCACCTTAGGTATATTTTTCCTTTTACACACATATATATACATACATACATATTTAACATGTACACTGTGACTGCAGTGTGTATATATATATATATATATATATATATATATATATATATATATATATATATATATATATATATATATATAGACACACACACATGTTGGAATTGCCTTAAACAAATTAGTTAGAGTTAGATTTAGATGATATCAATAATGAAATAAGAAATGTCGTTATAATAATAAAAACAAATAACACTATATTCATACTTATTAACTTGTGCATAACTCACACCTCTTATTGTTGTATATGCATTGCTTTAATAGATTTCTTTTATGATTTTACTTATTGAACTATTGAGCTCACCCTTTATTTTATCAAATTTGCATGTAGTAATAAGTGTAAGGACTCGACTTATAAGCTTGCTTGGATCAATTTTGGAGCTACTTATAGAGTTTTGACATTTGTGATATATTTGTGTTATAGGGTTCCATAACTTGTTTTTTACCTGTATATAACTATCAAGTTTGACAGGTGTATCTTGCAATGTATCTTAAGACTTAAATAATTAGTTAACATGAGTTTTATATATTATAGAGTTACATATAATAGGGGTATTTGCTATTTGATGTTTACGTAGAAAGTTGATGTTTTTGCTATTTGCTGCGCGATAAGTATGTTAATTGTGACTGAAATTATATTTATTATGTGGTACTTCAGTAAATACAAATTAATTGTTGCTGAAATTTGGAAGAATTTTGAGGATTGTATTATTATTCGAGGACTATAAAATTATGACCATTACATATAATCGTAATGGCATCGTCAGGCATATATGGTAGGGCATAGTTAATTGCCAATTAATTTGGACTGTCTATTCAAAATCATGTATGATCAGACAAAATTGACATTTAGAAAGGAGATTTTTTGCATTTTGATGATGTATTCCGAGGAAACTAATAAGCTCTAATAGAAAAGAGGAATTGACTCCAATTAACGATTGAATAATCTCAACGGTCTTTGAATATGATAAAATTGGTCAAGTAATAATGATCATTTTGCCAATCCAATTAGCTTTTTTTTTTCCAATTCAATTATCACATTGTTGGTTTAAATGGTTGATTTAAGTACCTCTAATGATGATGGGAAATTTAATGAAAGTATCGCAGAAAATTTCTTAAAACTGAACTGAGTTTATTTGTGAATATTAAAAATACGGTTTTTTTCTTTTAAGGAACTGTAAATAAACGAATATTTTATTTAGAAAGCAAAAACTATAAAATTAATAAAAAAAAAAAAAAGTTAAAAGAATAGAAAGAGAAAGGAAAGAAGGATTCATGCTTCTCGCCGAACATCACAAAAACTGAAGATTCTAGTGAAAAGTTGGCTAAAAATAAAATAGTATAATAAAAAGATAATCTCGTAATAAAAAATAGCCGCACACGTGTCCAGAATGGGTATGGCCTCGACTCCCGTCACCGCCCCACGTGTCTCCACACGCCTCTCAAAGCATCCCTCGCTCCCCTTCCTCCTCCGTGTGAAATTCTAAATTCGCACCATATTTTACTAGTGAGCGCCATTTTCCCCTATGTTGTAAATCACTTTGCTATATTGTATGTGGTGCTCACTAGTAAAATGTCGTGCGCATTTAGAATTTCCCCTCCTCTGTCAGTGCTGGTCTCGGGGCCATGAAAGAAGCTTCAAATCTCGACTCCTGACTGCATTTATCACTTTTCAGTGTCAGTTCTCTGATCTACTTTCTCTCTCTCTCTCTCTCTCTCTCTCCCCCTCTTTCTCTCTCATGGATTCTCTACTTCTCTCTTCGACTCAGCGCGGTCTTTGGTTCGATTCAATTCGCAGTAGGAGCGATCGTCGATCGTCCTCTGGATCGCTGAGCGTAGATTTGAGGTAAATTTCTTGCTCTCTAAGTGAGAATTTTGTGTGAATTTTTTGAAGTCATTGAAAATGCCGAGTTTTAGATGCTTGAATTCTTGCAAGAATTTGTTTGTCATTATTTGGATTGTTGATTGAATGCTGAATATTTGGAAAGAAAACACTAAGAAAATGCGAAAGGGAAAACAATTGCTTATTTTTTAAATAGCAACAATACCTGTGTTCAATGCAATTCATTCATAATTTAGTGCAGATGTTTAGATTGCTGGGGTGATAAAATGGGATTAGATTGAATAAATTACAGGTAAGATTAGTACCTAACAACAACTATAATGTGCAATAATAGTCAACGGAAAATGCAAACACACGACCGTGGAAAACCCTTGTAGGAAAAAACCACGTATGACACTTGTCTTCTTCCACTATATGAGAATAATGAGATATACAATTTTATTTTCTCTAGATAACACTAGAACAATGTTGAAAATCACGCGTTATGAAATTTGTTATATTGCGTTACGTAACCTAACGGAACCCCAGCGCTACGTAACAACTGAAAATAACTCAATGCACTGTAACAATATGTTTTTTATATTATTTTACGTTATATTGCATAATGTTACGTTAAATTACATTATGTTACGTTATTTACAATTATCTTTTTAATAATTTCTATATTATTGTTGATTATTATTTGATTATTAGCAAATTGCTGTAATATTATTACTTGATTAGTTGTTCGCTTGTTTGATTGCTTGTGGAATTGCTAACTTGTTAATTTGTGATAATTTCCTTGTTTGCTTGTAATTCCTCTTCGATTACTGAAATATCTTACTTGTTGATTGTATTGAATTTTTAATTGAACTGAAATCAACAATTACAAATAAGATAAATTGAACATTACAAAATATAAATTCCAACAAATAATGACTGGAATTGAAATAAAAAATTGGAATATTGTTTTCTTGCTTAAATAATGACTGGAATAACAGTTGCAGACTTAATATAATTTATGAAGATAAATGTAAAAATTATTGTAAAATTTAATATAAAATTAGAATAGATTATGATTATAAAATGGTTTTATATTCTTTTTTTTAGATATTTTAAATTTATATTTCAATTTATAGAAATTATTTTATATAGTTTATATTTATTTTTATTAAATAAGTAGGAAATTGCATAACCTATGTTATGTGTTACGTTATATGCGACATTATCTAACAAAGGCAAAACGTTACTGTTATCGCTATTTTAAACATTGCACTAGAAGATCACAATATCAAGAGATCTATTCTTGACTAAACAAGTATTACCTTCGAGATGGATTTTGAGATATACAAGAGAGTAAAATGATGAATCACACCTTATATAGAGGATGAAAAAATGATCCAAATCGTTGGAGGTATATATCTCGCCATCAGGAATCCACTCCTGAATTTTGAGCCAAATCAGACCATCAATGGTTGCTCGATCAATCGAAAAACAATGACCTCTTCTCCTTCTATAAACATCTGCTCTTTGGTGCTCTTTGGTTTTTTTCTCCTTTTTTTTATGTGCCTGAAAACTGAATTTTCATCTATACTTTTAATCCAATTCCCAAGTTAAGGTCATATTCCTCCTTAGATTAGGGAAAGGATAGTAGTAGGTTATTCTAAAAATATTATCCAAATCATAAAGATTTGGTTAACAAAGATGGTTTCCTCTTCATGAGGCGGGACTACCTAACAATCTCCCCTTCTAGACTCATGAAGAGGGCTCTGCTGACCCTGCTGATTTTTTGCAAAGTTTAGCTTCTCTCTAGACAATGCTTTAGTTATCATATCCGGTCCGTTCTTATTTGTATGGATCTTCATTAGATCTAATAACTTTATCTTCAGCACATCATGAATCTAATGATATCTAACATTAATGTGTTTAAATTTCGAATGAAGTTCTGGATTCTTGTTGAAGTGGTTGGCACCCTGATTGTCGCAGTAGACTATATACTTCTCTTGTTTCAAGCCCAACTTTTTTAGAAATCTTTTTAACTATAAAGTTTCTTTGCAAGCTTCAGCTGCTGCGATATACTCTGTCTCCGTGGTAGATAAAGCAACACATTTATATAGTTTGGACTGCATGATACTGCTCCCATTGCAAAAGTCATCATATATCCGGAGGTAGATTTTTTGGAATTAATATCACAGGCAATATCTGCATCTGTAGTCACTAACTTAGGTTTACCATTGTTATAACACTAACACATATTTGAAATGCTTCTAAGATATCTGAATATCCACTTTACTGCAAGCCAGAATAAAGTACTTGGATTAGAGAGAAACCGACTAACAACACCAACTGCATCAGTGATATCTAGCCTCGTGCATACCATAACATACATCAAGCTACCAACTGTAGGTGCATAAGACACATTCTTCATTCTTTTTTTTTCTTTCGCATTTGTAGAACATTGTCTAGAAGTAAGCTTGAAATGACTTGCAAGGGGAGAGTTGACTGTTTTTTCCAGACTCATGCCAAACCTTTTCAATATATTTTTCTTGCGACAACCAAAGCTTTCTATTTTGCCTGTCACAAAAAAATTTCTTGTCAAGAATTTGCTTTGCCAGTCCCAAGTATTTCATTGTAGAAGACTTGCTGAGCTCTCTCTTTAACATATCAACTTTACTAGCATCATGACCAATAATCAACATATTATTTACATAAAGTAAGAGAATAATGAAATCATTATCAAAAAATTTCTTAATGAACACACAATGATCATATTGTAACTATAATTCAGCATGAAGGAGTCAAAACTTCTTGTACCACTGTCTTGGTGCCTGTCTGAGACCATACAAGCTCTTCTTCAATTTACATACATGATATCTTTACCATTTTCTCGGAATCCTTCTGCTTATTCCATAAATATCTTCCAAATCATCATGGAGGAATGTAGTATTCATGTTAAGTTGTTCAATCTCCATATTCAAACTGACAACTAAGCCAAGAACAACTCTGATAGAAGATATTTTTATAACAGGAGAGTATTTCATCAAAATCTATACATTTCTACTGACAAATCCTTTCACAACTAGCCTTGCTTTGTATCTTAGTTGTGAGCTATTCTCCTGAGCTTTTAGTCTATATATCCACATATTTTTCAATGCTTTTTACCTTTCGGTAGTTTCACCAAATCATAAGTGTGATTCTCTTGCTAGAATTTTATTTCATCTTGCATAGCTGAAAGCCATTCTTCCTTCTCATGAGACATAACCTCATGATAGTCTTCTGGCTCTCCTCTGTCAGTAAGCAATAAATACTCACTGGGTAGTAGTTTTGCACTCTCTATCTGATCTTCTTAGCGGAGGCTTTATTGGTGGTACTGGTGATGTCTGATGTACCTAATCTTTTGCTTGCATATTACCTACATGAATACCAATCTGTTCTGGATCTTGATGATCATCTAACATTGGTGGACGAATTAGATCTAAATTAACTAGAGCATCAGCTGAGGGTATAGACTTCTCAGTTTTCTCAATATTATCAATTGTTTTATTTTTGAAAAAGGTTACATCTCTGCTTCGGATAACCTTTCTGTTCTCTGGATCTAATAATCTGTATCTAAACTTTTCATGTGCATAATCCAAGAAAATATACTCTTTTACCTTACTATCAAGCTTGGATCTCTCATCTCTAGGAATATGAACAAATGCTCTGCAGCGGAACACCCTTAAATGCCTATAAGAAACATCTTTTCTTATCCAAACTCGTTCTGGAATGTCACCATCCAAAGGAACTGAATGATAAATATTGATTAAGTCAACTGCAGTTCTCATCACCTCACCCCAAAATGATTTTGGTAACTTGGCATGGGAAAATATACATTTGATTCTTTCTACAACCGTTCTGTTCATGCTCTCTATAACACCATTCTGTTGAGAAGTCTTTAGAACTGTCTTCTCCAGCTTGATGCTATGGATACTGCAAGATTTTTCGAATGGCCCTTTATACTCGCCACCATTGTCTGACCTTACACATTTCAATTGCCTTTCCGTTTCTCTTTCAATTGTTATTTGGAAATATTAAAGACATCTAGCACCTGTCTTTAGATTTCAAAGCAAAATCCCAAACTTTTCTGGAATGATCATCAATAAATGTAACAAAATAAAGTGCACAATCTAAACTTCTATAGCTCATACTGCATACATCAGTATTGATTAAATCAAAAATATTTTTCTTTTTAGATAGAGGAAAACTATGAAATGCATGTCTATGTGCATTTTCATGTAAACAATGTGCATAAGGTTTTAGAGACGTACCTTTCACATCTACAAGGATATTCTTCTTAGTGAGAATTGAGGTCCCTTCTAGCTCATGTAACCGAGCCTCTTATGTCAAAACTCAATAGAGTCTGACTGAACGGCATTCACGTCTCATTTTTACCGAGCTTTGCTTGCATCACATATAATGTGTTTGACTTCTTTCTTCTAGCTATGAAGGGAGAACCCTTGGTGAGCTTCTATTTACCTTTACCAAATTGATTACTGAAATTTTCATCATTAAGCTTGCCAGCGGAGATCAAATTCAGCCGAATATCATGAATATATCTGATGTCTCTAAAGACCAACCTGTACCCAGTACTGGTTTCCAAACAAATATCACCCATGCTTATAATCTTCGAATGCATCATCATTTCCCATTCTTACATAGCCAAAGTCACTGCTAATGTAAGATGTGAAGAAATTTGCACGTGAAACAACATGGTATGAAGCACTTGAGTCAATAACACAACTACTATCATGTCGTGCAATATTAGCACAAGTCTCATCAAACATAATGACGACATCAATATCAGCTGCAACTACAGTAGTTTCTTTCTGTTCATGCTTCTTTCCTTCACCACTGTTATTTTTCTGCTACCATTTGAACTGTCTGCATTCACTTTTCAAATGCCAAAATTTTCTTACAATGATAATACTGCTTATCTGGACTGTGATTTTCTCTGTTGAAATTAGGATGGAAGTCGCGGTGCCGGCTTCTTTCCTGTCTGTCTTTCCTCTCTGAAACGAGTGCATCACCATCAGAAGATAAACATGATTATTTTCTTCTAGCTTCTTTATCAAATAGACTATCTTTGACCATATCCAAAATTAACTGTCCATTCGGTACCGAATTACTTAGTGATACAACTAGAGTGTTCTAACTGTAAGGTAAAGAACTGAGTAATAGTAATGCTTGAGCTCATTATCGAGAATCATCTTCATAGTAATTAACTAGTTTACTAAGCTCTGGAAATCGCTAAGATATTTTGTAATATTCTTTCCATCTCGATATTTTAGATTTACAAGTTTTTTAATTAAAGAAGCTTTATTTTGTGCAGTTTGCCTTTCATACAATATTCTAATTTCTTTCACAAGGCATCGACTCTGGATTCTTGGGAGACATGGTGGAATATACTTTGATCAACCCACCGTCTGATATAAGCAATAGTTTTTCTATGCATCAAATCCCATTCTTTATCGGTTTTGTTAGCTGGCCTAGCATCATCACCTTGAACAGAATCATGCTAATATTTGTAATACAAAATATCTTCCATTTTTGGTTTCCAAATTGAATAATTTGAGCAATTCAATTTTATCTTACCGGCTCCCGTTTCTTCTATTTTATACATTTTAAAATTTCAGCCAAGCAACCAAGGCTCTGATACCAATTGATGTGGGTGGTAAAATGAGATTAGTTTGAATAAATTACCAGTAAGATTAGTAGCTAATAACAACAATAAGATGCATTACTAATCAATAGATAATGCAAACATATGGGATTTACATGTAAAATCATTATAGGAAAAAATTATGGATGACACTTGTCTTTTTCCACTATATGAAAAATAATAAGATATATAATTTTATCCTCTAGATAATACTAGAGGATCACAATATTAAGAGATCTATTCTTGGCTAAACAAGCATCATATTCGAGGTGGATTTGAGAAATACAAGAGTAAAAGGATGTATCACTCCTTACATAGAGGACGAAAAAGCGATCCAAACCATTTGATGCGTACATCTCGCTGTCGGGAATCCACTCCTGAATTTTGAGCCAAATTGGACCATCGATAGTTGCCCGATCAACCAACGAACAATGGCCTCTTCTCCTTCTCCAAATCTCTGCTCTTTGCTTTTTTCTTCTCCTTTTTTTTATGTGCTTGTAAACTTAATTTACATCTATACTTTTAATCCAATCCCCCAAGACAAGGTCATATCCCTCCTTAGATTAGGGAAAAAGATAGGAGTAGGTTATTCTAAAAATATTATCCAAATCATAGAAATTTGGTTAACAAAGGTGGTTGCCTCTTCATGAGGCGGGCTCACCTAACATAGATACATCATATGCTTGCTTCGATTGAGGCACAACTGATCGAACTGTCAATTTTTTTTTTCCTTTCAATTAATGCATGTTTCTGTTGAATTTTAACCAATAGGTCAGGAGACTAGAAATTTCAAGAACAATACTTGGTTTTTTATCCTTCCAATGTTTGTTCCCTAAACTAGAATACGAAGATAGGTTATTCAAGTGAAAAATCATCAGGGACTTACGGCTGACAACTCAAGTTTGACAATTTGCACAACACTTCTACTCAGTCTGTAAAGCAAAATTCTAATGGGCATGCTTTTATGTAGAATATCATTACAAGCTTTAAAGTCTTGGAGTCTGTTTTGGGTAATTAGCTGAAGTTTATTGCATTGGAGTCAATGTTTTGTCTAAGTTGTGTTGGTTGGTTCTCTTAAAAAGGATTTAAAATTTACTGCAAAATTGCTAAGAAAATTAGCAATTTTATGATGTGTTTTTTTTATTTTTGGTATCTATTACAATAAAGTAAATAAACTAACATATAATTGGCTAGCCTCAAAATTCATAGATAATTAGTAAATAGATTATAAATTCGTGAATCTTGCAATATCCATTTTCAATATTTCTGGCTATAAAATTTTAGGTGGTTTGTGTAAATAAAAATTTCATTAACTAACAAATGGTTAGGTTAGATTACAAATTGTCTAATTCTCTAATGCAAGATGCGCATCTTATTTTTGGCCAACAAATACTAACTTGTTAGTTTTTTGCTAATGTGCATTGGTGTGAGACTAATATTATAGGCTCCATATCATGAAGGATAGCTCAAAACCTGATACAATATTGTCTATACTAATCAGTGTTGACTGATATCTGAAACCTTGTATAATAACTTATTGCCCATAAGGTACCCGTGAGCCTCGAACCTTAAGTTTGACCTTTCATTTGCAGGTAGAACAAGACATTTCTTTTTTTTTTTTTTGAAATCAATAGAACAAGACATTTGATTTGAAGCTTTTCTGGTGAAAAAGGAATTCAATGATCCATACTGCACATTACAATTTAAATTTTTCTGATTGGGCGTAGCTCGCTTTGAATTAGAAGGTTGTATCTCATTACAATCATGTTGAATTTGCATCATGCTTATTCTTCTAGTATTAACACCTAGCAGGAGCACTAGTAATATATTCTCTGAATGTTGTATGCACTATTAGTTTGTTTGAGTTCTGTAAGTGGATGACCTACAGTTCTTAGAATATAAAATCATGGTTCTCAACCAATATTTAAAATATCAGAATTCCTATTTGTATCGGCCAATAATATATTGTAATTCATATCATAATCAGCAATATCAGACATATCATATCATAATTATCATAATATTCACAATACTAGATCAATATTAAAATTATAACCCACAACCTTCACTAAAAACTTTAGAGTTTCTGTGCAGGTACAATGAGATGAACTTTAAGAGTAGTATCTACTTCTTTTGTTTAGCATACTATTTGCACATGGCCTTGCAAATGGCATGTACATCGATCTTCGTTTTCTCCTATAGTCTCAATCAAGGTTTCAAAATATCAAGCTATATCATATAGTGAATATCGTATTGTATAGCCATATTCATTGGTTTTTTGCTTGTCCTCTATTGTCCAATCATGGTTTTAACCAATATAATATTTTTATCATATCACTAATTCATTTCAGATTTTGAGAAATCTGGAATGATATAGATTATATAATAATGATCGGCAATATCACAGATATAATGCCAATATCTCTGATGTTACCGATTTTTGATACCATAGACCATAAACAAATACCGATTCTGAGATTTTAAACCTTGGTCTCAACACTTCCCATATTATCTTTCTTATAATCGTCCTTGTTTTGCATAATCAAGTATAAACACACCTTCTCATGGTTATTCTTTTATCCCAGAATGCTCATATATCCATAACTATTCTTTGTGTAGAATTTCAAAAAAACAAAAAAGAAAATTTAACTCATGAGATTATTGGTTTTCTTATTATTTTACTTCTCAAAGTGTAACATTTTTCTTTTGGTAGACTGAGACCAAGTGAATCCACACTTACATCCAGGGGACAAAAGATATTTGGCAAGGCATTTCTCACCTTCTATTTAACCTGGTTTACTTTATCTTTTTCCTTTCCAATTCAAGAGTTAATTGGCTACTTGAAATAGGTCACCCTGATATTGTCAAGTGGGCTACTGGACGTGTTTATGAACGACATGCAGAAGGGAGTATGCTGAAGGTATATGAAAGTCATAGCATTATTTTTCTATGACCATCTTTGGTAATATTACCTCATTTTTAATTTCAGCTTCAGATTAACAAATTTAAGTAGGAAAAGAATAAAATTATTAACCATCAAATGAATTTTTGATGCTAATTAGGTGTTGGGTGCATATGCTGAAAACAGAACCTGTATCATCCAATTAAGTTAGAACCAAGGCAGACAAAGATTACATATTGAGCTTTCATCTTGGTTTAAAGAACTTGCAATTTGAATATTGAATATGTCAGATAATCCAAATGTTGCTCATAATATTCATCAGAGGAATAATCCACAGAGATGGCTCTTTCTTTTGATGCATAGTAGTGTTTTTAGTCTGACATTTATCTGCAGCACCAATTTAATAAAGTCAACAACAAACAGAGATTATATAATGAGAGCTAATTAAGTAAAACAAAAGAGCTTGTTAGGTTCAATTTTTTCATAACATAGTGCTCTAATAGCTTTAGTCGATACAATTCATACGTAGGTGTTTGATACTGCATCATATTAAATGTTTTTCATAATGCCCCTGTTCTTGTAGAGCTACTTCAGTTATGACAATTTTCAATTAGAACATGAAAGCCACCTGAAAACTTGGCTGCTATGATGTTGATGGAGAATTGTTTTGGATATAGCTCCAAAGTTTTTATGTTTCTGTGCTGATCTTGTGACATAGTAATGCAAACATTCATCCAGTTTGTTGAAAAAGTTGTAATTGTCCTTGAAAATAATACATTCCTGGTAGTGTCTGGCTGTTAGTAACACATCACCTGTACTATGCAACAAACAACAGGAAAAAAGTTCTCCAAGTTTGGGGGTTGATGATGTAATGAAATATTCTCCTGGCAAGGCTTTTCCGCTTGGAGCATCAAAAGTGGAGGATGGGATCAATTTTGCTATATTTTCCCAGCATGCATCTTCAGTCACACTTTGTTTTTCAATTCCTGAGGAGTAAGATGCTTACACTCTTTTTCCAACGGGTTTGTTATTTCTTAAATATACTGTTGGAAAATTTGCTGCTTGATTTCGTAGTAGAGAGTAGTTCTCATCACTTGTTGAATTTTCTGGTTATAAATAAAATTGAGAAATTTGAGGGTTGCTTATTGCTTTGCAATGATTTCTTCTGCTTAATGCTTTTAGTTTGTAAATACTACCTGGTATTAACTTTTGGCTACCATACATATAAATTCCATTGAAAGAGACTAAATCAATAATAACTGCTGTGTTCTATTTTTCCCCCCCCTTTTTGGATAATAAGGCCATAGTCTGATTACTTGTCCAAGTGTATCTCTCGAGTGGTATCTTTGGGAATCTAACCTGGAACTATCCTTTGGGGAGCATGGTTTTGACTAGCTGGGCTAACCCGCTTTCACATGAAATCCTGTTGAGAGGGCAGGGGAAATGAATAGCATTAAGCATACCCTTAAATGAAAAAGATATGGACTGATTTTTTTTTTTGTGTTCTTTTTCATCGTTGAAAAAAATGTGAATATTAAATACATGCTCATATACATATGGATGAACTGTATCATTGTACTTGCAAGGAAGAATTCTATGCGTACTGATAAGATCATTACATCTAAGGATGACTACAATACATACTGATCTGTTTGTTATGTTAAAACTATGTAGTTGTTGCTCCTACCTCCATGCTTTTGTTTTTTGTGTTGATTTTGATGATTATTGCATACTGTTATTTTGGCATGCCATCAAGTGTTGTTTTTGAATGATTATATTTTTTGTAGGAGCAATAATGAGGAACTGCATGATGGTATGATAGAAGTTGCATTGGATCCTCAAAATAATAAGACTGGAGACGTATGGCATGTTTGTGTAGAGGTAAATTTTTTAAGATATGGGTGATGTTATCTATGCAGACAAATTGAATTATTACTTTCATTACCATTTTCATGGAAATCACTTCATCCTAGATGGTCATTCTGTATGGGCTGATGTGACAGTTAGTGGAAAACCATTTTGTTGATAGCTTTCCTGACACATAATAATCCATGATGATTTCTAGGAGTGAAATTACTTCCTTGTGACTTGTGAGGTTGGTGAGCAGTCAGAAATCTTCAGTTGTTTCCAGTGTCCTTAATACGTCGAATATAATACCTAAATATGTCGAATATAATTTATATTCATGTGCTCTTTGCTATATGACATTATGACTCATGGAAACCTGTCAGAGCTTTAATTCCTTGTACCTTTGACAATGGTAATATATGAACACATCCCTGCAAAACAATAATTGAACAGAAAAACTCCCTTTAAGATGTACAGAAAGGAGGTTAACATGAAGGAGACAGGCAACCATGCCTGATGGTCAAACAACGCTTAATTTTCTATTTTAGTGGTTGTGGATTTTTAGGGACTGGAGTACCTTGGACTATAAAGAAACGTCATTCGCAGAAGATAAGTGTAGTAGAGATGCGCATGCTCCGTTGGATGTGCGGCAACACTAGGAGAGATAAAGTGAGAAATGAAGATATTCGTGTTAACCTAGGTGTAGCTCCCATCGCTGAGAAGATGCGAGAAAATCGCTTACGATGGTTTGGTTATGTGCAACGTAGGCCTATAAGTGCACCAGTTCGAAGATGAGAGTATATCAATGTAGGACAAGTTAAAAGAATGAAGGGAAGACCGAAGAAAACATGGATGGAGGTGATACGCAAAGATATGGAGTCTAGAGGTTTAAATAAGGAGATATTACTTGATAGAAATGAATGGAGAAGGAATATCAAAGTGATCGATCTGGTATGATTCTTTTTTTGGTTCATGTAGCCTACCCGAAATACTTGGGATAAAAGGCTTAGTTGTTGTTGTTGGAGTACCTTGCGAACAAACTTTTTGTGCTTACTCTGTCATCAAAACTTTGGGTGCTTATCATTTTTCTTATTTTTTTATTATTTATTGATGGTTTCTTAGCTCGTACTTCTTCATAAGTTTCTCAAAGATAGTCACTATGATTTTTGTTCCATCTATTAATTTATTTATTAGTAGACAACTGCCGTCTAGATAATCAACATGACAAGTGATATTATCCTCATTTTATTTGAGTCTATTGTTTTACAAAACCAGAGTTATTGCTTACTGAATAGTATCCATCTTTTTCAAAGCTTTCTTTCTAGCACGAAAATTAGAGTGCACTTTGGATGGTCTTGTTTTGATTGGACATACCCAGCTTACTATTCCATCACTTTTTCTTCCAAGTTCAGGGTTTGCCCGATTCTGGTGTACTTTATGGCTACCGTATTGATGGACCTCATGACTGGAAGCTGGGACATCGATTTGACAGCAGCAATATCCTTCTCGATCCTTATGCAAAACTAGTTGCAGGTCGCAAGTTATTTGGGGATGTTAGAAATAAGATGTCGAGGTTTTATGGTACTTATGATTTTAGTAGCTTGCCTTTTGACTGGGGCCCTAACTACAAGCTTCCAAATATACCTGAGGTACGTTTTAAACTTGAGGTCACATCATATCTCATCCTGGCCTTCATGTTAACCTCTATGTCGATAATGCAGGCAGATCTTGTCATATATGAAATGAACGTGCGGGCATTTACAATTGATGAATCTAGTGGGTTAGATCCGAGTATTCGTGGTAGCTATCTTGGTGTCATTAGTAAGGTATACAAATTCTATTTATTGCTGAAGTTTCTCTCTCTCTAAATCAGTTATAAGCCCAGGGGATTTCTACAGTCATAATCCCTCTTTTGCTAATATAAGAGAACTTTCTTAGATGTCTACAGATGTGAAATATGACAGAGTCAACCATTTCCAGTGTGGTTACATTTCCATTTCTCTCTTTAAATATTCCTTGAGCAATTATCTTTTATAATTGGAAAATCACATTAAGCTAAATGCATATGATATTGTGCTCTTTTATAGATACCTCATCTGCTGGAACTTGGTGTAAATGCCGTGGAACTATTACCAGTCTTTGAATTTGATGAGCTGGAACTTCAGAGGCGTCCGAACCCCAGAGATCACATGGTGAAATTTACTGTTTTCCTTCAAAATCTCTTTAGCAAACTCACGTACTATACACAGATTTTGTTGCTTCTGATTGTGGTTTAATTTGTAACCATTCTGTTTGAACCATTTTGTTCCCATTACCGCTATAGCCCTTCTAATTTGACATATGTATTCTTTTATAGATCAATACATGGGGCTATTCTACTCTCAATTTTTTTGCCCCAATGAGCCGATATGCAAGTGGCAGTGGTAGAGCTTTGGTTGCTTCTCAAGAGTTTAAGCAAATGGTCAAGGCTTTGCATGAGGCTGGAATTGAGGTACTTTTTTTGGCACCACATCTCTAGTTTAGGTGGTCCTGAGATCTAGCAGGCCAATAATATGTGTGTTTTTGTTCTTTTTGACTTACACTGTCTCTGAGGTGAATGTGGCTCCTTTTAACTATTATCTTCATGGCTCTCCATTTATTCTCTTAGCAATGTAGAAGATTTTGGAGGGTTACTTCTTATTTTTGTGACCGTAGGTTGCATTATAGGCTAACATGCATACCTAGCTATTCTGTAACTAGCTATCTAGGTTAAATGCGTAGTGCCTCTCCTGTCCATCCCTAGTTCATCGCGAGTCAATATTAAGTGAAGCCAAGGTTTTGGTCATGTCAGGTGAATCATTACTCAAGTATTTTGATTATTATTGAAAAATCATGGGAAAAAGAGTAATATTTGAAATGCTTTGTTTGTTTTTTAATCATTATACCAAGTAATCCCCCCTCCCACAAAAAAAAACCCACAAAAAAAAAAAAAAACTCTCCTCTGCCAACACCTAAAACATTACCTATTTACCTGTTCAGACTTAATCTTTATATTCCCATACTAACAAAGTCACACCTTAAACCTTTTAAGTTGGGACAAAAAAAAACCCTCATGTTAATCACCATCTGTTCTCTTTTGGAAGGTGTGTAAAATAACTATTTATGATTTGATGAGAGTAGGTCTTCTTCCTTCAGTTCACGCAACACTTAATAGAGGTACCTACTCACTCATCCACTCTTTGTCCTCATCTTGTTCACCCGTGTTTTTATACTTCTCCCCTCAACATGTGCAACCAAAAACATCACCAAACCCTAAACCTTAATATGTTGTGTTACTTTTGCAACCTCTCTTCCGCCTTGCAGGCGGTCACTATGAAGCCATCTATCATTGTTAAAGGAAATGAATAGATTTAATTAAAGGTTGGAGCTGTATAAGTAAATGCAAGTGTTGCAACAAGGAATTCCATGCCAGAACAGTCTAGGATCTCTTTTTTTAAAAAATACAATTTAATATGTAAATCTGGCATGCAACTGGTTCGACTAAAATTCTAAACAAACCCCAAATCCTAAACCTTGAGCGCTGAAAATTTCACCCAACCATATTAAAAGTTATTTTAAACGTTTAAAATAAACTAAATCAAGTGCCACGGTTCTTTTAGCCAAAATTCAAGGCATGTGCTTCGTTTTTAAAATGAAGTTTCCAGATTATACAAACACAGAGTCATACGTACTGCAACATTTGTTTTTTGAAAATAAGGATGAAGTTGAAAGGTCTAGGCAGAATGGATTTAAATAAATATATTTTTTCAGTTAATTATCATCATCATCATTATAATTATTAGTTTTTGAGAAAGGCCATACTCTGGTGCAAGTAAGATTTGAACCCCGGACCTCTTGACACTACAAAGACGTTTGCCATTGTGTTACGTTAGCACTTGCCTAAGCATGCATGTCGAAGACTGTTGCATGTGCTATTTCCGATGTTATGTAATATTAGTATTAATTTAAAGAACATGTTGCAGCTAAACCACTAGCCGGGAGGCTAACAGTCACTGATTACACCCACAAACTAAAATACAGGCTCCAAGCTTTACGTTTTCCAACGTCCCAAAAAGCATGAAGTAAACTTCACCATACAAAAAGAACCAAATGCCAAGAGGAAGAATCACCAAAGATTGATCATCCACAGTTGAAGCCTGCCAACGACTACTAGCAAAGGAGATCCCTCCACCAACACCAAAGTAACTACTAACAGGAACATAACCACCATTTAACTGCCTCCTAGAACAAGTGAGAATTGAAGAATTGACTTCTTTTACAAGGCAGCTTGAGATTTCCTCCTCAGACATCAGCTGAAGTGTGAACAGAACCAAGTAACTCCAAAGTGGACTTAGCCTTAATGATCAACATTTCTTACATTCATTCGAAACCACAAACTAGGGTTATGATAAACATATCATACGTCATTCTAAATATTCTTATTTTTCTTATGCTAAACTATCCACCAAGTATGCAATGACTTTGGCCTACCTTTTACACCAACAACTGTATGGAAAAGTAAGGAAATCACTAATTATCAAATAATTAAAATTTGGTCTTGGCATGGCATTTGCAGAAAACAGGCAGAGGGGTAAATATACTAATTTTTTTTTTTTTTAACCTCAGATTGTGTGCATATTAGTAGGATACTCCACAGCTCCTCTTTTTGTGGAGTCTGAACTGAATATGATCTAAGTTTTATATGGGCCTGAAATTAGCACTTGTTCCATCTCTTTTACATCCTCTTTACATCAACAATCGGCAATATATAAATCCTTTCCTCTTGTTGGATCTCATGTTCAATAAATAGGCCTTTCTCTTCTTTATTATATCCTCTTCAACTTCGGTATCCCCTTTGACATTTGGCCAAGATAGTGCCAAGATAGTGCAGGTTCATATATCCAATGCTACACATTAGACTCAGGTAGTCCTCGTATTATCATCCGCCCCACATTGTTATGAGTAATTTCTGTTGTCTCCTGCCTTAATGGCTGCTCAAAATTAGAAAAAGCTGTGTAAAAATACATGCAATTTAAGAAACTAGAAACCTCACATGATCTACTGGCTTCAAATTGTTGATTCATTCTATCCCCTATCTATTCCAGCTTCAAGTCAATTCCATTTTGTGTCATTTTCTTGAGCTTGAAACATTGTTTTTGCAGGTGATCTTGGATGTCGTTTATAACCATACTAATGAAGCTGATGATGCTCACCCTTATACTACTTCTTTTCGTGGTATTGACAACAAGGTAATAGTTTTTGTTGTCAACCTTATCATGTACATTTACAACAAATTGTTGTAAACTACCGAAATGATGATGCTTATTTTAAACTTTAATTTTGTTATGGACACTTGAAATAAGGAAATGTTGTCACTTATCATATCTTTATCGGGGAGCAAAGTATGCATATTTTCTCGAGCAATTTTAATGTGTGGTTGCATACGTGTTGGGCATTATCTGCCATAGTTCTTAAAGAGGCTGTCTCCAAAAAATCAGTTCTCTCTTCAACTGTTGCTAATATGTTCTTGAGACCAACAAGCACACACATAGACATGCATGTTTGTGTATGTGGATAGATGGATGGATGTCGTGTCTTTTCGTATGTGTGTATGCAATTATGTATGTGTATACATGTCGTGTTTACTTGTGAACTTTTTATTTACACGTGTATGTGCAATGTGCTTGTGTGTGTATTTCTCTGTGAGGGTATGCATGCTTGCTTTTGTACTGTGTATGTGTGTACATATTGTGAAAGGCACAATCTGATTTGCTTCAAAGTGATTGTATAGTTGTCACACTTGGTTGATCATTTTCCTTCACTTCATCCTTACTCCTGAAGCTTGACAGGCTTTTCTGTTGCTTATATTGGTGTCTTTGTCCCCTTTGATTACTAGATATGTTTAGGGTTTACTAGAGCTGTTACAAGCATCTCCTTGCCCTTGTCTTCCTGTGAAGCTGCTGCAGACTTGGTAAGGTCTTGTATTTGTGTGATGCTAATTTCCTTGATATTCGTTATCAGTCTCGAGTGTGATCTTGACTATTCCGTGGAAGTCTTCCTTTTTTCTTGGCGATGCATGATTGCAAATGAAGGTCTAGAATCATAATTTGATAAAGGTTTTTCTTCATATTCATCCCTTGATCTTTGGTATTTTAATATTAGTCTTTCAAATCTTCATTTTTTGATTAAGTCCCCCAAATCCTTTAATTTACTCCAGATTAGTCTTTCTGTTAAATTCTGATCCAATCCTCCCAAAACTCAAAACACCCTTTCTTTCTTTCCCAAAATTCAAACTCTCTCTTGCATTAAAACCTAAGTAACCCCTGTAAACCCCAACCACCCCCCACCAACACCCCCCCCCCCCCTTCCCCGGGACAAAAAAAAAAAAAAAATTCTCACATGGCAGGGGCTACGACATTAGTAATGGAAACAAGAGCAATAGTTGGAAACAAAAAAGATAAGAATTGAGCGGAGCAGGAAAAGGAGAAGAGGAGTGAGAGAATAAGCTACAACAACAGCTGTGGCGGTGATGAAGTATTTGGGGGTGAGGTATTTGGAGCAATGTTTAAAATAGTGATAACGGTAACGTAACGTTTTGCCTCTGTTAGGTTATATCGCATATAACATAACGCATAACGTAGGTTATGCAATTTTCTACTTATTTAATAAAAATAAATATAAACTATATAAAATAATTTCTATAAATTAAAATATAAATTTAAAATATCTAAAAAAAGAATATAAAACCATTTTATAATCACAATCTATTCTAATTTTATATTAAATTTTACAATAATTTTCACATTTTTCTTCATAAATTATATTAAGTCTGCAACCATTATTCCAGTAATTATTTAAGCAAGAAAACAATATTTCAATTTTTTATTTCAATTCCAGACATTATTTGTTGTAATTTATATTTTGTAATGTTCAATTTATCTTATTTGTAATTGTTGATTTTAGTTTAATTAAAAATTCAATACAATCAACAAGTAAGATATTTCAGTAATCGAAGAGGAATTACAAGCGAATAAAGAAATTATCACAAATTAACAAGTTAACAATTCCACAAGCAATCAAACAAGTCAACAACTAATGAAGTAATAATATTATAGCAATTTGCTAATAATCAAATAATAATCAACAATAATATAGAAATTACTAAAATAATAATTGTAAATAACGTAACATAACGTAATTTAACGTAACGTTACGTAATATAACGTAAAATAATATAAAAAAACGTACTGTTACGGTGTATTGAGTTATTTCCAGTTGTTACGTAGCGCTGGGGTTCCGTTAGGTTACGTAACGCAATATAATGGGTTTCATAACGTGTTATTTTCAACATTGATTTGGAGGCCTTGGCAAAAGCACAAGGTGAAGAATAAGGAGACTGAGAGAGAGCAGGGATGGAGGCATTGGCAATAGTAGAAGTAGGAGGAGGATGAAGAAAAAGAGGAATGGTTTTTCCTAATGGGGTCCATGGGTATAATCGACAGATTATGCCAAAAAGTTATGACACAGATATTATGAAACAATTGGATGAAAATAAATCAGAGTGACTAATTTGGAGTAACTTAAAGGATTTGAGGGACTAATATCAAAATATGTAGATTTGAGGTATAATATCAAAATACGAAAGATTTAAGGGACTAAAATCGATAAGTTCTATGCTAAAAAACCTTGCCTAATACTTGGTAATATCATTGAGAGGCTTGCACACATATACATGTGACTTTTCGTGAAGATCTCAGTATTTTGTTGATTTGCCATCCATTTCATGCATATAAGCATTGAGACAAAAAATATGTTTCGTGGAAGCTAATCTATTTGACATTGAATTAGTTTGCAATCAATAACCTGTAGAATGGTTTTCTTAACTAACGAAACCAAATAATTTTCTAGACAAAGGAAACATGAGACATGCTTTATGGAAATATATAAAGAATAAGTTTATTTCAAATCCAAAAACTTTCTTTCTTAAAGATTGACAAAATGAAGACATGTTCTGTTGCTTATAAGGTGAGGTTACTTCTGCATTATCTGAAGAAGCCTGTTAGGTAGTAGATGATATTCCTTGACTGGCATCTGAGGTTGTCAGTTCGATTATTTAGCATTATATTTGGTTGGCTACTTGGAGACCAAGTTGTTGCTTAGTCACAATAATTTTACCTTGTCACTGTAACAATATTGTGCAAATTGGTTATGAAGTATATTAGAAAATAGCAGAGACAAATGTCCATAAAAACCATTATTCTTATGGTTGTACCCTATTTCTGTGTATCTATAGGTAATGATTATTTCTGGTTTATGGTTATTTGTTAGTACTCTTTAGTATTTAATATTTAGATCTTGTAAATGTTTTTCACTCCTAATTTTGTGTATCCAATGTGTATATTCAATATTATTATTAAATATTATTTTTCTAGCTAATGTTTGCATTCATGCATTGAAAATCTAATATAAAGTATTGTGGATTTATCATCAATAATTTTATAACCTCTTATATATTTCATACATGTTGTCTCTATGCTATGTATATAAAAACAATGGTCGATAATCTGAGGGGAAAGATTGATACGTCAATGACCAATAAAGCATGACATGTAACATATGCACATTCAAAGAATGCACCGATTCTTGTGCTTGTGGTTATTACACATTAAACAAGATTTTATGCAGTAACCTTTGCTATTGTTGTATATGCACGTGTACATTTTCATAAGAGGAGATACTTAAAGATTTGTTTGTTCATGCATGTTTGTATAACTATTATTTGTTCTGTTCTTTTTAATCTTGGATTTTGCTTAAAAACTTGAGATACCTTTCTTACCTGTAGAGTTGCTTTACTATGTGCACAGGTTTATTACATGATGGATCTTGACAACAGTGGCCAATTACTAAATTTCTCAGGCTGTGGTAAGTCCATAACCACTTTCTAATGTAATTTCAACTATATTCTTGCTCGTGCATATTTCTTGGCAAGTAACCGAGTTTAGGAAAGATGTGGTCTTAAAATACAAGAGTGATGGTTAAAATAGAGAAGTGCTTTAAAATTAAATTCTCCAAGATGGTTACAAGACCGCTAGTGTTGTGTGTGTCAGAGTGCTGGCAATTAATAATCTACATATTCAGAAAAAGAATGCAGCCAAAATGAGAATGTTAGAGTGGACAAAATGGCAGTGCACTAGAGCTAGGATAAAAAACATCCAAAAGCAGTTAGTAGTAGCTCTCGTTGAGAATAAAGAAGATAAGGGAATAAGACGGTTTGGCATGTGCCAGTTTGGAATAGTGATAGGATCATCTAATGGAGCTATACAGTTTACAAACAAACGTGTGGAGATTAAGGATTTGCTGATTGTTGGCTAACCGAGACGACTCTTAACAGAGTTGAGAGGGAGAAAATGATTCATGTTGCTGGAGACAAAATTTGGATAGTTTTCATTACGGTTCATTGTACTTCTCATGTTATTATTTTGTTGGAGATTGCATGCTAAAATTTATATTCTGTAGCTTCCTGTTTATGGCTTGCCTTTCAAAAATGATAAATTTTTTCCCTCTAATTTGGTGTTATTATATTCCAGCTTAAATTCATAATGCCATATGCTTGAAGTAGAATTGCAGAATCACTTGCTAACTTGCAAGTTTATCAATGTAAATTTCTTCTATTGCTCTTTCCATATCTTGTTTTAGGAGTGTTCTACACTGTTTAATGTACCGTAGACTATACATTTCTATTTGTCATGTGTCACACACAAACACACACCACTCTTTTGCTCACCATACAACTGAGAAATAATGAAAAAGTAAATTTCCTGACACCCGAGGGCATATACTTTGATAATGATGTTTTTTTTTTTTTTTCTTTCTTTTACTTTTATTCCTCATCTATGAATGAATCTTTAACATGCACATTCCTCTCATTCATGTTCCATTTCGAATTAAGTTGTCTTTCCTGCAGCTAGAAACCTGTTATGTACATTTCAAACTAGTAGTTTTTCTTCTTGTTCTTTCTCTTCATATATCACTCAATTTTTAGCTTATGTCTTTCATTTATTTTCTTTTTTTGGGTGCAGTAGGTTCTCTTTCCTTCCATTAAAAACTTGATGAACTATCCAAATCTTGTTATTTTATTTTATTTTATTTTATTTTTTATTTTTCCTGTCCCAGGAAACACATTAAACTGCAACCACCCTGTTGTCATGGAACTTATACTCGACAGCTTGAGACATTGGTATTACCTTATTTGCTAAGTCTTAGTTCTGCTCGAATTTTTTTAAGGGGGCAAGTGCTTATTCGCTGGTTAGGCTATAATGGTTCAATTTGGTTTATAATTACTTTTGTGTAGTTAAATTAATGCCTCTTACACGTTGAATTGTAATAATGTTATCTTTTATTATTTGGTTTCAATATGGTACTATATTATTTATCTATTATGTCTTATTGCTATGGCTAAAAGATGAATGGAGTGGTTTTCCCTTTGTACACGCATAAGCATTACCAATTCCAGGCTTTGTTTGGTAGGCCTTGGAGGATTGCTCCTTAGTTAATGGTTTGACGCTTTTTAACCTTGATGTAAGGTCCTACCAGCTAATGAGCCATTGGTCTCACAGCATGCCTTTTCTCATTCACCATTTCCTATCAAGGAACTTGGCGCCAAGTTTTAGAGGGTTGATGGTGGTCAGACTGAGAGCCATTCACAAACCTTCATTAATTCTTGCCCAGAGATAATACAGAGTTGTCTTCCATAGTGGTTCCAGTTTTGTGGAAAAGGATTAGCCTGTTGGCTTCAACCTAAAGTAGACACTAAGTCAAGTTTAAATTTAATTTTTGGAGTACTTGTCATGGTTGTTATGGTAGAAAAAACACGTAACCTTAAATTGGGTTTTACCTTATTTATGTAGGTCTGGAAAAATAGATTAAGAAACAACTAAGACAACAAATAAACTAATAGAATGGCTCAATAGATTAGAAACTACTGCGATGACAAGTGAACTAATACAATACCTTAATAGATTAGGAAACTACTGCTGAATTAGGAAACTATTGTGATGACAAGTAAACTAACCCGACGACTTAATAGATTAGGAAACTACTACTATAACCCCCATATTCATAATTGCCTCTTAAACTGGAGATCTGTCATAACCAATTCGTTATGAAACTTAGGATACTCCGAGACAAAGCCTCGGTGAAAATATTACTAATCTAATCACCCTCAGAACCTTCTTAATAAAATGACAGTCAACTTCAATATGTGCAGTGTGCTTATAAAACACTGGACTACTGGAATGGCTGCTTATGACAATATATCTCCATAGGCTACAACAAAAATGCCCTTCTTGTAAGAAGAGTTGCGGAGATAATTAAAAGTTAGGATTTGATAGGTTTTGTTTAGAGATTGATTAGGATTTCAGTTTTATTTGATTTTATTTTGTTTAGAGATTTGATTAGATTTGATTATGATTTTAGTTTTATTTAATTTTAGCTTGTTTGCACGTGGTGCACGTGGTTTTTTCCCCCCTATATATTGCCTTGTAAACATGTTTAGAATAATGAAGAGAATTATTTCAGAGAAATCTTGCTACTAAGAACATGTAATTTGTTACTTTTTAAATTTTTCGTGTATGATTCGCGAGCATGGGCATGTGATTCGTCTGGACATGAGACTTGAATCCGTTAAAACCCTAATTTCATCCCTAAATCCTCAAATCTTCACCATAAAATCTTAAATGCCCTTTTGTCCTGCATCAAAGAGAGTGAATTCATATCATCTCACACACTGTATGAACCATAGCTCGGTGTTCGGTTTTAACACTAGACTGAGCAACATCATTATTTATTGCTTCTCCATTTAAACCAAATTACCACCAACATAGATAAAAAAACCACTAATAGATCACTTTATCATGAGGATCACCCACCCAACCAGCAGAGTAGCCAACAAAATCTAAATAAGAAGGTTAATTAAATAGACAGGAGACCATTGAGATATTGCAAAGCCTAACATGCAAAAGTACATTGTAACTGCCATGGACACGACATGAATTGACTTAACAATTTTTAGACCAAAGGTAATATATAGGCAAATCATAGTCAAGCAGGCCAATTTTCCATTTAGTCTTCATAAGCTCCACTATCAACAAGTGACTCCCTAAATATTGAATTTGGACAAAGCTGTCTTTCTAATATGCCCAACATGCTTGTCTCACTAATATGTCAAGAAGACCAGTAAGATATTATTGTTGAGACAAAGCTGTCTTTCTGTAGACCGGTAATACTTTTGTTCAGGGTGATGTATCATCTGCACCTCAATCCCAAAAAATTACCTCAACTGGCCAAGATCCTTCATACAAATATGAGCACATAGACAAGTCTTCAAATCAAGAACATCATTTATAAGTTTTCAAATTGAGAATATCTTGATCATAAGCTCCAATAACAACGGTACACAAATATAGAAGGATCAGATGAGCTTCATTTTCGTCCATATTTTCTTTATGACACTACTGAACTTATCATAGCTAGCTCAAGGCGACCATTAATACCTTTTGTTAAGAGGGAAAACCTCTTGAGACGCCCCGAATTTAATACCCAGGTGGTTGATCATGTATGCCTCTTCTTGAGGATATTCGGTCTAATATGAATGCCAATTCTCAACTGCAATAGTTGAAAGGAGAATCCACACGGATTGCAAGCATGCTATAGGATATAATCTTTAAGTAGTCGGCCCGTAAGTCTGTATATCATTTTGCGACTAACCTCTTCTTCAATCGTTCACTTGTCCATATAAAAGACATTTTACTGCATACATATAAAAGACATTTTACTGCATACAACCAGTGACAGCAAACGAGTTGTTTCCCTAGAGAAAATGCAACCAACTTCCTAGTTTGATTATTATGTAAGTCAGCCATTTTTCGTAATGCTTTTCCATCCAGAATCCACTTTAGTAACCAACAAATTTAGAAGATATGAGAGGATATTACATTATGTTTATTACAAGAACAAGTAACTTTCACAAGAGTTTAGGTCAGATATTTCAGTTGAAGTAGGATTAAGCTACGTTTTGCGAAATCAGTATTAGTATTTGTGCATTGTTGACAGACCTTAAATGGTGGCATATCAACCTTGTGTGGTGGTTTTCTACTGTTTCTGGCAAGTGTAACCAGAAAGTGGGATGGCCATACTTTCTAATGAAACTGACTCTGAGAAGGTGTGTTTTCTTTTAAGAATGTTTTACAATGGCACAAGCAACATACAAGGGAGATGTAAGATTCCAAAAATGATACTTTTTATCTGTGTGCCAAGAGAGAGATTTGAGTTGAAACAGAGTTATCTTTGAAGTCAAAATACGAAACTGAGAAGTTGAGATATCATGACCATTCCTATAGCAGTTACTGTTCACACGGATGGTGTGCTTCAGTTTACTTCCTAGTTTAGAATATATTTTGAAGGAAGTTGATATAGTCAGTTCTATCATTGTTTTATTTTGTAAATGTGATAGAGATGAGATTAGTTATTTAGTTGGATTTGATTTGATTAGGAATTTGGTTAGATTTTGGATTTTTAGAGATTTGTTATTATCTTGTTGTTTTAGAATTATTTATATATATGGCTTGTAAAACCCTAATTGGAAATAGATAGTGAAATATGATTTCTTTTGAGAGTATTTGATTTGCTTTATCAAATCTTACCTCTGATTCGTGAGAGAATGGGCGTGTGATTCGCCTGGGCGTGAGGTCCAAACCCTAATTTATCCCCAAAACCCTAATTTTTTTCCCCAATTTCCCACCACAAGCGCTAAATCGCTTCCATACTGCATCAAATTGGTATCAGAGCTCAAGATCCGCATCTTCAGGTATCATAACCTATATTGTCATCCCATTTCCATCTTCCTTCCACTTCCATCTACTTTTTTATTTTATTCTTTTGTTTTTTATTTTATTTCTTTTGATAAAAAAAGATATGAATCTGTGACCCAAAAAAATTGGAAAAAAAAAATCTGATAGTAGATCTCATCTGAAGAAAAAAAAAGAGCAAAAAAAAATCAGATTAAAAAAACAGAAAAAAAATCGAGCGAGAAAAAAAAGAAGAGAGAAAGAGATCAAAAAAAAAAGAAAAGAAAAAAAATCGAGTGAAAAAAAAAGTCAAAAAAAAAGAAGAAAAAAAAACCAAATTTCCCCTCTCCGACATCGCTTTCATCTCCGATCTTTCTGTTTAACCTTTGCTTCATCGCCCCTCCTTTTCTCCTCTGCGACGCAACCTGTTGAAGCAAAGAGGTAAAGTCTAGTTGGGTTTGGGTTGGAGATCAAATCGGGTCCAACAAAAACTTGAGAATAAATTGGACCCAACCCAATAGCAATAGTAGAACCGATACCCACTCCAGTGCAGATCCAGTCCAACTTGACTTTTGGGTACAATTAAGAGTTAACAATAGAGCAGACCCGTTAAGAGGAAAGTATGCTCGTTAAAATTTTTTGGGTGATTTTGAAGTTATTTTGACTCCAATTCGCATCCAGTTTGAAGCTCAGTTCACATCAGATTTTTCTGGTATTTTCTGAACTTGCTCTGAAAATTTTGAAATCATGGGATTTATGTTTTATGGTAAATATATCAACACTGATGTTGATTTTAAACAAATGGAGTGTGATATATACAAAGCAGTCCCATATTTTCATGGTTATAATGACCATAATGGTTATGAAAATTGGAAGAGTAATTTAGAATAATTTTTCTGTTACTTTCCTTTGACTTCAGAGCAGGAATATAATTATACTAATTGAAGTTGGTTGGAGAAGCTTTTGATTAATACTTCAACAACTATAAATCTTGTCCAACTTGGAAACGGTTGCAGTTTTTTCTTCGTGCACGGTATACTCCGCATCTTGTTTTTAAACAATGTTCAAAGTGTGAAGGATATGGACACTCTGCTCATCAGTGTCTTTCTATCAAATGTTCGGCATGTGGAGAATTTTGGCATTATGAGTATGAGTGCCCTAAAAAGAGTCCAGATACTGATATATCCATTTTCGAGATTTTAGGCGATGAGACCGAATCTAGCATACAACTTGCCACAGATCCAAAAATTGATGATTCAATTTTTCTGCCAGAGCCAACTATAAAACCATTGATTTGCCTTGTTCATGAGGATCGTGTTTTCAGTGACTTTCCAATTCATATTTCAAATTCTTCATTTTCTACAGAAGCGACAGATTTTGACTTCTCTCCACATTTTACAATTGTTACTGTCGCCACCATGGAAATGTTAGATAGCATACATTTAGCTTCCAAACTGTTCAATTTTCTTATATTTAGTTCGCTGGAAAGATTTGCCAGATCTCAAGAAGATTGACCAATTTCAGTTGATCGTGTTTGACTTTCTTCTTATTGTTATTCACCAGGTGGTGAATATTTCCAAGTGCAGGAGAATTGATGGAGATGAGATTAGTTATTTAGTTGGATTTGATTTGATTTGATTTGATTAGGAATTTAGTTAGATTTTTGGATTTTTAGAGATTTGTTATTATCTTGTTGTTTTAGAATTCTCTATATATATGGCTTGTAAAACTCTAATTGGAAATAGAGAGTGAAATATGTTTTTTTTTCTAAGAATATGTGATTTGCTTTATCAAATCTTTTCTCGAGTGATTCGTGAGAGAGTGGACGTGTGATTTGCCTGGGCGTGAGGTTCAAACCCTAATTTATCTCCAAAACCCTAAGTTTTTCCCCAATTTTCCACCACAAACCCTAAATCGCTTCCGTACTGCGTCAAAATGTTTTTAATATGACTAAAAGGTCAATGAATGGAATAGAGAAATTTCAAGGAAAAATTGTCTCTTTAAGTATACGATCTTCAATTACTTTATTTATCTCCCTTTTAGGGCCCCTCATTCACCCCCATATAAAATCATACCCATTTTAAAACAGTCTGTAAATCTTCTTTTGGTGTAGTGGATTACTTTCATACAAGGGACTAGGGAGGGACATATTCAGCTCCCTACAAGGTGTACGTCACACATAGGCCTCTGAACATTAGCTGCTTTGGCTCACACAGCCCACATGTCACACACTTTGTTGAGAGGTCTGGAGGCTCCTACCATATATTAAGTGCTTCTCTTCGGTGTAACTTCGAAGTTCTGGATGGTTAATTTAAGAAAAACGCTGCTATGGTAGCTATGAGTATCATTTATTCGAATGACACTGCAGAACTTTTTACTTTTGTCCTTTATATTATGTTTATATCTGCACTCATTTTTTTTTTCTCAGTGAAAAAACCTAATTGTATCTAGGCCTGCTATAAAAAAAATCTTTTAAGTCCTTAAACCTTAAGTTACCAAATGTTAATGAAAAACTAGATATTATCTAATAACCTAAGCCCCCCAATTTCTGCATCCCTTGCTATGATGTGTTAAAATTGTGTTTCAGCTTAAAGTCAGGCATCTTCATGTTACTGTCATTGGAAAGTGCTAAGTTACATATTCCCATTTGCTTGAATCCAATGTTAATTATCAGTCTTTAGGCTGTTATTAGACTGAACTTTTACAGTTTTTGTTTTCTTCATATGCTGAAACTTCAGTATTCTACCTTCATACTAGAGTGATCTGTAACCTATAGCTGTGTACTTTCTTCATATAAACAACCTCACTTTGTAACTTCTGCGTCCTTTGCAAATGGTCAGACTGATCATTTTGTTGTGTTCAATTAGGGTTCTGGAATATCATGTGGATGGTTTCCGCTTTGATCTTGCAAGTGTCCTTTGTCGGGGAACAGACGGGACTCCTCTAAACGCACCCCCACTTGTTAAGGTATTTATGTTTATCCACTTTGATGTTTGAATTTGTAATTGTGCTTTTCTTATTCTTTGCATGTGACTGATACACTGGATTAAAGTCATTTATAGAAGTTTATAAAAGTAGATGGATGCCTTTTTTTTCTTTGTTTTCTCCTTCTATACCTCACATTCTTTCATCTACCCATGTTAGCACCACCAAGTGTATAAGATGATTAGCAAATGAAAATGAATTCACTAATTATTTCGTTTTTTAGGATAATTGCTGCTTTACATTCCAATCATGTTATTGACTACAAATCAGCTTTGTTGCATTTAAATCTCTTGGGCAACTCTTAAAGTTTCCATTTGCTTGCTTTTTTTTTATAATTAATAATAAAAACCAGTATTTTCTTGTCAATTAATAATAGGTATGAATAATTCATTGTTTTGAATACCAGATATTCTTTTATTTTCCACCTTACTTTTCCATAATCAGATGGTTTCAACTTTCATCCTGTGGGCATTATTAGCATGCTTGAAAGTGTGTCAAGGTCTGAAGTTCTTGGAGAGAACCCAAGGGGAAGATCTTTGATGCCATCCTATCTTCCGTCGCATTAGTATAGAATTAATGCTCTTCACATGTGTTGGTTTGGCCATAACATGCAGTAGAATTATTCCTTTGACTTGTAGCTGATGTGAAATAAATTCTTATTGCAAACGTATAGGTGTTGTAGCACTAACAAGTTGTCCCACGAGGATTTCAAGTCTTTTGCACTTTCTTACTTCAGTTGTACTTAACGAATTAGTAAAAAAACTAGTTTTTGGAAAAGTTTAATTATCTAAAAGAAAAGTGAAATCTAAGATATAGAATCCACTAGACATGAGACATGACAATGATCCACTATTCTCTGTCTCTCTCTTTTTATCATGAACAATCACTTAGCATCATAAAAAGGTGATCTTTTGAATTTAAATCAATTAACTTCAACTCTAAGTATGAAATATCAAGGGACTCAATACAAACATTAATCATCAAAGAGAATATCAATTAATCGAATTAACTGAATTTGTAGATTATTAATTCACTAAATCAAATTACCAATACTAAATCTTGCAGCAAGCATAGGCCATCAAAACAATCGATTAACGATTACTAAGTATAACATATAAAGCCTAGAATTTACGAATCAAGTTTTCCACATTAACTTGCTAATTCATCGTTGAGAGAACAATTGCTTCACAATTGTTAGCATACGAAACCTAGTTTCATCTACATCTTAGATCTCTAAAAAGTTAGTTACTCATAACTAGAAAGAAAACATAAATTACATATATGGACAACAAAAATACCTAATCTGTAAAGAAAACAATTGAGGAAGAAGAACAACAAGTAGAGGAGGTAAAGTATGGTGGTTGTCAAACCTAGCTTCTGAATTCTCAAAGAATTTTATAAATTGTCGAAAACATATATCTTTTACAAGGGAATATGTCTCATTTATATTGCAAAGTTTCTAATTTGGGTCCCGCTAGTTTAGAAGAATTTAAAAATATTTGGACTCCTTTGAAAAAGGTTCAGCTATTGACTCATCACTTTGACTGTTAGGTAGCTATGGTCTTTGACACAAAAATATCTAAACCTGATTAGGAATCAACTCGTAAAAGCCGACTCGTTTTTGACTAATTTTAACCGCTACCTAGCTGAAGTAGCGAACAAACCACTGAGTTTGGTTTTGAGTTTTCCGGTACTTGGTCATGTGGTTTTTTGGGCTTCTGGTTTGGCTTGATCTTCAAATTGGTGCACTTGATCTTCTTGGTTACTAAATTTCTTTGTGTTGATGTTTATAGAAACTTGATTTGCGACGTTTTTATGTTTTTCGCTAATTGAGAGTATTCCTTCCTACAAATCCCAAAACCTGCAAAACAACTAAAATTGTCCAAATAGTATTATTTATATACAGGAACATATAAAATGCAGAGTAAAATATGGAAGATATAGAACTCATCAGTTGCATCTACAAAAATTGTGAGTAGTTTAAATACTTCCAAATGTTAGTGGATAAAGTTATATGGTAATAAAATTGACAAGATTTAAAAATATGGAATTATAATTTGAAACCAGTTTACTTCCTTTCTATTTAAATCAAGGGACTATCTGTTTCAAATTTCTTATCATTTTCAGGATATCAAATTCTATATTTTTATGATTCCGAACTTGACTAAAGATGAATTACAGAATTCAGGAAACGAAAAAGATGAATTACCGGAAAGATCCCTAGTAGTGTGAAAATCTTGCATCAAAATTATCCTCTTATTTATTTCAGTGACATTGTAATTGATAATAAATTTCTTATATGTTTCACTAAGTACTTCGCATACTTCAGTTGGTCTTTCTTTGCTATGTCAAGCAGTCTACTTTGCTCAAGTAGCTATCTGATTTTACATCTAAAACAATTTTAATGCTTTGGTTTCAATTTATCAATTCATTATCAGGATCATTTTGTTTCTATTTAAACAATGGATCTTTATTGCTTGTAATATTACTTGCAACAACTTGCTCATAAGTGAAAACTGAAATGACCTTTCCTATGATTGTTATGATTTGTCAAACAGGCAATTGCCAAAGATTCTGTATTAGCAAGGTGTAAAATAATTGCAGAGCCTTGGGATTGTGGAGATCTTTATCTGGTCGGGAAATTTCCAAACTGGGATAGGTAATCTTTACTTAGATAGGAGCATGCTGCAATAAATAGTATCACCAAGTTGTAGACACAGCCACTTGCTTAAGTTTACTGTCTATTCTACTTAATTACTAATCTTGTTTTCTGTTTTATAATAAAAATCACAATTACCGTGAGGACGAAAATTTGAAGATTTGGGCAATTGGACAATTGGTTTGAATAGTTCTAAGTTTCAGGATATACAGGATAGCCAGTTTAATTAACTCTGAAGAGATAGCGAGTACAATGTGAAAAATAGAGGAAATACAAGCATGAAAGTGCTACCAATAAAAGCAAATTTGTTTGAATCGATGAACACACACATTTTCCTCTAGAAACTACACACACACACACATGAATTGTTTATTTCAAATCATTAATGAATGTCAATTTGCGGCTTGTTTTACAACTTTTTTTTTTGGTGGAATACAACATGGCATGGTGAAAGCTGGATTTGAACCCTAGACCTCTTGCCAGCTGCTATGAACTTCTACCCATGTGTTAAACTGGCACTTTCTTGTTTAACATGCGGCGTTCTCAATTTTGTGCCACAGAACATGGTCATTGTCGGAGCAAGCAACGTATGTGGTGCTGTAGCCTCTCACTTTTTTGTAGTATTGGGAAAGCGATATTGTGTAGCTTCAAGATCATGCAACTGAAAGAGATCGAATGCAGCATTGTTGGTTGTCAACATAATTTTAACCCTTCTAGTGAGTGTGCTAAGATTTCTAGCATAGGCTAGTCCATCAACTACTCAAGAAGACGGAAAAAGAATTACGTTAATAGGAAGAATGAATTCAACTTGAATACTAAATGAGGGATTTTTGTGATCTGTTCAGATTCTACATGATCTGATTTTTACTTAAAAGATTAGAAATAGTGAATCCTTTGTTACTTGTGATTCCGGATGTTTTTTTTCTTGGATCCTTGTGAGAATAATGAGGAGTTTTGTGATTAGATCCCAAGGGAGGATCTCGGGTAGATGCATGTGATTGGTCCCAGGAGAGAATCAACATGTTTTTGTTGGACTGGTTGGGTTCCTAAGGAAAATCCAAAGACATTTGCACATTCAGTTTTTAAAGAAATCTGTTCATGTATTGTTGGCGGTTGGTTGTGTAGTCTTGTGAAGTTGTAGCTATAAAGGCAATTTGGTCTGTTCTGGCAGCTGGTTGTTTGCTAATTGACTGCTACGTGCACTTCCACTATTGTGGACTGTTCCATGTGGTGCTGTTTCAGTTAGGATTTTTCAGAGGGAAATACCTTTGTAACAAGCCTTGAGTATATGATCTATACTCTAACTAAAGGGGGAGTGTTAAAGAATATTGCTATACTTGTGAGTTCCCATATTGCAGTAGTTTTAAGTTCTAAGAGTTTTCATATAATAAGAGTTTCCATATTGTAAGACTTTCTACTTTTGAAGAGCTTCCTTATTAATTATTAAGTCAACTTTTGTATCTACATAATTCGACCCTTGCCTACATAAAAATATTAAGTTGAATTATGAGGTTTTGGATTTTGTAATTATCATTTTGATAATACCTTTCTTAGGTTCAAACTGCACTAGTCTGGTCTTTTAACTATTCTCAATAATTCAATTTTAACTAATTCCATCATCAAGTTATTCTCGTCAAGTCTGTACTCTACCTGGAAAAAGAAATAGCACAAACAATGAAAATTTCGTATCTTTTTTCTTTAACCATGGAGGAAGTGTGGCCTGATGTGCAGAATCGAACAATTATAATATTGACTAAATCTGGTGCAAAACAAGCGTGTTATTGGTGGCACATGAAAATTTCCTAGATTTTATTAGATAAGAGACAATGGTAGCTGTTATTTTCTGAAATCACTTGTAAAGATAAGGTCATAATATTTTGTTAAATCTTTCTTGGAGCCTTCCCCGTTTCTAGTTATCTGCCATAAGTGACCTTATTTTGGCGGAAGAATGATAGTAACATCAGTGATGACATTGAGATGAGGGTGCAGGAATTTATTTTGTCGAAAATGACATCAACAAAGTGGAATGGGGTGGCTGCGATGAAGGGGAGTTAGAGAAAGTTGATCATGTGAGGAGCTAATGAGAGGCATGTAATGGTGGAGTGAAAGGGTGAGGTGGAGGGGAGTCCGGAGTGGCGGTAGAGGATAGGAGGATCTTGAAGGTTTTGGAGGAGACAAGGATGATTTCAAGGTGACAAGTGTCAAAGAGGCAATGGAGAAGTTTGAGGTTGGATAATGGATGAGTCTGTAGGATTAGCAAGGCAAAGTGGTGCTGGAGGCCACCCAGTGCAGGGAAGCAGGAGAGGTGTTAGTGGGAGAGGAGGTGAAGGTGGTGGTGATGGAGGGACGGGGTGAGGTTGGGGAGGACAATGGAGAGGACAGTCTCAAGTGGTGAAAATGGCAGTGAAATTGTAGGAGCCTGTTGGAAACAGAGGGGGAGGTGCAAAGGTGGCAAAAGAGGAGTCGAGGGAGAAGTGAGGGATTACCCTTTCAGCAAAGGGGCATTTTAGTCTTTTGAACCCTTGTGTACCCATTTTTCTTAAAAAAAATGTTGGTTCCTTTTTTTTTTGCAAAATACGGAAAGAAGGTGCTTTTTTGTTTTTTATCCATCGAATCTAAACAATGGCGTGCACGAAACATGTAGGACATTTGTCCTAGAAGTGTCCTACATTAAAAAATAAAAATCACAATTGAAGACAGATTCTATAAGCTTTTCGAAAGTTGCAGAAGACTGCACGATGATTATCCATGCCAATACAGGTATGGCTTCATGATAAAAATCTACATGCTACATAGGTATCTAGTAATCCTTGATCTCTATCCCCCAGCTTCAAATTGTGTTGACATATTAGGTCAAGTTTGACTAGTTCTCTTTTGCACTACAAGGAATAATCTCTCTCCTCAAGACAAAGAGGCCCCTTTTGCCCTATCAAAATATTTCTCATGTTGTCACTAAAATGTTATCAGTCTACTTTTTTTTGTCACCCAGTATATATAGGTGGAGAAAAAATGACTAATTATTTTGTTATATTCTATATCATGTATTAGCCCAAGTTCTCTGGTAGTTGATAAATACCATAATATTTAAATTATTATGTGCATATGCCAATTAAATGATTTTGTGTTGATTTACTTTGCACAGTCATTACGTGTATTTCTTAGTTAGCCGATTATCAATGATGTGGAATTATAATTGTTAATCATAAACATACAATGTTTAGTTGTAGTACTTATGAGTTGAACCTCAGGGAAGAAAGTTATATTCAAGTGAATTAAAACGATATTAAACCAAGAATATGTTTATATTAATTTAAGTAAATAAAAACTCTTTGAGAACTAGATGCTTAGGATTTTTATTCCACTTAGTAACCTTATCAAGCACATTTAAAAAGTTTAGATTGTCAAGCTTCATCACCAAGTATAACATATCAATCTATCATGAATCATTAAAAATAAATTGAAGGTAATCATACTTACGAATTATCCCAAATGGCCGTCTCTAAGCATAGATTATCAGAGTTTATTCTCAAACAAAATCTATCTAAATTCTTAGGTTAATATGGATTACTATTTAGTAGTTCAGATCATTTTGATTTGAAAATAAAAACCTAGAAGAAGAGAGATCTAATTAACTAAATATGTAATCCACTTAGTTTCATTTTATCCTAGGCGTAAAGAAATTAGCTACACATGTTTGCAAAAAAAAAAAAAAAAAAAAAAACGAAAGAATTGCACAAAAAAGTGAGACATATTGAGAGAAGAAATTTTCTTAATACTTTATTAATAAAAGAAGTACCTTTATAGTCATGAAGTACAATGGAAATGACGAAATTAATCCAGAAGCTGCCCTAAACTGAGCCCAATTGGATACCTAAACCCTAGATCTCTCAGTCCTCTTATAGTTGAAGGAGAGGGTTATACATCATAAGTACTATATGGGACAAAACCTGGAGCCAAAGAAAGCAATAATCGCACTTAGGATCACCAGCTAATGGTCCAATTTGGGTCACCGATGGGTGTGATTCTCTCGCTGATTTGATGTTTCTTCTCCATGTCGATCCACGAGATAAACCTATGGATTTCTCCCTAAGATTGAATCTTCAGTGGAAGAAAGCTGGATCTTTTTGGATTACTATTTCTTAGCCTCCAAGTCTGTGGCTGAGATCTTTATCTAAATTTGCATTTGTCGTCATGGGCTCCAATGTCTGAATTTTTGTTTTTCTGAAAAATATATCTTTTTGCTTTGTTTTCTTATTTCATTATTTGGACCTGATTTCTGCACAATACTAACAAAAATACCTGAATAGCATTTATTTATTTATAAAAATAGGTAAAAATGAAATATATCCAATTCACCAAACAACACTTATCAATCAGCATTTGAAGAATTAATCAGTGATGTATGTAGTGGTAGTATGAACATCTTTAAGCTGGCGGAGTTATATCTATCTTATTTATTTGGTATGTTTTCATCTGTCCGAAAAAGGTGGATGACCATGGATATTCATATGCATCTTGTTGCAGGTGGGCAGAATGGAACGGAAAGTACCGTGATGATATTCGAAGATTTGTAATGGTAATCTTTGGGACCTAAATGCTATGCTTAGTCATAGATATGAAACTAAAATAGTTAGCACTGACTGCTAGCTAACTATTTGACCAGAGGAACTATGACTACTAATTTTAGACCTACTCATGTAACCTAGCTTTATCCATCAAAACAAGGCATTTTGAGCCAAAAGATTGGTTGTATATTTAGGTTGATAGTAGGTTCTTATATATTTTGTCATACTAGTAGAAAAAGTAGAAAAGGAAGTATATTGGAAAAAGAAACAAAGTTTTTGTTATTATTCACTTGAATAGTTCCAAGAATTATAACTCTTGGTCTCAGTTGATTCTCCTACCCTGACTTAAGAATTAGGTCCGCCATTTAATTTAGGAATTCTTTTCTTTCTCAGCAAGAGGGTTTTACAGCCTATTTAGGTTGTTTCCTTTCCTCTTCAGCTAGAAGTTGGAGACTTCATTAGCAATAGTTAGATTTTGGAGTCTATTTGAGAGTCTCTTATTAAATTTAAATCATCCTTTATTATCTCAAACTGTCTATGTTTTCTTCTCTATTATGAGATTTCTGCGGGAACTTGCGTAACAGATTTCTTTTTTATTATGAGATATCTCAAAATTGTCACATTATGATCTGTTAAAATAATGTTAACCGTAGAACCGCCATTACATTTGGTACCAGATTTTTTTTTTTTTTACCCTTTCTGCATCGGATATGCATTACATTTAAGTAGAAGGTTAAATGAACACGAAGAGTGAGATTCTGGGCTATTTGTGCATGATATCTCTTGCTCCTCAACCACATGTCAGTGTATTTTGGCCCTTACTAGCAACTCACTCATGGCTTTTATTCATGACACTTCGGAACAATATTTCAAGAATCATGTACTTAGCCAGTTTGGCTAGAAAAAATATGTATCTTGTCATTTCCACTATTATTTAGCAACAAAATGTCCAGGAAGCAGGAAAGACACATAGTAGTTACCTCCTCTGTAACATCATAAATTGGAGACGGTATGAAATGCATGTCCTTTTCCTGCCATCTTTACTGTCAGCAAACAGAGAACAAATCATTACATTCAAATGTTCATCATCATGAGTGTGTGTGGGTGTGTGCAGGCACGCGCACAGATGCGAGCATAGCTTTCTTGCACATGAGCTCACCGGACATCAATCGGTCTTTTGATTCTACCTCACATGCTGTAACGCCCTATTTTCCGGAGGGATACGAAAACGGAGTGCATTACCGGCGGGCACGTGTAAGTCGACGTGCACGAGGCCTATAAGTATGTAAAAGAAAAAATGAATGGAACTGAATACTAGTCATCAACCAGTATCTTGGAAGTTAGTCTACTGCTATATAAAAGAGAAGATATATATGTCTAACATAATAAGCAATAAGTACAATACTGATATAAAAGTTGGAAATAAAGTCCAAAATGGGTGATACATACCAAACCAAAAATACAAAAGTGTACGCCTATAAATCTACTGCTGCTCAACCTGCTGTAGAAAGTATGGATCGTGCAATGACGGATTCTCGCTCACATCTTCAGTATTTGAGCGTGTGGGAGAGCTCAGGGTCAAACTCGACAAGTAAAACAATAAAAAGTACGGAGCGTGTGATATAAACAAATAGGTTAGATATGAGTATAGATATGAAAGTATACGCATGTGTGGAAAATATTAATTGATCAAGTAATGATATCAAGGAAGAATGTACATGCATATCAAGTCTAAATTAATATCTTATTTTAGTTAATGTTTTGAACTGAATAGCGAAGAAATACTCTTATCGTAGGGAGCAAGCAATATGCACTAACAAGTAAAATATGACTTGATGTAAAAAGCATATGCACATGTATGGAAAACAGTAATGATTATGTAGTAATATCAAGTAGGGATATACATGCATATTAAGTATAACTTAATATCATATTTTATTTTATATTTTGAACTGAATGGTGAAGAAATGGACCTGTATCATAGGGAGTGTGCAATATGCACTAACAAGTAAAATATGAATTGATGTAAAAATCATATACACATGTATGGAAAAGAGTAATGATTAAGTAAAAATATCAAGCAGGGATATACATGCATATCAAGTCTAACTTAATATCATATTTTATTTTATATTTGAACTAACTGGTGAAGAAATAAACCTTTATCGTAGGGAGTGTGCAATATGCATTAACAAGTAAAATATGAATAGATGTGAAAAGCATATGCACATGCATGGAAAATAGTAATGATTAAGTAACAATATCAAGCATGGATATACATGCATATCAAGTCTAATTTAATATCATATTTTATTTTATTTTAAACTAACTGGTGAAGAAATAAACCTGTATCGTGAAAATACCCGTGCATACCAGGGACCCGGCCAAGATGCTGGCGCTGAACCAGCCGTGTCGCTAACCACTCAAGCAGATACCGATTACTGAGTAATCGGTCGTCCCATCAACATGGACTAAACAAGAGATGATGGCTCAGTACCATCCGGGCGCCCCCGCGGATGGGCCCCTATTTCGGTTGTGCAACCTATCTTAAACCTTTTACGATACAATATTTGTCCACCCTTTAGTTCTCCCATAATCCAAGATTTCAAGTTATATTATATGGAAATCAATCCGGAATATGATGAACCAATCATGTCAAGATTAATACATATACATGTCTAGTAACAAGTAAGATGTGGTCCATGTCAAAATCAAGTTAACAGGCAAGTCATGATCCATGGCACTATCAAGACATGTGTATGTACTAACAAGGAAAATCCGGCATATTTTCATGTATTTTGTACGAGTAATTAGTATGTATATGTCAAGGCAAGCATGATGGAGTGTCAAAATCAAGTTAATAATCAAGTCAAGATCCATGGCATTATCAAGACATGTGTATGTACTAATAAGGAAAATCCGGTATAATTTCATGTATATTGCACAAGTGACTAGTATGTATATGTCAAGGCAAGTATGGAGTGTCAAAATCAAGTTAACAGGCAAGTTAGAATCCATGATATTGTCAAGACATGTGTATGTACTAATAAGAAAAAAATTCGGCATATTTTCATATATGTTGTACAAGTAATTAGTATGTATATGTCAAGGAAAGTATGATAGTCATAAAATACTAGAATGTATTATGGAAATAATGATCATGTATGTAAACCACACATATATACAATTATGCATATAAACATGTATGTAAGTGGGTATTAGGATGTAAAAATATTTTTGATGATCATGCATGTGAATCATACATATACAATTATGCATATAAACACATATTAGGTAAGTGGGTACTAAATTGTAAAAATAGAAATTAAATAGGCTTAACATTATTATAACGATTGCTTTAACAATGTATGAATTTTCCAAATTCTAGAATGATTTCATGGTATGGAAAGTAGCAAATTTATTAAACATTACTAATGTATATATGTTTCAAGTAAACATGAATTAGCATAAAGGAATTATGACCTAATATAATAGCTTGCATAAAAGAAATATTTTAGTAAATTTAATGTAAAACTTATGTAAAGCTCTCTCTTTAAAACATGATAATGAATAAATAAATAAATATATATATATACATATTTTCTAATGGCAAGTGGAAAATAATTTTAAAATCATTGCATTATACAAGAAGAATTTATGTTGGAAACTTCAAATTTATATCCAATATGATGAACATTCATAAAAGTGGTTTATTTGTAATTTCAAAATAAAACATATAGTTTAAGTTTGTAACTTATAGTTTAAGCATAGGAGACCATAAATAAAATCATAAATTTAATACATAAACATAGAATAGAGTGTAAGAATCATATTTTTATATTTAAAATAATCATGGAGAATTTTGTATAAAGATATCCAATTTCTAAAATTAAACAAATCAAGATTCTAAATTGGCTATAAAAGATTTTAGTTACAAAATAAAATTAAAAATTAAGCATATAGTTTAACTTTACAGCTTATAATTTAAGAATGAGAGATTATAAATAAAATGATAAATTTGATATATAAATATAGAGTAAAGTGTAAAAATTATATTTTTATTTTTCTAGAATAATCATAGAGATTTTTGTACAGAGACATTATCTTTTTAAGTTTTAACAAATCAAAATTCTAAGTTAACAATAAACAATTAGAGTTAGAAAAAATATAAGAGTGGATGTGATTTTACTTGCCTTGATGGGTAGGAAGATAAGCCTATTTTGAGGCTAAATAACTTCTCCTTTTCTTCTTCTCTTGAGTTGGAGTAAAAAAAATAAAAGAAAGAGATGAATGAAAAATGAAGGAGAGAAAACAAATGAAAGGAAGGGAAGAAAAAGATATAATAAAGGAGGGATATGGGGGATTAGATGATGGTTTGTCATGCTTGTCCAAAAGACAAGCATGGTAAAGTAAGGTATGGGTGAATAAAACAAAATAGGCATATGACAAATGAATACTAATAATAGGTTATTAGAGTTGTTTAAGCTTATAATTTCAAATTAAACTAACCCAAAAAAAAGTCAAACTTCATCTTTATTAGTCAAAAGAAGAGAGACTAGTAAAAATGTGTGTAGGACCCACCGGTGATTAAAATAATATTATTTTAAGTGACTATCTTAAAAATTTTAAGAAAATCACAAAAATATAGAAAAATAAGACAAACACAACACATTTATTTTGGGATTAATCTGATATCAAGAATGTAAGTTATGATAAAATTAGGTTGTTACACATGAACACTCACAGAGCAAATTTTTTACCCTGCTTCCTCTTTTTCATTTTGCTTGTGTTTGCACACAAAAATCCATGGGACAACTAATTTATGCTTCTAGTTCATTAACAATGCCTTCATCAGTTTAATGCCATTAGATTTTCAGTTTTCTATGTACATTTTTTTCTTTTACAGTATCTAAAGTTTCTTTTTGTTTATCTGATGGCTGTACAATTTCCCATAGTTTACCAACTTATGCATGCTAGCCAGGAGTTTTCTTTGGCCCAAATTCCCCTGCAAACCTCTGTGCATACGAGTTGTTGACTTTGATGTTATTGGTTTAGCAGTGTCTTTATTGATGTAATGTGTATGCATTTCATTTTCTCAGGGTGACCTTGGTATGAAGGGAAATTTTGCTACTCGTATATCAGGATCGGCCGACTTATACCAGGTTTGAGTGATTATGAATGAAATTCTTGGTCGTTGTACTTGTTTGCCTCTCCTCATACTGAACACAGGTGCGTACCCAGACATTCGAATCAGGGATACAAAGTTATTTGGGAGTCAAGCTACCTGAACAACTTGTCGAGTTGAGGGGGGCAAAATTATAAAATTGAGAATTTTAGAGGATCAATCTTGAAAAATTCGCAAAATCTAAAACATAATAGGTTAAAAAAAAAAAGTTGAGGGGGGTGCCCCCCCCCCCCCCCCCCCCCCCCCCCAACCCAAGCCCTTGTGGGTCCGCTCTTGACTGAAGATACTGAGGTCACAAGCTACTTATTTATTGGTTCACTAGCTTCAGCTGCGATGTTATGTAGGAATTAAGTCCCTCGTATAGACCACCAGCTAACTAAAAGTTCCCCTCCAGTTTTTGATTGTGGTTAGGATCATCCACATTAAAGTTTTTAGGAATGAACCTAAGCTCTCTATTAAGGGATAGTTTACTAGATCTTACATCTCTTTTACTCTATATCTGTAGGCATAATCTGGTTATCACGTCTCAGTGGATTTATTTAAAATTTTATGCAAACAAGTGGTTGTCATGCTTACATCATAGGCACACAAAAATGCAATGGATGATGTTCGGTGGAGTTGTTTCCCACTGGGAAGATCATGATTCATTAGTGAAAGCCAAAGTTTTTGAATTGCTCTATTGCGATTGTATTTGTTGCAAGTAAGGTTCACATCTTAGGAGCGGCACTCACTAGACACTAGGTCATGGTCTTTGTGTCATGTATATACAGTTATTGTTCTATACTTTCCATTTCCTATGTATTATTGTGTTCCGTATTTCTGTATTAAATAATTATGGAATTCAAGGAAATTTAGGTTTTTCTAACATATAATTGGTGCTTTTGTTCCTCCATTTTCTAAGCTTATAGTATGATTTGATTTTCAATATTAATATTTATTGAAAAAAATTCTATTATTTAAAGAAATCTCTGTCCTTTTTAACTTTTACCACATTCATATAACATTCCTGATGGGAGAACTGGTATAACAGATAAACAAGCGCAAGCCATACCACAGTGTCAATTTTGTCACAGCACATGATGGATTTACACTACGGGATCTTGTTTCCTACAACTTCAAGGTATTTGACATATATATCTCAAAAACCTATCATCCACAAAAAAAAAAAAAAAAAAAGCAAGCAGTCGAATTCTCTCTCACAATCTTTGCAGAAACATGCACACTTTCTAGTATTATGCATGATGTTCTTTTTGCAATTTTTGGTCATCTAGCATAATGATGCTAACGGAGAAGGTGGTAATGATGGATGCAATGATAATTTTAGCTGGAACTGCGGTTTTGAAGGTAGTGGCAGACACCACCTTTTTACTATCACTGTCAGTATTTGCTTTTTAATATATAAAGTTTGAATGTCAATACCAGGATTTGAAAGTCATGACTTGCAGTCATTATTGGTTGTTATTTTTGTTTTTCAGCATGTAGGAAATGTAGGAATGGTAGTAACCATGTGAGACTGGTCATATTTTTGCCATTCAATTTCCTATCCCGGTGTGTGTGTGCATTTGCACATGCATAGGCATGGATGCACGTTTAGAGTCTTGTAAGGGTTCCTCTTTTTCTTTTTCTTTTTTTGGTATTAGCATAAATATTGACGGCGGACGGAAGCGATTTAGGGTTTGTGGTGGGGAATTGGGGAAGAACTTAGGGTTTTGGAGGATAAATTAGGGTTTTGGACCTCCAGTCCAGGCGAATCACACGCCCACTCTCTCACGAATCACTCGAGGAAAGATTTGAAAAAGCAAATCACATGCTCTCAAAAGAAATAATATTTCACTCTATATTCAAATTAAGGTTTTACAAGTCATATATATAGAGAATTCTAAAGTAACAAAATACCAAATCTATCCAAATCTCTAATCAAATCCTAATTCAACAAGATAATACCAAACCTAACTAAATTTTAATCAAATCATAATTAAATCTCTATCAATTCTCCCCCGCTTGGAAACATTCACCACCGGTGAATGGCAACTTGAAGAAGATCAAGCACATCGGATGAAGTCGAACAAGCGTCTCAAAATCCGGAAAACCTTTCCACCATACCAAATATGTATAAATCAGACATATCCGAAACCAAATATCAGCTTTCGTGCTTATCCATGGTGGTGGAACTCGTGGATGTGGAAGAAGTGGAACGGGCTCAAAATCTGATGCCGTGAAGAATGTCAGGCATAAAGCAGAAGCTCGATGATCTTCTGGAGTAGAGCACCAAGGCACACGTAAAACCATCACGATCGAGCGAAAATCAAGGGCTGTTGGAACATTCAACTCCAAAGAAAGCATAACAAACTCCCGCAAAAACCTGAAAGGGTTCGTATATTGGGTATGAAAAGGCTCTACATTCCCAAAAGGGAACCTCGTAGGTGAAACCCTAATCAGCACGGATCCAGTTAGGAATACCTGCACTCTATCAAGTATATCTGCAATAAACTTGTAAATATCATTGCTAAATATAATTTGCCTATAGAGATTCACACACAAACAATGCAAAAGTGGTGCAAGTGAATCTATAGGTGGATCAGACTTGTCAAGTGATATGGATCTCGACTTGATAGGCTCAGGATTTTTATGCACAAAATGGAGCAATTTATCATCTTGAGTTAGTATTATTAACCCATTCTTTTTATTTTTAGATGGACTCTTGGGTGGAGGAGTCAACACAATTTTCTTTCCATTACACACAAATGCATAGGTGTTGGACTTTCCATAATTTTTAACATCTAGGTCAAATAACCAAGGTCTACCGAGTAAAATATGTGCAGCATCCATGTGTAAAACATCACACCAAATATGATCACTATAACTTGAAAATTGAATAGGCACAAGACAACGCTGAATAATAACATGACAACTCTTATCAACCCAAGTTACATTCTACGGTTGAGGGTGTGATTCAGCTTTGAGGCCCATTTTGTCAACAGCCGATTTAGAAATTATATTTACACAACTACCTCCATCTATCACGACTTTATAATTCTTACTGTTGTGTGTGATATATGTGTGAAACACATTAGATCTACTCCAGTCCTCATTTCTTGATACAGAATGCAAACACCTAACAACGTGTAAAGGTGTATTCATTAGGTCATTTTCAACATCACTAAAATTTCCTTGAGGTTCGTAAATTTCTTCTTCAGTCTCACTATTATCTGTATTATGATTCTCATTTATTAACAAATTTCTTGTAGGACATTGATAAGCACAGTGACCAAAACCGTGACACTTGAAGCACTCAGTTTGTTTTGTGGCTGGTTTTGACGACTCACTAGCAACTGATTTACCTTTTGTATCCTTAGGGACAATATTAGTATTTGTAGCATTAGTGTCAGATTGTCGCTTGGTATACTCCGTGGTTCTGAAAGTGGATTTTTTGTCAAAGGGTGTGCCCAAATATGCCTCATAGTTAAGAGCGCACTGAAATGCATTCTCAACAGAATCTAAAGAGTGTGTAAGCACTTCTCGTTTGAGTTCGGGTTTAAGTTCAGTGCGAAATCGTGAAAGAGTTAAACGACTGTCTTCTTGAATGTCGCATCGCACTAAGAGCTCATCGAATTTATGCATATATTCAGTCACACTCATGTTTTCCTGTTTTAAATTAGACAGCTGATTAAGAAGGCGATCCTTAAAAGTTGGAGGAAGATATTTCTTTCTAAGTTCTTCTTTCATTTCAAACCATATTTCAATTGGTTCTTGTCGCTCTCTTGCTAACCGTCTCTCAACTGACATCCAATAGATTTTAGCTGACCCTTGTAATTTTAATTTAGCGAAACGGACTCTTCGGGCTTCAGACATCCCATACCATTCAAAAAGATGGTCCATATCCGCTAACCAATCACAAAAACGTTGGGGGTCATAAGTGCCATCAAAAGAGGAACATCTACTTTAACTTTACGTGTGATATCATCGTGTGGATGTTCATCCTCAAAATTATTATTTCTTCCAATATTATGATATCTTCCTTGTCTACTTTCATTCCTCTGATTATTTTCAGCAGGTTTTTGCTCATTGACTTGTGTTTCTAGATTATCTAAACGTGTATTTATTACATCTAAACCAATTTGAAGTTTTTTATTAGTGTCCATTATTTCATTTAATTTATTTAAAACCTCAGTAAGATCCATGACTTCTCTAAAATTTTTGCCACTACGAAGCATGCAATAATTATCTATATGCAGTTGCAATAAAGCACACAGATGAATATGCAAAATCCTAGACACAAACTAAATGCGTGACTATATGATCAAATAAAATATTCTAATGTCCGAAAGTTGCTATATGTGAGGAAGTGCAATTCCTATTTATGCAATATAATGTAACACAAATAAATCTCGTGGCAAATTATAAGTAACAATAAATTTTTCCAAGTCTATGCAAATAACAAGATTGGGGTGCAAGATGTTACTAACCGAATCGACAGTGTGATTAGAAGTTATCTCAATGTAGAGCAAATCACACTTAGGCACGAATTTCCTTCTCAGATTGTTGGGAATTTTGCACAGACTCTGGAGTAGAAATCCCACAGATCAGCTCAAAAATTAGTGCAGAATTATTAGGCTTGAACTAGGCTCAAATCCAATTCAACCAAACCCAATAACAATCAAATCCAAAACCTAATAGCTCTCTTTTCCAGCTTTTGTTCGACTGCTGATGTTGCTGCTACTGCTGTTGTTGCTGAGGTGTCTAGGGTCGACGAGGTGGCCGGAGTGGAAGTGGAAGGTGGACAGGGACCACGAGGCGGCGTCGAGGTGGCGAAGATGGGGGTTGGGCAGCGTCGGCGGTGAGGGTGCGATCTGCTGATGGGGTCGCCGGAAGTGGGGATTTGCTGATGGGTGGCCGACGAGGATACAACGAGCGGTGTTGGAGAGGGCGAAAGTGGTGGAGAGGGCGATGGTGCTGCTGTGGAGGGCGGCGGGCGAGGATGAAGGCGGCGGTGGCGCTTCTGCTTCTTCTTGTTTTTTCTTTTTTTTTTTCTCTCTCTTTTTTTTTTTTTTTTCCTTCTCCTGCTCCTGCTCTTCTTCTTCTTCTTTTTTTTTTCTTCTTCTTCTTGTTTTTTTTTTTCTTCTCCTGCTTCTCCTTTGCTTCTTCTTTTTTTTTTTTTTTTTTTTCCTTCTTTTCTTCTCCTGCTGCTCCTGCTCGCTTTTTCTTCTTCTTCTTCTTTTTTTTTTTTTTTTCTTTTCCTTTCTTCCCTTCTTCTCCTGCTGCTCCTGCTTTTTTTTTTTTTTTTTTTTTTATGGAGTGCTGGTGGGTTTTGAAGAAGGGGCGGTGGGGCGATGTGGGAAAGGGGAAGGGGCTGCTGTTACGGGGAGAGAGGGGAATTTTTGGTTTTTTTTTTTTTTTTTTTTTGTCTCTCTCTTTCTGCTGCTTATCTTTTCTTTTCTTTTCTTTTTTTCTCTCTCTCTTTCTGCTGCTTCTTTTTTTTTTTTTTTTTTCAGTTTTTTTTTCTCTCAATTCTAAAAAAAAAAAAAAATGATGGAAAGATAAGAAGATGGAGATGGATTTGAATTTTGATACCTGAAGATGTGGATCTTGAGCTCTGATACCAATTTGACGGCGGACGGAAGCGATTTAGGGTTTGTGGTGGGGAATTGGGGAAGAACTTAGGGTTTTGGAGGATAAATTAGGGTTTTGGACCTCACGTCCAGGCGAATCACACGCCCACTCTCTCACGAATCACTCGAGGAAAGATTTGAAAAAGCAAATCACATGCTCTCAAAAGAAATAATATTTCACTCTATATTCAAATTAGGGTTTTACAAGCCATATATATAGAGAATTCTAAAGTAACAAAATACCAAATCTATCCAAATCTCTAATCAAATCCTAATCTAACAAGATAATACCAAACCTAACTAAATTTTAATCAAATCATAATTAAATCTCTATCAAATATGAAGTGGATTACACTTGTAAAAAAAAATTATATTCCATTTTTTACAATTACAAGAATAACAATGGAGGCTTTATTGTAATAACGACTCCTAAACTAGCTAGCCCATTTTAGGAGCAGCTGGATATTTTGAAGTTTCCATAAGAGAGCTCCATACTCATAAACCTTTGGACACTATAGTTTTGTGTTTCTCCTCCTAAAAGTCCTCGTGTGCTGTATAAGACCTATGATATGATGTCTGCTTTTCTAATTTATGATACAACGATTTACTTTTCATGATTGATTTATAAGCTAATGAGCATGCAAGTTGCTCTGTTGACATTCCTCTCCTTGTAAACCCTATTGTCACTGTCTGTTTCACATGCAGGATGTCTATCTAGATATTCATATTTCAAGGATCATATAGACTGTAGAGAAGGTTAATGGAGATGTATAACTATGTTACACCTGTCAACTCCTTCTAAGTCCTTCCCACTCAAATTTAATGATAGGGAAACCTAAGTATTAAGATGGGCACAAAATGGACGGCCTGAATTGTGTATTTGAATGGTCAACAGCATTTGAGTCCTAACACAAAATGTTGGTGAGGGTTTAAGTGTTTAGATCATAAGTCTGAGAAAATTGCTACTTTCAGCTGTCCATTTTGTGTATTGTTGATGAATGGAGTAAAAAAAGTTTTGAAGCACGTTATTTTTACAATGTTTAAAGAAAGGAGTGTTGAACATCCCCGTGAGGAATCCCGTAAGCTTCATGAATTTTCTATTATATATATTGTTTAAATTTATTAATGATATTTACTTGCATGATTATGTATCCTTTTCATTGGACAAAAGTTTTGATAGAAATCATGATGAAAACAAAAAATAGAAAAAAGAATTGAGAGAGAATCAGCGTAACAACAAAATGATTACGGACAAATCAAGAAATGGAGAGAGTTTTTACATCAAAATTGAAATTTACTACAAATAAAGACAATAAATAGAATGCTTCATAAGCACATAAGAAAAACCGCATACAAAAGTACGTTTCATGCGCTCCAGAAACACCTAAGAGGATAAAGTGTATGCTTCATGGGCAAACCACTTCCTTCATGCGCTTTAGCACATTTTTTAGTTAAAATGCCCCTGAGAAAATCTTTTTTATGCATTCATTTGTTGTTTAAAGGCCCTTTAAATGATGTAGTTTAATAATTTTTTTCTGTGAGGCATTAACACAAAGTTGAGACATGGGGTAACCCACAGGCCACCTTAGTGGTTATTGGGGAAGCCTTAAGATGTAGATTAACTTTTATAGAGTGGATTTTTTTATTTGAATGGTCTGACATGGAATTTCTCTATGAAGGATTTGATTCCTTATAAAATACGAGTCATATGGTTTCATGAAATAAGTACACTACCTTTCCAATTAGTTTGGCCTGAAAAATTGCCTTATAATGCGTATCAGAGCAAATTTCCTTGATACAAAATGTGTAGATGGTAATCATACAGGTCCATGTATATTATTGCATCTCCTTGAGTTACACCTGGCAGTGTTCTCATACTTGGGTTCTTAAATTGGAAGGTTTTGCTATTTGAAGAACATGAACACATGAATGGCAAGATAGACAGATGCTGCTTAGAATCTCCTTAGTTGAGGCATTTTAAGTCTATGTATCCTAAAGGGTAGTTCTGGGCTTGTTCTGCTTGTGTTTGAGTTAATGCACAAAAGTAGTCACTCTATCTGATTTAAGGTCGGTGTTTTAAATACCAGCAGGTATATCGGTTTTTTATAGAAACGAGACGGTATGTCCAAAATTTTACCGCATCTCGTTTTCGACCGGTATGGGCCAATATATCAGCCATGTGGCGATATATCGGTCGGTATCCGGTATGTTAAATACCGGCCGGTATGAGTATTTAACGTTTTTTTTGTTAATGGGTTTGGGTTGCGGTTGAAACCTGTTAGACCCGACCCGATAGGAAAAAAATAAAACCCGTTTCTCTCGTTTCCCCTAAATTCGTGAACCCTAAAATTTTCGCGAATTCCTTCTTCTTCTTGACCGATCAACTGCATCCCATTTCACCCCTCCCAAAAAACCCTAAATCCACCCAAAAAAAAAACCCTAAAATTCCTCTCCACCAGTTCTCTACTTCTCTCCTTCAATCAATCTACCAGATTCGTCCTAAAAGAAGTTCGGCGAGCCCGATTCGCCCTAAAGGAGCTTCGCTGGCCTCTCGATTTCTCTCCCCTCCTCTTGCTTAGCTTCCAGCGACGCCGACGAGCCCACACCAAGTCACTGGTAAGTCAATCATCTCCTCTTGCGTAGCTTCAAATTTTTTTTTTTTATAAATATTTTCTTTTGACTGTAATGTATGTGTTTGAGACTTTGAGTGCTTAAAATTTGAGAGAATTTTATTGTTTATGCAAATTGATTGGGTGAAGTTTCGGCCAGTGAATCAGGTTCACTGATTCACACCGAATCAGTGAATTGATTCATTGATTCACACCGAATTAATTTGGTGTGAATCAGTGAATCTGATTCACTGGTGACTGGTCGAAACTCTAAAATTACAGTTGCAATACAAAGTGGTTTAGTGAATTAATTTTAGTTGCAAGGAATTAATTAGATAACATTTAGCCAGTGAATTAATTACAGTTGCAATACAAAATTATTCACTTTATTGTATTGTATTTTACAATTGATGAGTTGAATAACGCATATTGCATTGTATTCACTTTATTGCAATTTTTGTATTGTATTAGATAACAATTGATGAGTTGAATAATGCATATTGCATTATACTTATTTTGCTTAATTTTATGATTATCTGTCGCTTTGTGCATATACGAACGTTCTAAACGGTATCTGCAAATTTGTAATTTGAATGCAAATAAGTCAAGATAAATACCATAAACTTGTTTTATGTGTTTTAATATGTTCTATATAGTCAATTATATGATTATTCTTTAACCGGTATGACATCGATATGATATTTCGGTATTTAGGATCATATCGCGATATCCCACCCAGTATTCGGTATTCAGTATGTAATTTGGCTGGCCGGTATGAGACCGGTATCTGATATTTAGAACACTATTTAAGGTTAATGTTGTTTACCCCTCGTGTGGGACTTCTTGTTCTTGATGATGAGAATATATGTTTAGAACTATCTTTCTGTAACCTAGTTACATAGAAGGCTGAGATCTGGAGGATGCCTTATGACATATCCTTGTTAATCTTTTTTTGGTAAGTTCTTGAAGGCTGTGTATGTTGTCCCCTCATATGATAAAGCACTGTCTATTTTTGCCTGTTTTACCCAGCTCTAGTATTGGTTTTTGGAGCTTGCTTTCAATGTTAAGACTACTAAATTTTCTTGTGACTAAACTATATTCTAGGCTGTTTGCCTACTGTCTACCTGTAGGCAATATAAGCTTTGTCAATTGAGCCATTTTTTGGGATGTTTTGTTTCCTCATCTGTATTCTGCCCTCCTGACGAGGTTCTTGGTTGATGTCAGTAACCCACAAAGCATAGCCTAACTACATGCCTTGTTTACCAGTACAATATTAAATATATTAGGTTGGTATTTCTCTTTTTCCTCTGATTCCTCACTTCCCAGTTAGATGGAGATGATATGTTGCGCTACATGGAAACTAAAGGAGGGAGAGCAGCCACTTCTCTCAGAATCTGAATATGAATCTGGACTGTTTTTGGTTAGGTTAAGATTCAGTTACCATAGTCCTTGTTGTGTTCATTTATGGATAAGTTTTCTTATCAAATTTGGATTTGGATTTCACATAGGTCCAATATCAATCCGTTCCAATGTTGTTGTTACTGTTATTTTACTAAAAATGCCGTTCCTTTGTATCTCAGATGCAAAAATATATAGATCATGCTTAAGCCAATAGAAACAATCAATTTTATGGCATATATGCTATTTTTCCCCTTAGATTTTGGTAAATGTTGATGAATCTTTTGAATCACTATGATTTCACTATTTATCAACTATGTAGGTGAAACAAATGATGTTAACATCCTAAATTTACGTTCTCGACAAATGAAGAATTTCCACTTGGCATTACTCATCTCTCAAGTAAGCTTTTCTCCTTTAGAAAGAATGTCATATGATTTATGTACTCTTAGTTTAAACTATTCATGCTGGCTTTTTATCTGTGTCATATTATATGGAAACCTGAACGTCACATTATATGGAAACCTGAATGAGATTATCTACTGTGCCTAGAAAATTCTTGCAAGCATGGCATGTCACTCGAGGACTGGAAAGTTACTCTAGCCACTTGAGGGGATCTGTAGATCTCATTTCCTTAAAGTCCCTCACAAGGTTTTAAATATCAGCCAACACCAATATGTATTACATATTGTATCAGATTTTGAGGGTCCTGATATGCAATATACCATATCATATCAATATGATATTTTCGATATTGCCGATACGATATGCTTGCTTTTTTTATTTCTATATCATAAGTGATAGGCCGATACCGATACTGATTCTGATATTTTAAACCTTGGTCCTTTGGATTCTTTGTTTTAGAATTTCTACCTTACTTTGTTACTACGCCCATGATATGTTGTACTACGGGTGTCTTTGGTTGGGTGTAGTCATATTGGAAGGAGGAAAAGTTTGAATTTTGTGTGAACTCCTAATTTCCATGTGAAATTTCAAAATTGGTTCTACTACAACCATAAATTTGCATAGGAATGGGAATTCCCTCCAAAATTCAAAATTTTTCTCTTTCCAAATGCAAATATTAAATACAACTACATCCCAACCAAACACCCCTTACGTAAGACTAGTATCTTTTTTCTTGAGTCACTCATTAACTGTTATGTCTCATCAGCTAGTGGGCTGTAACAAATGAATGCGAGTAGGTAATCAAAAATAGAAGTGGTAACGAATTTTACCACAAATTCGAAAGTTCACTACCTGTGGGAAGAAAGAACCCAGCTCTGGCAAGCCGTGATAGGATAAATGATGTGATCATAGGAGTGTATTTGCAAGAGGATAGATGTTGCTTTACTGAGGATAAGACAAACTAATTCTTTGAGATTATTTGAGAAAGCAATCTAGACCTACGAGGCACCATTTAGAAGTACTTCTAGAAATATAGCTGAGAGAGTGTCTAATTTGATAGAGGGATGGCCGTCGGTAAAGCTAAATGGAGATAAAAGGATTTATATAACCAACTGAAATATTTGGGAGAAAAGTTTTGTTCTTGTTGTTGTATTAATCAAGTTAACCTCAGTTGAAAGTTAGTAGGTTTTATCACTCAATTACTAGCCAAAAGGTTATATTTTCATTCTCGGTTATGTTGGCTCATAAACAGGGAACTCCAATGATGCTGATGGGTGATGAGTATGGTCACACACGCTATGGGAATAACAATAGCTATGGTCATGATACTGCAATAAACCATTTTCAGTGGGAACAGGTGAACGTTTGTCTTTCCCATCTCTTAATAAATCCACAACCTAATTTGTTTTTGTTTTTGCTGGAACAGCTTGAAGCAAGGAAGGATGATCATTTCAGATTTTTCTCAGAAATGATAAAATTTCGCCACAAGCATCCTGTATTGAGACGTGATAGATTCCTTAGTGAAGTAAATCTTCTTAACCTTAATATCAAATTAGCGTTTAAGATATCCATGTTTGTTATTTAGCTTGCCAGATATCCAGCTGAAACAAAATGACTTATAATGATTTGTTTGTGGATATATTTGACTAATATATCTAGGCTGTATGGTCCTTTTTATTGTCATTTTTCTCAGCAGTTGTGACAAAATAATCATCCATGCTTATCCTTCATGAGATGAATTAGGTTATTCATACTTCCAAACATGCATCAGACATATTTTTCATGTTGCTTTTTATCATACAGAATATAGGCACCATAACAAATTGGAACTTTTTCCTTGTTCTGGATTATCTGTGACAAGATAAAGTTTGTTTTCATAGTTGCATGTTTGGATAATTCTTCTGATGATGGTGGTTTCAGATGGTGTTTGTACTGGCTCTGTATTTGAATATATTTTTTTTAAAATGCCGCTAGTTTTAACGGAGCTCTATTTACACTTTTAGTTACAGATTTGATTGCTTACACTTCAACCATAGCTTATTTATCTGGGCTTTCTGTCTTCAACTTAGCAATTAGGTATTCTGTTGTAGAAGTAAGCATTTCAGTAGAAATGTCCTTGGATGGTGACAAGAAGTTATTAAGTAAATATCTTTCTAAATGATTCAATAGATATATCAATTCCGAGCATTTTCACAAAGATTCCATACATGGTTGCACAATTTCACTTAAATATCCTCAAAAAGTGCTCTTTTATTAGTAAAGGATTAATTAGTAATATGTTGTGTGAAATTATTGCTTGCATTAAGTCATCTTATATTTTTCTACTAAAATTTGCAACAGTATTGGATAATATTAGTGTTGTGAAATATTCTCATTTCTCGTGTAAATGCAATAAACCAAATTCCTTGCGCAGGTTGATGTTACCTGGCATGAGGACAATTGGGGAAACCATGAGAGCAAATTCTTGGCATTCACGTAAGAGAATGATTTTGTTATGGATAAAGAATCGACTGATTTTGATTTATTTTAAATATTTACATATACGTCTAATCTTAAGTATGTTTGAGGCTATCTTGTTCATATAGGCAAGGCTTCGATCTTACCATATTACTATGTACTTAGAGTGTGTATTCAAACTGGGAGCTTGGTCTTTGTTTTCCTTTTTTAATGGCTCTTATGAGAATGTTCTGTCATAGGCTCCATGATGATAGAGCTGGAGGAGACATCTACTTGGTATTTAATGCACATGACTTTTTTGTCAAGGCTATAATACCCCCACCACCACATAAGAGGCGTTGGCACCGAGTGGTATGTTTTCTTCCATATTATCAAAATATTCTATAAATTGAGTGCATATTTGCCCATCCGTGAATTTTAGTAATAATTTTTTTAGCATGCTTTAAAAATTTTCCATAATGCTGCTCTAATAAACTATTTCCATGTCTCCATGATTTAGAACTTTGTTATTGCTGTTAGAGCAATTTAAAACTTGTTTGTTTTTGAAAATTTCCATTCATAAATCTCCAAGAGTATCATCAAGCATTCAATGTTGCATAGAAGTTTAAAGATTAGACTTTCGCTGCATAACTCACAAGTCATATTCACATTGAACTGAGCAGAACTACTCAGGCAGTTTGATCTTATCTTATGTAATTCCTAAATATTTCTTAGAATAGGAGATATATTGGGGTTTCTACCTCCTTTTTTCTTTTCACAAATCCTGGTGAGTAGGTTCCACACACACACACATATATGTACATATATCTATATCTATATATATGTATGTGTATGTGTGTGTGTGTGCGTGTGTGTGTATACACACACACACACACACATAAATGCACACACATACATATACATATTTATAGATATAAGTACATATATGTATGTGTATACAAATAAAATCAATCATGAATGAACCCTAAAGTTTGAGTCTTTCAGAAACTAGGATTCCAGTCTTTCAAAATCAAGTGGAGAAGAGTTTGGAATGAGCGTACCTTGAAGCCGAAATTAGGGTTTCAATCTTTCAGAAGTCCTGGAGTTTGGAGATAGAGCGAGGGAGAAAATGATGGACAGGAGAGAGGATTGAGATCGAGATTTGGATGGAGCGAGCGAGAGGAGAGAGGAGCGTTTTCAAGATCTCTAAGGAGAGATTTAGGGAGAGCGAGCGACAGGAGAGAGGAGGGTCTTCGTCGTCTTCGGATGAGAGCAATGCCTGATGGGGATGAGCAAACGAATGCGGAGATTGTTTGGGGATTGGGATGACGAGTGGATACTGTGGATTTGGTAGTTCGGGTTAATTTTTGGGCAAGTTTGGACATGTCCAAACCTAGCCCAATTTGAGAAAAACTCAAAGAACTTATGTCCAATTAGATCCATCGGTAAATTGGGCGGATTAAAAGCTAGCCTTTTCGGACTGGCCTGATTGGGCTTTGAGCTTGCCCGAGTCCATTACCATCCCTATGTATCAGGCGTTGACACCCTAGGATTTAGAAAAAAATATTTAAAAAGTTTATAAGTGACCAAATTGAGATGTAGGTGCTGACATGGACACGAATTTGGTCTATTTTCGTAATTAAATAAATCTTGGTCGATTTTTAAATCAAATTTCTAAACCTAGATTTATTTTTTTTAGAACATCTATTTTAATAATAGTTGACTCGGGTCCCTTTGGAAGGATTTCGAGTCAAATCCAAATTTAATGATGGAATCATGATCTGTTCTGCTAAGATTGAACAATATTATTAAATGTGTCTTAATATAGTACATCAAAATTTTTAATTTTGTTTGCCCACGCATCAAGTGGGTGCTAAATGAACAGTTGTACATAGTGAGTTGTTTATTTTAATGGTGTGGACTGTTCTTAAACCAAATGAAAATAAAATTTGTACATAGCTTTAAGTATTTAGATCACTATGAAATGTTTGGATCGATAATATTTAAGTTGTACAGTGTCTATCTATGTGAAATGTTATTTTTGACCATTCATTTTGTGCCAACGAAATTTAAGAAATTTGATTTTTTTTTTTTTAGCCACTTTGTAGATCATCTTCAGCAGCAATAGATTTTCTATATAAATATTCTAATGCCGTCTTTGAACGGGAAGGACTTGGGTCCATAGTTTTCTAGAAGGACCCCAGTCTTATCTAATAATAATATTACTGTTATTATTATTAGTTTTATTTTTATGTTTAGTAGCAGTGCTAGTAGTTATAGTCGCTGTAGATTATTGTTATTTTCTTTTCTTTTCTTTTCTTTTTGTAATTGCTACTATTGTTATCATTTTTTTAAAGAAAAAAGCAGTTGCAAGACCCCTAGTGAATACTGGTAGGATTTCTCTTTTTACTGGTTACATTCCCTGGAAGAGTTATAAGCAAGCTGATCCTTCTTAACCTTCCTATTGTTTTAGGTTCATTTTCTTGGCTTCTTCCTGTAATGTCGATTTGTCGAGGCTTCAAACCCTATAGGATTGCCCGTAAGCTCCATTAAGTCACCTCCCACGAAATGTTGTCATCTCTTATTAGGTTCATAGCAATCCTAGGAGTTGCTTGAATTATGGTTGTGAATCACGTTGACCCTTTGATTCATATTACTTGGTAAATGAAAATTATATGCATGTTCTAAGGCCATTAATTCTGCTCAGCTTAGATCATCATGTAGTCCTCTCCTCTCATTTTTTTTTTAATCAATATAATTCCTTCTGCATCCTGATTTTGCTGAAATGACCTTTTTCTCACTTCATTTGTTTTTTTCTTTAATTTAATGTGTTTTTTGTTGAGGTCTCTTTTTCTTTTTTTGAGGTAATAGCCTCATGCATTATTGGTATTATTCATTTTTTCATTATCATTATCATCATCATTATTGTTGTTGTTGCCATTGGTCAGAAATGAGAAAAGAGTATAGGTGAAATGACATTTTTGAGAACTTGAGAAGGGCGAGCAACACAATCCTAGAAAAAATAATATAAGTTTTAAGTGCATTTATAAGAAACTCATAAGTTGGAATTATTTTCAAAAAGAAAAAGTTAGAAGTAGCTTTAATCGAGGATAAGATCAGAGAGAACCAGAACTGATGGTTTGGGCATGTGCTTGTGTGAGAGGTTGATGGGTTTGCCAATTAGGAATAACAGGGTTGTAGTTGAAGAAAGACGGTTGGACTAGGGTTGAACAAACCTAACTAGGATTGAGGCTGTAAAATAGGATTTGATAGTTGCTAATTTTTTAGAGGTGGCACCAACTGCCTTTAATGGAGAAAAGGATTCAAGTAATTGATCCCAAAATTATGGGGTAAAAACTTGTTTCTTATGGTTAATTGTTTCTCGGGAAGGAAGAAACCTGGCAATTTGGTTGAGTTTGATAAACTTCAGAAATCATTTTCAATGCTAAGAATTGCACTGCCCATTTATCAACTCTGGAGGCTTTAACTGTCTCACTTTCCATTTTTCTCATCTCAGCAAAATTCCTTAACTGGAGTATCTCCCTAATGTGCACTCTATGAACGAAATTACTCGTTTTTATAATATTGCAGGTGGACACAAATCTTGAAGCCCCCGATGATTTCGTTCCTGAAGGTGTACCATTTGTTGAAACCGAGTACAATGTTGCTCCATATTCTTCTGTTCTACTGGAGGCAAAACCATGAAGTCACTAGCTCGGTAGTATATTTTTTCAAATGTGAAGCGCGAATAAACCTAATGTTGTAAGTGGGCTTGTGGCTGATAATGTAGCATATTTTTTATCTTTCCAGCTTTTACTATAGTGACAGAATATACGAGGGTGGCTGGGTTATGAGAACCATTTCTTGCGGCATTACAAGGTAAGGTATGAGACTAAAAAATGCACACTGAAAATATCTCACCCTTGGACAAATAAAATGCCCAACCTGAAACATTGCTTAATACAAGTATGCTAATTGCAGTTAAGCTATTTTCTACCGCCATTTGACTGTACCTGGCAAACAATTCAACAAGCATTTTTCTTTACTGACTTATTTTTCAATCTTGTTTTATTGTTGATGTTGGTAATTTTGTCGCTTTGCAAGTCTGGGTTCATATTGTAGTTTCAGTTCTTAGATGAAAGAATATTGCACCTTCATTCTTTCTAGTCCATATCGATGCTTTGTAAATCCTTGACCCATTCATGTTTATCGGCATGCTTGTTGACTGTTCTGATAGCATGTTTAGACCCATTCATGTTTATCGGCATGCTTGTTGACTGTTCTGATAGCATGTTTATGGCTTGTTCTTTTCTAACTTGGCAGCTACGTCGATTAAGAATGTTTCTTTCTTTCATTGACCCATTCATAACTAGTGCCTTGTTCTGCTTAGCACCTTGCCGTCGAAAACTTGGAATTTACTAGTTGCCAGCCAAAGAATAATCTGCGGGCATTGCATTCCAAGTTGGTAGGATGTCAATGGCTTGATTTGATATAATTTTTCTGAAGTTATGTTACATGGTGTCTTTGAATACTGGTTCAAAATCGCACCAAAATATACAATTTTTTTAGGGTTTCAGCTTTGCTTGAAAGGATAGTGATATGGAATAATACCTAATTTTCATTGCTATTGACTGAGCAATAACTTTCTAGTCAATATTTGCACAAGTTTATCATAGCACACAATCAACCTAGGTTTGAAGTCGTCAACACGTTTTATAATAGCTTTCGTAACGACAAAGTGCCACAATGTTAAGACACGGTCTTATAATTTCCAAAATGATCTTTTGTTTGTGTGCTTCCCTTTGAAAGATGCCAAAGTTGAAGACTCGCTTTGCATAGTCAATCGGATTTTATTTTATTTTATTGCCTTGTATATTTTTAAATTGGGGTTTTACATATCTGTCCCTTATATCGTTAAAAATTAGAATTTAGTCTTCTAAATCTTCATATTTATAATTTAGTCCCTAAATCCTTTAAGTTGCTATAATTTAGTTTCCTAGCTATATTTTTGGCACGAATTTATATCACTGAGTTATTTCACTTTGGTCCTCTTTTCTCTCTTCTCCTTCTTATTGGGGTTCTCTCTCAATTCTTCTCCTTTCTCTCTCTCTCCTCTTTTTATTAGGTTCTCCTGAGTTATTTCACTTTAGAAATTAATTAGGAGAAGAATAGAGAGGGGAATCTAATAAGAAGAGGAAGAGAGGAGGAAAAAACTAAAGTGAAATAACTTATAGGTATAACGGAAAATTCGGATCAAAAATATATCTGGGAGACTAAATTGTGGTAATTTAAAGGATTCCCGGACTAAATTATAAATATGGATATTTTGAGGACTAAATCTAATTTTTAAAGATTTAAGTTGCAGATACCTAAAAACCCCTTTTAAATTTTGTTGGGCAACCACTAGCACAATTATGCAAGAAATTGGGTAGTTGATGATTGTTACCTCCATTAGGACATTCTTTGTTGGAATCTCATCCCAAAAGGAGAACAACATTTTCAAGTGTGAATTTTATTGCTCATAATTTTTTTTTTTTTTTTTTTTTTTTTTTTTTTTTTTTTTTTTTTTGTATGTATGTATGTATGGATGGTTTGTGTTTTGGGGGTGAATATATATATATATATATATATATATATATATATATATATATATATATGATAGTGAAGGGAGTTCCTTCACAGTCACTTAGGTGGTTCAATAAAATTATTATACATGACACTACTTAAAATAACAAATAAAAAATAAAAAAACTCTTTAAACTACCATTTGAGTAGCACTACATGTACTAATTTTAATGGACCACCTAAACAATAGTTAAGGAACTCCCTTCACTATTAATGAATTTTCCATTTTCCATTTCCTTTTATATGTGTTTCCTTTTATGTGTGTGGGTGGGAGGGTTTTAGATTGTAAACTTTTCATTAAATTTAAAATTTTAATTTTTTTTATTTTTTACTGCACATTTATTAATGGTCCACTGTTACTTTATTCTCTTCTACTTTAGAAATTTTGGTCAATACATATCTCAAGCTCGATCAAAGAGTTTTTTTTTTTTTTTTTTAAATATTACACTATAGTCTCCTTTTCTTATTGGAGCTGTCATGTTGACCTACAAGTCATTCTAAAGGGAAAAATTCAAAATTTTTCTTTTCGCTTTCGGGGATCTTAGGCTTTTTCGGTTTTTGGGAATCTTAGTTCAATGTTTGAAATTTTTTAGATGAACCTATTTTTATTTTATTTCATTTGCACCTATTATCAACTTGCTCCTACAAAATGGACCTAAAGTTTATAGCGTACCAATAGAAAATCCCATCATCTCTTACTACCGTTCCTGTCTTCTTCAAATTAAGACCGTGCAAATATTTTTCCTTTTTCCCTTTGCCCATTTCATTGTCTAAATGACTTGAGTAGCACACTGATGTAGTGATGATCGAACGGGACCACCAGGAGAGTCTTTGGTGCGAGGCTTTGAAATTCCTATCATTGTACTAAAACTATGAAGTTATGGTGAATACTGTGAGAGTCTCTGTTACTGTACGGAAATTCTGATATTATGGTTTGGGGGCTATTTTGAACAAAAATCAGGGCTTCATGCAAACCATTTCAACATCCCTGGTATTGTACGAAAATTCCAAAGTTGAGGGTTAACACGAGAAGTAACTAAATAGTTAGGAGGTGATAAGAGATTCGACAACCTACCACTATTCCTGGGTTTTTTTGTACTTTTTCTTTTGTTATGACAACATGTCCTTAGTATTTATGGGACAATACTTTAATTTTTTGATGTGCTGTACTTTATAATTCGTTCTTATATTGCTCATTAACGAAAACGTGAACAGTTGCTCACCGTTTCTATTTAAAAAAATATGAATAATCTCATAGTCCAATTCAAATTGAAGAACCTTTTTAAGTACACAATGTAATAAAATTGAGCTTTCATGCTTGCCTTTGACATTGGATGCAAATACAAATTCAGTTAAAGTTTCACTTTGACAAATGTTGAATAAGAGTTGTTCATCTACAAATTTAACATCACGAACATTTATGTGACATTGAAATCCTAAAGAAATAACATTTGTCTAAAGTCGATGTAACTAACCCTTCCATAAGGATCAAATCACTTCGGCCCTAATAACTTTTTTTATTTAAATTTCTTAGGTGTTTTTTTTCTTTTTGAAAAAGATTACATTGGAGGAACCTTGGAGGTCAAAACTTTGATTAATTCCTCCTCAAACAAATACTTTATTAGTCTCCACTAATTGTATCAACACAATTATTTAGAGATAAGAGCGGACCAACCATCGGCTAATATTTAGTCATTCTTTTCAAAAAAACAATTTGAGTTAGAAAAATAAAAATTTTATTTTTAATTTAAATTTTTAAATATGATGGTCCAAGAATTAGGTTCTTGGACTATTCACTCTCACCCCTACCGCGACCTTCTATAAAAAAAAAAAAAGAAGAAAGAAATTGAAAATATGGTACCACATAATTTCAATTATTTTCTATTATATTTATGTAACTTTCAATTGTTTTGCTTCTATTTTAGTGTTTTTTTCAGTGGGCCTACTTTCTAACGGTTCGGACTCAAACTTCGGATGAAAAGCAGGTTCACTAGGAAAAATGGTGGGCTCCTTTAGAAACCGCCGTGGAAATGAGGTTGGCTTTTTTGAACTTTTCCCCTCCAAGATTAATAATATTGTATTCTTGTTTTGGGCAACTTCATGCAAAGTATTCACTTTTCTACAAGAAACCTGACTCTCTCTCTCTCTTCTCCCTTCTTGACAAGGACTATGGTGTTTATTAATGTTATCATTATCAATTTTTTTTAGCCAATTATGGAATCACCGGAAGTTTTCACGACTAAGTCTATTCTCCTGGAAATTTCCTTTTGCAATTTTAGTCCAGTAGGTAGGAAACATAAACAACACTGTTTTACAATTATATTTCTACTTTCAGGTCGGTTTTAGTGATTTTTTTAACCAAATATATTTTTTAAGGAAAACTTGATTTGATTGGTACAAGTAATTGCTAAAATTTAAAATTCTATTTTGAATTAGTGGAATCTAAAAAGGTTGTAGTATTTTATTAATAAAAATAAAATTTATCGGTTTTTTCATATGACATGTATTGCGATTAGTTAATCATTATTTGGAATTCAAAAAATTACCTTGGAGCTCAAAATGGATCTTCTTGTAACTTTAAGATTCTTCTGGGTTTTTCTGTAAAAGTGTCTCCCACTTGATTCCCACGAAAGCATCTATTAAGCTGCGTGAAAATCCAGCCGTTGGAGTAAACGGACAGGTGTGTCCCTGATGAATTTGGACGGCAGATATTGCATCACAAGGAAATTGTGATCCGTAACAGACCTCCACTGGCAACGTAGACTTGACCCTACAAAAGGCTTGGCTCATGGTTTCCTCGTGGGGAGTTTTAAAGGAGTTTTAAAGGAGCACACCACTTTTCCTAGTGAGCCCACTGTTTTGGTTTTTTGGTTCGAATTTTCAGTCCGAACAGTTGGAAAATAGGCTCGTTAGGAAAAAATGGTGTGCTGATTTGGACACTCCCTTCCTCGTGATGATGGTTTTTTTGCAGAATAGTCCTCCTCCAAAAACTGCAATTTATATATAGTTTACAAACCCTTTTGCTTAGTCACCGAGATGGTACGCTTTGAATTGTTATTGCAAGTCACAGGGAATTTCTAGGGGGCACAACTTTTTTTCTAGTGAACCCACTTTTCCTAGTGAGCACACCTTTTTTTAGAAAAGAGAAGATTTTTCTAGTGAGCACACCAATATTTCCAAAATATCCTCTTATCTCCTCCTTTCTCTCCCGTTCTTAAAAGGAGAACTCCCTCTCTCCAAAGTGTCAGGATCTCGCCGCTGCTCCCAAGCCCTCTCGCCGCCACTCACTAGGATCTCGCCGCCCTCGTGTTCTGACTCCTTAATCTGGGCTAGACAGCTCAGATAAAAAACGACTGATTCGAGACTGTTAATTCGGATCAGAAGTCTTGATCTAGACTGGACAACCTGAATCAAGACCGGACAGTAAGGAAGCGGAGCGAGGAGAGGAGGTGGGCGGGGTCGAGGGAGAAGGGGAGAAGAAGGAAGACAGAAGTATTTTGGTTTAAAAAATTCGATGGCAAGATTATAATATGATAAAAGTTTTTAAGTAGGCTTACTGGGAAAAATGGTGTGCCCATCTAGAAACTCTCCAAGTCGCATGGTTTACTAACTCTTTTCAAGATATAAACACTTGTCGAGGCAATTGGTATTAACTAAAAGCTCCTATACGACATTATGATCCTCTAATCAAATTATTTCGGATCATTTTAATTGTGATAAGATCGTCAAAAATTTAAAGCAACTCATGAAGAATATGCTGATAAAAAAAAAAAAAAAAAAAATTCCATGATATATTTGGATTGAAGGGACCCATCTTCTATATTGGAAAGTCATGAAAAATATTAGTGATTGATGTGAACAAATCCGAATTGAATTAGAATATATGCAAAGTTTCTTCCATTTCTTCTATTTATTTATATATCTTCATGCCCTGCCTCGATAGTTCTACATCAGACATGAGATAACATTTAATAATATAGTTTTTAATGATTCTCATAAATTCATAGAGTAATCATATCTAGTCTTTTTGAGAAATGTATCCTTGATAATTATAAACTATTTTAATTCTTGACATTCTATAAGAGTTACTGTTATTTATAATGATTCTCATAAATCCATAAAATAATCCAAATATACTAAGAAATGAATCACGAGACTTAGATTTAGCATATTCCTATGAGACTATGTTGCTGGCTTTTTTCTGAGTCTTAACATATTCCTATAAGAATATATTCTTGACGTTTTTCTGAACCTCGGCATATTATTATAAGAATATATTGTTGATATTTTGCTATCTTGATTCCGGATACAGAGTTTTACAAAACCACTAATTATAATTATGAGATGCCCAATGAACCTACCAACATGATCCAAAATCAAGATCACCAACCAAATTAAGAAATTTTTTTTTTTTTTTTCCACCTACCTAGCAAGGAAATAAAGCAAGTAATTGGCTGGCAAAGCTAATGGGTGGACTGGAAGTATATATCCATGTGCCCCTCACGTTCAATTGCCTCATCAAACATAAATTAATTAACAAAAAAAATAAAAAACTAAATTACTTGGATTAATCAATTCAAGCTTTCTCATGGACTGTTAGGCCATTATTGGCCAGATACATACCTAATCAATTATCTCCCTAAACTCATTTGTGCCAAGGATGCACTAATCACATCTGTCACACTTTGTTTATTCTCCCCATATTTTTAATTAATTGATTGTTGAATTCTAAGTTTGAGGTCAACAAACCCCACCCCTCTAATTTCAATAATAATCTCATGGTGATTCCTCCAAGTTGAGTCTTTTTAACTCTAGACAGATATCGCGCATCGAAACTGAATTCTTTTTACTTTTGAAAATATAATTAATTATACTCAGACTCCCTTGTACCTTGTACTATAGAGGTGTATAACTTATCACTCCTAAAGTTTTAAACTCTTACTTAGACCTCCTGAACTATGGAAAAAATATCTTCGTCTGTGAGCTTCCCTATCAGTTTTTTTCTGCGGTTCAGAAGATTTAAATGAGAGTTTTGAACTTTAGGGATAATAAATTATACACCCCTCATAATACAAGGGGTCAGAGTGTAATTAACCCTTAAAAATAATCATTAGATTTTTTTAAAAGAAATATAAGATTATGCTTTGAGTACGTAAATGTGACTGTTCAGGAGTTTAAAATTGGAACTTATAATCGAATCAGATTATATAAAAACAGTCTTAATGGTAAACAAATTTAACGATAAGATGATATATAAGAAGATAATGAAATATATGAGCTAGAAAACTTAGATATCATGTTTAACGCTTAGAAAGCTGAACGAAATGCTTTTCTACTGTTAGGAACTTTGCCTGTAGATAAAAAAGGTTTGTCCGAAACCATTGGTCTTAGTGAACGCACCTCTTAAAATTTTAAAAAATTATAAATTTGTAATTTATTTTTGTCACATTGTTTTTTGTCTTGGTCGGATATTAGTCTCCAAACGATGTTAAAATCGTTCGGAAACTAATCTCTAGATCAAAAAGGTGCTCACGAAGACAAATAGCGTGCTCATTTAGAAATTCCCTTCGGACCTCATTATATTAAATTACAACGGATCCAACCCGTTTGCATCGCGGACGAGGCAACATGAAATTTGTAACCGTAAATAATTTGCTGCCAACTATTTATTTATTTATTTGCTAAGATATATGCTACCAAATTAAGACACTGTTGTTATCACGCCTTTGGGAAAAACCTACGCCCATAAAAACGCGGAAACGCGACCTTGACCCCAATTATCAGCCGTTCGATCCTAATCGGACGGGGGACGAAGACAGTGACCGTGTCTAAACTACAATTGTTTGCATGTTACGGTCCTGTAATTAACCACTTGAGGAACAAAATAAATTGGAATTTGGCGTTTCGACCTCATTTTGGAATTAACAACTTATGTTGGTGGTGTTGGGATAACAAAAAAAAGAACGGGTTGGTGCAAATAATTAAAAGTTTGAGGAGGAGGAATAATTAATGAATTAAATTGAATTTGGACGTCGGATGGCAGGCATTCGTGGGGAATTACTAAAAAAGCACACCACTTCTCCTAGTGAGGATAGTGCGCACACTCTCTTTTGAAAGGGATTTTCCTAGTGAGCACACCCAATTTTTCCCTTTGCCATTTCTTCATTCTAGTGAGCACACCAAAACTTCCATTTCCAAACCTTAATTTCTCGTCGCTCCATCTCGTTCGATCTGAGCCCCAGCCCCACACCAATCCCACATTCGCGCTCGAAGCCACCGTAGCTCTCCCTTTGTGATTTGCAAGGCCGCGCCCACGCCAGCCGTAAGAGTTAGGGAAAACCCCACTGGTCGGGTTTACATTTTGATAAGTAAGTTTACTGTCCGGGATTTAACCCTATACGGACTATTTACTGGTCGGTTATAAATTTGAATAGTGGGCTATCTGATATTCGAAAGCATTCTGTCCAAATCTTGGTATCCGAAAATTCCTCATTTAGTCCGAGCCTAGAACCTCTACGAGCATACTGCTAACCGAGTCCTGACACTTAGACAGTCATTGGTCCATCCAGATATACAACTCGGATGGTTATTCTCATATTCGAACACTCCAAAATCCATTGTATTGTTTAGGATTTTTAGCAAACAAACGATTCAAAGATGAAATGGTTGAGGGTTAAGGATTCAAATGTTTTTTTTTTTTCGGGAAAATTAAATCCTTCACTGGATGAGAGAGAGTGGGAGAACAGAGGTAGAAAACAATGACATTAATATTTAAAAAATAATAGCAAATTTGTTATATTGACCAAGTTCACAAGTGTGCTCACTAGAAAAGTTGGTGCGCTCGAAATTTCCCGCATAGTGTCTGTTAGTTATTTGCATTTTGGTCCTCCAACGATAAATTCATTTCATTAGCAGTACATTGTTTTGCAATCGATTGCTTATTGTATTAATATTTTAGATATAGTGTAAAGTATTTGCCCTTACTTGAACCATCACAATTTCACAAATGTTGTGAATAAATTAGTAAGTTCCTCCAATAAGACCCAATAGTTTTATTTCGTTATGTTCAAAGTTAATTATGTCATGCTAACTTATTCATTAACATTATTTCTCTTTACAACTTACATCTTCAAGTTTTATACCAAGTAATCAACACTAAATAATTTCTCTTGATTTAATTCCCCTTTATTTACATCTACTTGATTCGTATTGTTATTGTGTATATAAAAAAAATCAATAATTTATATTATTTTTTTATAATAATTTATATATTATATTTATTTCTGATATTCAATGTATGTAAAAAAAAAATGACACTCAGACATTAAGATGACTTTTTTACTCTTGATGGATGGTTGACAAGAGCATCAATATGTCGAAATAAAAGAATGTTCATTTGCAATGTCCAAAATTCTAAATATACTGTAAAAATACTAAAACTCAAATGTTATCAATATCTAAAAAGCTCCTTAACTTTGTAAACTGAATCGAACCAATTAGAAAGAAGAACCGAAACCAAACATAATTAATTCGGTTCGACTTAGTTAGGTTATTCGATTCCAAATTTTTAACAAAATTTGTTTGAAGATTATAATTTTGAATATTTTAGTATGTGCATATATATATATATATATATATATATATATATATATATATATATATATAATTTTAATAATTTGTTCAGTTTGATTTGATTTTACTTACTCGAAAAAATTTTAATCGGTTATTTCGGCTCTAAACTCTACGTAACTCTACACTGATATTTATTCAAGACTAAACTCTACTTTTGAGCGTATATCTCTATCAAAATTCACAAAGTTCAAGTCTTTATCTAGAGAAAAAAAAACAACAACCCTACTCTTGGGACTTTCCAAAAGAGAACACTATTTTTTTTTAGTGGGCTTACGTGATAAGTATCCAGACGGAAAATCCGAACGAAAAATACACTGTCAAGAAGGTCTACTAGGAAAAATAATGTGCTCGTTTAGAAACTTCCCTACTCTTTTAGTTTATTTTATGCTCCTCTCTATCATTCACACAAATCCTATTCTATTCTCAAAGCTTTTTCCAACCGCCTTTCCTCCCACACCCCTTTATATATAACCCCGCTTCTATTCCCCCTCCCACTCCCTCCAATCTCCCAAACCCTAATCCCTCTCTCTCCTCTCTCTCTCTCTCTCTCTCTCTCTCTCACTAGATTTCAGAAAAAATGGCCTTCTCCAAATCTCTCGTCGCTCTAACCCTCGCCCTCCTCGCCGTCGCCGCAGCAGCCCAGGCCCCTGGCGCTGCCCCCGTCCCCACCCCGAAACCCGCTCCCAAACCCGCACCCGTACCCGCACCCACCACGGCCCCACCCACACGCACCCCCATCCCCGCCCCCTCGGCTGCCCCCACCCACACCCCTCCCACTCCCACACCCGCCCCCGCCTCCAGCCCCTCCGCCACCCCCCCTCCCGCCCCGACGGCCCCCTCAGCCGGCCCCGCTGGCCCTTCCACCTCCCCCCCCTCCGGCTCCCCCCCGGGCAACCACGCCGCCGGCGCCTGCTCCGCCAGCTGGATCCTCGTCGGATCCGCCCTCGCCGTCGCTGCCTACGCCTTCTAGAGTGATCTCGCCTCTCGATCCGGCAATTGATGATTCGTTCGCTGATCTGACTATGAGATCTCGTTCTTGCTCTTCTCAGTGATGTCTATTTTGAATTTTATCATTATTGTTGTTTATTATTATCATTATAATTGGGTTTTTGTTACTGTAGACATTATTATTGTGATGTTATGTGACTGAGACTTTGTTGTGTATCCTGTAATATTATTATTAATTAATTATTTTTAGTCGATTCTTTTTGCTTTATTACTATTGTAAATTGGTGGAGATGAAAAGGGTAATTTGAGGATTTGAAATTGCAGCGACTGACATGGTCACGTGAATTTTTGTCCGAGTGGAGAAAAAAAAAATCTTTCTTAATTTATTTATTAGTTTTTTTATTTAGGAAAGAGACTGCAATGCTTGTCATAGCATCTCCAGCTGTGGCTTTTTGTTTTGTTGACGCGTGTGCAGTTAGTGGAGTAACGTGGGGCAGGGGAGGGCTGCCAGAGTTTTTTTTTTTTTTTAATTTTTTAATCTTGGGGGGTTTGAGAAGTTAGGGGTGGAAATAGAAAAGAGGGGGTTTGAGACGTTGGGAGAGTGGAAATAGGAAAGAGAGGAGGATGGGTAGAGGGATTAGGGTTTTGATTGGAGATGGGGTTGTTGGGTGTTAGCTTTTGGAATGTGAGTGTTAGGGTTAGGGTTGGTGGTGGTCCATTTTAAGTTGCTGAAATGGACGGTGATGAGTGATGATGTCAGTGTGACGTTGTTTGGGACCGGGACAGTTGTCACTCGGTCTTTTGAGGCTTGAGGATGAGGAAATGGGAGCGAGATTCTCTCCAAGGCTTCAAACTAGTGGGACTGTCTAAATTTAGTATAATTTATTTTTAATCAGAGAGAGAGAGAGAGGCTATATCAAATTGTGGTCTATAAAAATAGAAATTCCTTTCACCAATCGGACCAGCAGTAATGCAGGATCCGTACTCTAAAAGCAATAGTAAATAGGACTGGAGGAGCCCCCACTTTCGGTTCTTCCTGCCCTTACATAAGCCTTTGTACATAGTAAATGGGGGCAAGTGTCGGGGCATGACTAGAAGAGAGATCTCTTGATTTTGCTTAGATACAGAGATCCGACTTCGCATCGGTTTATCTGGTCCTTCATTGGGCTCAGGTTGAGGCTCAGGTTGTTATTAACGAAAAAGACTTCACTAAGGTTTCATCGATGACTTCGCATCGGTTTGTCTGTTCCTTCAATGACTTCGTATCGGTTTATCTGGTTCTTCATTGGGTTCAGATTATTATTAACAAAAAAGGTTCAGATTATTATTAACAAAAAAAGATTTCACTAAGCGATTTATCTGGTCTTTCATTGGGCTCAGATTATTATTAACGAAAAAGACTTTAGTAAGGTTTCACCGATGACTTCGCATCGGTTTATGTTAAAAAAGATTTCACTAAGCGATTTATCTGGTCTTTCATTGGGCTCAGATTATTATTAACGAAAAAGACTTTAGTAAGGTTTCATCGATGACTTCGCATCGGTTTATTTGGTCCTTCAACGACTTCACATCGGTTTATCTGGTCTTTTATTGGGCTCAGATTATTATTAACGAAAAAGACTTCACTAAGATTTCATCGATGACTTCGCATCGGTTTATTTGTTCCTTCAATAACTTCGTATCGGTTTATTTGGTCTTTCATTGGGTTCAGATTATTATTAACAAAAAAGATTTCACTAAGCGGTTTATCTGGTCCTTCATTGTGCTCATATTATTATTAACGAAAAAGACTTTAATAAGGTTTCACCGAGTAGGATTTCACCGATGACTTCGCATCGGTTTATTTGGTCCTTCAATGACTTTACATCGGTTTATCTGGTCCTTCATTGGGCTCAGATTATTATTAACGAAAAAGACTTCACTAAGCGGTTTGTCTGGTCCTTCATTAGGCTCAGATTATTATTAACTGGGCTCAGATTATTATTAACGTAAAAGACTTCACTAAGGTTTCACCGATGGTTGGAACCGTTCTTAACGCGCGATGCAGAATCATGTGTACGTGTCATAAGGGAAAGATGGATGGATCCATCGCCTTTACCGCAGATATAGGCAATAGTGGCTGACGGAGTTGATCTAATTGTACCTTGCGTAATGCTTCCCCCTAGATATGGGCAATGGTGGCCGCTAGATACGGGCAATGGTGGTTGATGGAGTTGACCTAACTGCATTTTGCGAAATGCTTCCAACTGCAAGAGGATCTCCAAATAAGATTCTTAAGCGGTTGTGAGTGCTAGGCCTTCAATAATACATGTTAGTTATTATAATTAACCCAATAAATAAATATTGTAGCTATTTTTATTTGAGTCACCCATCCAAATTTTTTGGTGCACTTGTTCAATAATCTTACTAGTATGAACAATAAATTTTTTGTGCTCCCTATTCACATAGGGTAATTTCCTTCCATTTTGTTGAGGTAATCAAATTCTCTGGGGCGCAAAATATATTTGAAAGAAGTATGGGTATTTGATACGATATCTCGTTTGTAAGGCTGAAGCTCAAGTTCGAGGCATTGAGGAGAGTATTAATTAATATTGTCAGCATTAAATTCGAATGAATCGACATGACCTAACTATTATGCTTCAACATTCCCTTCATAAAATCATTTTCCATTAAGATTGTTTCTATAAAAGGATGTTCGAATGTTTCACATAATAATTTAGAATATGGTTTTGAATTCAACTACCATAGATATAGGTGTCACACGTAATTCGTAGATTTCACATTAGTAATCAAGCAGATATATGAGCAATTCTCCCCAAAAAAACTAGGTATGTTTACTTACAGTTTCATAAAAATCATTATAAACTATTCTGTCTCTTGTCTCATATATAATGTGTACATACTATAAATTCTCATTATTTGATAGTTGGATACGAAGTTTATATCGAGTCCTTGTCTACTAAAAGTATGAATCTTGTCGAGTATGGGAAACATTTTTTATGGACCTACAGTCAAAGAGGACACCATCTTCTAATTTGAGCGTAAGACTCAACTCTTTCCTTGTTCCAATATTTCCAAATTTATTGATAAGTTCCTTAGAGAGGGTATGGGTTGATTACAGCTGCACTCAATTATTAGATTTCAAGAAGTAGAAGCAAGAAACAGTTTTTCTTTTTTCTTTTTTTTCCTTTTTTTTTCCCTGTTGCAAATGCTATTGGTCTAGTTGTAAGAATTTCAAACTTACCTTATTTGCGTGGAGTTTAAGCTCACCTAACACAGGAACGGCTGTAATTTGAATTAAAACACGTTAATTCTCATCCGCCTCAAAATGAGCAGTCAAACTTCATTTAAGGAAAAAAAAAATATATATACATAACTTATTGAATATGCCAGCGGATAAACCTAATGGGGAAAAGTAAAGCATTACTCGAATAGAAAGCATTGGGATACAGAGATCAAATCTACCACAATTGAGAGGCACATGGACCACACATGATGTAGAGTTGGGTGTGACTTAGTATTTTGGAGATAGTGGGAAGCAAAGAAACAGAGAGAGGTGTGATATTGCTAAAGCCTTTTGCCTTTCCAATCAAAAAAAATTGGAGAACAAGTAATCCCCAGCTTTATATCTCAACAGATCTCAACAGCTACAGCTTGGATGTACCAAAATGTCTGCCCTTTTAGGGCTCATACCATAAGATTAGGCTGTATTTTTCTCATTTGTTCCGAAAAGTAGAATTCAATTTATTTATTTATTTATTTTTTATTTTTTATTTTTTTTGCCCTAAAAGCAGATTTCCAGCCGATCCACAACTGGAGATCTCCCTGATCGGTGTAGCCTCGACTTTCCTTCGATAGCTGGCATGGAGTGTTTGGCACCAAGTAGGTCCGAGACAAAGAGCGAGCGAAAGATGTCAATTTGAGATGATAAAACGACGAAAACTTTGCAAGCAAGCAAGGCAGATTTCAAAGACGTTCGAATCTAAGATGCCAGGCCAGGATAGACATTGGAACCACCGACAAAATGGCCACCAAGTCTCTCTTCGAGACCATTATATTTCCATGACTAGAGAGCGATGTGGAGGAGTTACCTATTGCTTAAGAGATTAAAAAGTTCCTCGGTGATAGAAATTGAATTGACATCATTTCTGTCAAATATCGAACCGGAATATGACTTACGGCCAGTAACTTGACTTACAGTTTGTAACTTTAACTTGCAGGAACTATCATTTCAACAAACCCTTGCTTTGTTTGGCACCGAAATGAATTTCACAAAATTTCGTAGCATATTTAATTTAATAAATCAGCACTTTATCTCTCTTATTTCTATCAAAAAACAGTAAGCAGATATTGTTAAGCGCCAATAACAGTTGCCTTGTTTAACTTGGCCAGGAGCTAAAAATGCTTACCAATTTCGATGCACTGGTACAACAACAGCTTTGTTTGGATAGGTACAAGATGCAGAGCTAAATGCTAACCAAGAAAGAATCAATCTTACTGTGTTTATCAGCAACCAGTCTGATTCTGATAGCAGGAAGCAGGAAAGGAATTTTTCTTTTTTTTTTTCTTTTTTTTTCAGCGTACAACTTCGCCTAATCCTGAGGATTGGCTCTATTTTGATGCTACAAAACTTAATTCCTTTCCGAATAAATTTAGCATCGCCTATAAAGTCTAAAAAATCAGGAAACAATAGGGAAAGGAAAGTACAGAACCCCGTTCGTTCAGCCACGAACCAATGCGGAACACCATTTGTAGAGCCACGAACCAATGCGGAACACCATTTGTAGAGTCGCTGACTACCCAGAATATTCAAATGGCTGTGGAGGCTGGGGTTCCTCATCTACTGCCATTGCGGTCGCTGCTGATCCCACCTGAGCTGGGGTTACACTTGCTGCACCGGCAGCTGGTGAGGCCATAGATGATGGTGCATCTGTAAGTGCAAGCACCTCAGCTTCAGATGGCTGCAAATCTCTCAAGAGAACAAAACCCGAGGGGGCTAGCTTCACGGGTACGTATCTACTTCCCTCCAAAAATCTGATGAATTTCTCTTGCGCAGGGACAACCCTGGCCGGATTCGTTAGGATTTCAAACGATGGCTCCGCCTCCGTCTTCTTCTCTGCAACGCTATCAACCTGAAATTAGAAAACCAAGCAAAATCAATTCCTTGCCAAAGGGTTGTACAAAAAGCAAGTTGGATATGATTAAAGCAATTGCAGTTTGTCTATAAAAAGGTCATATTCAAGAAAAGAGGCAACCTTCAAATAAATGCATATCACATATATTATTAACGTGCCAGGCCATCTTCAAGCAAGTATCTAAATTGCAACTTAAATATCACCATTCCACCAGTCATTGGTGGGGGTTCAGTTCGTTAGCTGGTAATTGTTTAGTCATTCAGATAGTGATTGGCATTTTTTTAGCTATGCATCACACACCTCGTGTAGATTTAGCTTTCAACAACGTTCGAACACCGACATAGTTCTGGAAGCCATTACATTATGAAATTCTCTGACAGATATAGAAGCAACTCGCCATATGCCATTTTGTATGTACTCAATTTTGTCTCTATGGGTATATATGATAATCGGTTGGGAACTGCCCAGATGTATGACAATTGGTTGGTTGACCCAAACGTAGAGGTCACTAGACTATTATTCATAGAGATGGCATAATAATTGCAATACCCACGATAAAGATCATTACTTTAATTATGTAGAACTATAAAGATCGGAGACTACTACAACAACTACTACTACTGTTATTATTATTATTATTATTATTATTAATGTTATTGTTATTAGTAATGTGGTACTGTGGTAGTGGCTTACCTGCATTGCATCAGTATCCTTCTCAGAAGGCTTCGGACCTCTCCCTGAACTTGAACTGGTTGAAGCATCTTCGCTGGAGGACTTCTGTGCAATGGCTTTCTGTTGTGCATCTTTCTTCACTCTAGATCTTGCTTTCGCCGTTATTGATAGGACGGTAGTGGGTAATTTGACTGCTGATGTTGATGTGGGAGGAGCTGTGGGGCGAGGGTATTCAAACAGAGAAGGCTTGGCATTCGACAAGAACTCAAATTTTGGCACTTTAAGGTCATAATTTAGCCCGACAAATGCAGTGGGAGAAAAAGCAAGGCTTATAAAATAGGTAAGAGGATACCAGTACCAAAACTGGCTGAACACTGCTAATCCAACAACAGCTGTGATTTTATCATGCTTAGCTTTAGAAAGAAGCTTAATGGTAACGTTGCGTCCACCAGCATCAAGAATTCCAGTGGCCAATATGGCGCCCATCTTGCTCATTGTATCTTCGTGCTTGTCAAGAATTATTTTCTCCAACTGGCGTCTGTAAGTACATGAAAATGAAACAAATTACCCAAAATAAATGTGAAGCTCTACAGAAGAATATGTTTGTACAGTAAAAGTGATACCGAAATGCCCTGACACGCAAGTCACATGATTCGTTAGTCTGGATCATAACCATAGCCATGGCTATCAGGGATCCTTGGCGAACAAAGTCAACAACGTCAGATGTAAGAGGCTCCAATAAGGAAATCGCCTCACTCAATCCAGTACCCGCACAGGAAATGCCTACAGCTAGCGCAGCTCCATACCGCACATGCGGATTGTAGGATTCCGAGAGAAGGGAAACAATTCTTGGAGTCTGAAAATTTTTAGGCATGTAATATTGTAAGGACACATTGCCATAGCATTTATTGTCCCAAAAATAAATAAGGTAAAAAAATTTGAGAGAAAATAAATGAAAGGTCAGTAAAGCTGTATCAGATAACTATGAACTGACCTGCTCAGGTTCGGAGTAGAGAACAAATCCAAGGGCTAGGACAGCTGTTCTTCGCACATCATCACTGACATCTGACACTGCAAAGTGCAACAACTTGTGGATGGCCTTATTGCTTGCTGTCCCCCTGTAGGCCAGGGCCAATGCATACATACCACCATATCGAAGTATCGGATCTTGATCTATGGTCAACTGATCAATCAAGGCATCAGCTTCTTCTTCCCTTCCATAAACTGTCAATGCAATTCCCAGTGCAAGTCCTCTGCCAAAAAAACGAGCAATTAAGCACATGATAAACCAACAGAACTACAAAACAAGGGGACAAGTACTAGAGATGTTCATGAATAAGGATTTTGACTGAAAATGCACAATACTCAAAGAGAAATTGGTATTGGCGTCCACGAAGCTTGACACAGTTACCCAGGTTAAAGAATTCTTAATAATAAACCAAAGTTATCAAATCGGGATATATATAGTGTATTGTTATCAAAGTTGTCAAATCGGAATACGTATAATATATCGTTATCCTTATGTATCGTATATTATCACATATCATATCATAGTAAGTAATAAGCACATAATAATATCCAATATAACAAACATACGAGTAAATTTAAAGGATAAGTAAACAAATAGCCAAAACCAGCTACTAAAGTTAGTAGTATGTTAAATATAAGTTAATAGCTATATATAAATATATAACATTCAAAGTGTTACGATTATAAGGTCTTCAATCAAAATTATGCTACATTAGCAACTACATTGTTGAATTCATTTAAAGTTGAAAATGACATTCATTTTTCTCATCTTCGTCTTTTTTGCTCCACACAAACTCCTTTAATATATCCTTTCTTTCCCTCTATTATTTACAGCTGCATTCAAATTAAGAGATCTTACGAATAATAATAAAATAATCTCTTAGAGATTAAATATTATGAATAAACAACAAATTGATAAAATTTTACAATAACTTCTCTTTTTTTTAAAAAACAAGATGTGTTGTTCCTCCTTCAATTTAAAACACACATCGAAATCCATTCAATGTACACCTTACACTATGTAAGGTTCTAATATCTTATTAATCCATTCATAAACAGATTTTATATCCAACAGTAAAATTAGATTTTATATTTCTCCAACCTCTTTCCTTCTTTATTGTCTCAGTTTCGGTTGTATGTTATTTCACAAAAACCAAAACATTGAGCAAAAGTCCATTATCCCTCCGCAAAAATACAAAACAAGTAAATATAATATCAATTTATCATCACTCGTAGTTATATCATTATCATTCTTAAAAACTTTTACTTTAATTTGTTCATCTTCATCTCCTCAAATCTATATAACTCTTCATTTTATCGAGATTTTAATGTATAATAAATAAGCTCTTTAGATATTGGACTTTAGAATTAGTAATTCAATAATTTATATTTACTATAAATTAATAACATACCTCTTCTGGTGACTTGTTTAGTCGTTTCTATCAACTAAAATAAATATCTTAAACTTTGAGGTTATTCTGTTTTAAATAATTATACTTGTTCAAAATTTGTATTCCATATTTATCTCAAACGGTTCATTTGAATGAGTTTAAAAACCAATTATAAACCATATCATCGTATCGTAATGTATCGTGTATCCTAAGATATGTATCACATATCGTAATATACACTTACCATATCGTAAAATATATAATCCAATAGTATCACAGATAAGATGTGTATCAATTTTCTTATGAATCGTATCGCATCGTAAGATACGCATCGCATATCATAAAATATTGACAACTATGATTGTTATTCACATATATATTGTCTAGCATATTGTATCGTAAAATAAATTAACTAATGCATAAGTAAGTAATCAAACTCATAATAACATATAATATAACAAAATATATTAGCAAATTTAAATAAAAAACAAATAACTAGAGACAAATGCTAAAACCGATGGTGTGTTGAATATAAGTCAATAGTTATATATAAATAGGTAACAAATGTTCAAAGTGCGATCACTATAAGATCATTAATAAAATTATACTACATTAGCGATATAATAGATCACTAAATTCAATTAAAATTGAAAAATAATATTTATTTTCCTCGTCTTCATCTCTTTTACTCCCCCACATTTAGTATACTCTTAAATTTCCTTTCTTTTTCATCATTTATTATTTACATTTGTATTAAAATTAAGAGGTCCTACCATTAATTACAGAATAATATATTAGAAACTAAATATTAGGAATAAACAACTAATTGATGAAAATTTTACATCTTCCCTTCTTTTTCGTTTTAGTAGATCCATTATTCTTTCTTTAACTTAAAACAAGTATCGAAATCCATTCAAGCAATACCTTTCATTATGTAAAATTCTTATTTCTCAGCAATCTAATCATGATCAGATTTTATATCCAAAAGTCATATTATATCATATGTTCCTCCAATCTCTTCCCTTTTTTATTGCCTCAATTTCAATTGTATACTATTTTCACAAAAACCAAAGCATTGAGCATGAGTTCGTTACGCCTTCGAAAAAATACAAAATAAGTACATGTAATATCAATTAATCATCTCTTAAAAATACATCATTGTCATTATTCTCTTTTGTTTTAATTTGTTCTTTTTCTCAAATCTATACAAATTCTTCCTTTTATTAGGGTATAATAAATAAGCTCACAGATACTTGATTTGCGAATTAATAACTAAATAATTTATATTGGCTATGAATTAATAATATACCTCTTTTGATTTATTTAACTGCTTTTATCAACTAAAATAAGTATTTTGAACTTTGATGTTCTCTCTTACTAAATGACTATACTTACTCAGAATTTATATTCCTTATTTAAAATCAAGTGATTAATTAGAATGAGTTTGAAATCCATTTATAAACCGAGTCAGCATATCATAAATTATTGCATATTGCAAAATACGTATCGCATATCATATGATATACTTAATGTATGTATAATACATAACTAAATAGTATCGCAGATAAAATATGCTTGACATTCATATTATATCGTAGATAAGTATCTCATATTCATAGCATATTGACAACTATATTTAAATAAAGTATGTTTTCTGCTACTAACAAAAACAAGATAAGTGGATAGCTAGACACTTAATTCATCATTTCTAATTAAACCAAATGCACCTACGGTGGTATGGAGCAGGAATTAGAGAATTATGTGACATAGTATATCACTAAAGATGGTTAAATTATTTGAAAGTCCATCCAGGACCTAGTTTCTTCTATTGAAGTTACCATTCCTGCGGGAAGAGCTTGCCAACCTCTTCTTAAGGAAATTAAGATTCTATAACCAAATGCATACATATCAACTTGTGTGCATACCCATACAAAAACAATAAGAAGCACCTAAATCTTTCTAAAGTACTACCAAATGTCACAAGTAATTAAACAAGCTTTTCTGGCTGGTTTTTCCAGCCAGTACAAAGGCTCTAATACAGGTTTACTCTTTTGGGATATATGGGTTCCAAGTCCTTTGGCCAGTCCATCCAAGGGCCTAGTTTCTCCTATTGAAGTTAACCTTGCCAGTTGCCACAGACAGGCTAACAACCAACCTAATCTGGAAGAAAAGTACAATTGTAAAAACAATTAGCCTTTTGTACCTTCCTGTCAAATATCTCTAAAAGTTGCCTAGAGCATGTCAATAGTTATTTACATCATGAGTATATCCTTAGAGGTCAGAAAAATAAAATTTGACAAAGCTGCATCCACACATACAATGAAGAACAAGTCCTTCCATCATTGTTAGTTTTATTAACCAGTCTCTGCTACTCGAAAGATTCCTGTTCTTCCTCTTCTTTTTTTTTCTTTTAGAAATAGGGAGGAAAATTTGAAAATTTACGTTGGTGGGTAAAAAAAGAGGAAATTTTCCAAGAGCAAACTATCAAAATCTGGACTATCCTTGGACAATAATGCACCCATACATCTTTATCTGCCTTTTTTTAGTAGAAGACCTAGAGCCAACTACCAAGATCTAGATTATCCTTGGGCATGTTTGATGTCAGCTGACTCAGCTCTCAACAAAGCTGTTATCAAGCTAAGCAAACAAATGGGCATACAATCAGTTTGCTAAAAGCTGTTGCCCTAGAACCAACTACCAAAATCTGGACTATCCTTGGTCATGTTTGACGTCAGCTCTCAACAAAGCTGTTGTCAAGTCAGCTAAGAAATGGGGCACACAATCAGTTTGCTGAAGGCTGTTCCCCTAAAGGCATTGCATTTGAACAACAAGACACATCAGTGCCCAAGTAAAAAGGAAGATAAACCATGCATAATATGAATATATAGCTGAATGCTGGTAAACAAGTGGAAGGAAGCACATGCTTACCTAATGATCTTCTCATGTTGGGTATCATGTGCATATGCAAGCATCTCAGCAGCCTTCTCACTTGCAGTTCCAACCATAAGCAAACCCATGCTGATACCAGCAGCTTCACCAGCTACAGCACTATCGGTATAAAGAATATTCTTAACCTCCTCGTATATCTCTTCATCAGCTGTTCCTAGAGCTGCCAATCCTAGGCCTAGGCATGCACCATGCTGGATAACCTGCACCATTTATGAAAAGTAAATCAGCATCCTGTAGGTTAGAGGTACTGAAGCATTAAGATTTTATGGGTTCAAGAGCACCTCAGAAGTAGTGTTTCGGAGGCTTTCCCGAAGAAATTCTTTGATGCCTTCACCATGGTTGGCATGAATCAAACCTAGTGCATAAAGTGCACCACCTTCTGAGTACGGACTGCCACCACCCACAGCACCACTTTGAGGTAGGTATGGAGCCATCAACGACCGTCCTTGCTGAAGATGACCTCTGTGAATAACACCTAGCCCCGCAGTAGCACTGAATTTTGCCCAGTTAGTTGCTCTGCTCAGCCACTCCTGCCAAGTTCCGCATGATGCAGAATCCACTATTAACAACAGGTATGTAATAGTTCCCCAGTTCCATTCAATATCGAAAAGTTTATATTGTTAAACAAAAGTTACCAGATTCTCCCTAAGAAAAGTGTCCACTGTAGTTCCTGCATGCATTATGGCATTGGCACAGATAGTTGCACTGTGACATACACTATTCCTCATTTCAACTGATTGCTTTATGGTCTTCAATATCAAAAGGTCGGACCTACAAGCGCAAAACCCAGTAAATATTTTTTTTTTCACTAGATTGGGATAAATGTCAAGAACTAAAACCAGGAATAAATCATCTTACTTGTTCTTGCTATATAAAAACTGTATTGTAAGCTGTATTGATGTTTCTCCAGACAAAATCCCTTTTACTTTGGCAAGCTTCTCGGCATATGCAGCTTCACTTGGAGTCATGGTGTGCACAGTACCATTGGGAGTATGAGAGCCCTCTACCATCTGGACATCACCAGCCTCCCTAGTACGATTTGTGTCATTTGTGCCTGCATTTCCATTTTCTGAACTTGGCGCTGCAGATCCTTGATCAGCAGTTTCTGAAGATTGTTCAGCGTTCCCATGATGTGCTGGAGACTTTGAGTCTTGGAGAAGGTTCCTGACATTCAATAGAAAGGCTTGACGTTCATTTTCCACGAGGTCAAAAGCAATCTGAAATGCCAAGAGTGCATCATCCTGGTAAAAGAAAATTGAAGGATGAATCAGTATCCAAAATTAAATTAATAAAACCTATAGACAAGTAGATAGTGAGTACCTTGCTGTCAGATTGCAGAAGCTTTACCACTATGCCTGCTACAGGTTTTGGTTCATCAAGAAACATAAGACACTGACAGATGCTGAAGTAATCAGGAGAAGGCAGTCTTTGATATATTTTAACGAGAAGACGAAGCACCTGTGTTCAACAATTTGAAGAGTGAGAATCAGAAGAAGATCCATCTTTCACAAAAGAAAGGAAAAGGGGATCCATCTAGCTCAACTACAGGAATATAGTGATTCAAGAAAATTTTCTTCTCCAAAATGCAACTTCACAACCCATGCAGCTGAGGAATATATAAAGTGCAATACTATGTGGTAGGAACAAAGCACTTGGAAATACTAAAGATGGAGAAGAAGAGGAACAACTCTTAAACAAAAGAGGACGACACCACCTAAACCCATCTACTATACGAATCCAAGATTTTCAGATAAATATTATAGTAACTCCTTTTTTAGTAACTTATAATTCATGTAAGCGACATAATCAGTAAATATGGCAGATATGATCTTTAAAATATCAGATTTCAGACCATCACGTGTTAGGAAGGCAGTAAACGAAAAGGAATAAACAATGGAAATAAAAGAGAAGAGAGAAGGTCATGTCATCCTCAACACCAATAGTACTCTCCAATGCTAATTATACCCACCATTTCAGCCTCCAAAGAGAGCAAAGGGCAGTGTAGTACAAGAGTGATAACTAGAGTTTTAAAGTTTGAACCCCAAAACAATCCACTATATTCAAGTGATTAACAGATTTAAAGGCTAACTCACGTTAAGATGACTTTGCCTGTGTTCGAACATATGGTGCCCTAAATCTTTTTTTATCCCCCATACAGAAACATCCAGTCATGCATATAGGCAGCAGTAACAAGAATTGTGCTCAACACTGAAGCAACAACAGTAATACCTTCCTATATTTTCCCTTGCAATGCTCCCTCACCCAGAATTTGGATAGCGAAATGCTGGTAACATATTCTCATAGGAATACGCTAAATCTTTAGTATAATACTAATAGCTAAAAATAGTTTATAATTACCACATATTTTCTTACAAAAAGGCTAACTACAATTTCTTTATGGATATATAAGAATTACTATAAAATTCACTAACTCTTGTCTCATATTCGATGTGGAACTACTCAAACTAGGAGTATTATATTTTCCCTCCTTTTAAGATATAACATCCTCATTAGAGGGGTATAGTATCACACTAATACTTCATCACAAGATGTGAGATTCAAGAGGTGGCCTCCACTTTTGAATACTACTTTATTCCATATATCACTTAATTCCATGTGACACTTAGTCTGCACATTTTCGATTAGTGTCTAACTCTAATACTATTTGTAACGCTCCCCACTCAAAATCTGGATAATGAAAGACCGGCAATATTCCTGTAGGAACATGCTAAGCCATCAATAAAATACTAATAGCTATAAGTTATAATTACCATGGTTTCATCTTTCAAAAAGACTAATTACGATTAATTTATAAATTCATGAAAATTGTTATAAACTACACTAATTTTTATCTCATATTCGATATGGAACTATTCAAGATTGGGGTACTACATCCCCCCCCCCCCCCCCACCAACCAAAAAAAAAAAAAATATCTCGCCCTTATTCTAACTCTAGCATAGTTTCGGCAGTTTCTCATATTCCTATTATATTCTTCCTAGCTGCATCTACGCAACACTATTTCAAATCTCAAATCTGGTGGAACAAGGTGGCAATCTCTCACCCAAGTAATTACCACATCCACCTTTTAGACTGTTTCAATCTATTTATCTAAGGAAAGAGGAAATGAAAAAGAGACGGGAGAATAATATCCAAGGTTACATACATAAGCAACTGAGCTAACAAGTGAGAAGCTGCAACTTATATAAGACCACTTCATGAAGCTAGAATTTGCCCTTATTCTGTTGCATGTTCCCCAACACCATAAACTACATATAGGATTTTCCCAACAAAAGCCATAATGAAGACCCTAGTTTGCCCACTAAATTCAACTCAAAGCCGGACCCAAGAATAGGTAGCATGCTTGTTATATTCTCTAACATGAAGTTCCAAATGACTTTCATGTATCATGGGATTCAAGACCCTAGTTCAAAAATTAAATCCAATCAAAATCCAACTAATATTAGAACATAACTACTATGTCCACAATAGAAAGTTCCAAATGATTTTCACGTATGAAGGGATTACAAGACATGTTTCGGGTTCAATTCAGCATAACGAAGGGCTCAACAGCTCACATTATGCATCACTTATGTTTTTTGTAACAAACTAAAAAGTTTAGAAACACATCAAATGGCTAGGTGTTGTTATCCAATAAATAGCATATTCCTTAAGAAAATATATAAATAATGATCCATATCAGGGGACTATTTATTAGCAGTTTTACCTAAAAGGCAAACAGTTCCTGAAAATCATTTAGTTGCCTCAAGAATACTATCGAAAATCAATTTAATTCTATGAAAGCTTGTCCTAAGTGGCCTCTTTGGTAACCACATAGAAATAAAATAATTGAAGAGTTTAAAACACAAAACTGCAAAACACAGCTACTTTGAAGAAGTTCCTCATTGACATATCCTTTATTTCGAGCACACCTTTGTCTTGTGGTAGGGGCCTTCAACAAGCCATCTGGAATCCAAACAGAATGACAAGAAACTATAATGCTTTGCCCTATCTCTTTCAGAATAGGTATAAGCTTAAGCTATTATTCAAACTCATGGTAACTTTCCATCTCGACTACCTAAGCCACTTTTTCAAGAGGTATTTTAGTCACTTTGATGAAAAGTTAAGGTATGGGTCATTAGGGTCATGTAGTCTCAGCAACTATTTCTGTTTAAAAAGAATTCTTACCTCACAGCGATACTCCCTATGGTTCACAAAGGAGTGAGAAAGATTTAGGCAATAAGAAAGTGCACCATTGACATTATCGCTACTAGTAATTGCTTCCTCAAGCTTATCCAATCTCCTACACTCAACAGCCATTCCCATAGCTTGCTGATATTTTCCATCCAATATACACCTGCATCAAACAAGGGGTAACTCAGTTAGGACTTAGGATCTATTTTTTTAAACAGAAAGTAGTAAAGAATAAAATAACAAGTGATGAGAAAGATAATTACATACTTATCCAGCATCCTTTCCACAATAGCTTTCAGTCTCGGATCCAATTTCTCTTGTTGGTTAGCAGGTTTGGACCTGATGCTAGCATACTCATCTATTGCATTGGCTGGAAAAACATAACCAATTTAAAAAAAAAAAAAAAAAAAAATTACCAATAGAATCAAATACCCATCAATTTATTTCAACATTAATCAGAATACAGATACTTATTTAGTGTAATATGGGATACAATGTGGCTTTTTCCAAACAAAAACAAAGAACTGTTATGCATGCGGATACATGATGTCCGCATAAACGTGTGTACATGATATGCAAATATATCTGGTTAAAAATGATCAGCGAATATTTTTATAATAGGATGTATATGCATTAACCAATTATTCCTAATGGTTTATATCAGACTAGTGCTAGTTGATGATTAATAAAGCATATGAAACGATCGAATTATGGGCTCCTACCAAGAAGTGTATGAGTATAATCAGAGTCTTCAGAAACGTCAAAGAGAGACCCGGCACCTAGGGCGTAAGACAACGAGTCGTTGAGTTCTCCGAGGTAATAAAATTCCTAACAAAAAGAAACCCAAACACAAGTTAAAAAAAATCAGCAAAGCAAAAATTTTTACAACAGAAATTGCTTCCAACTACAGCGGTCCGTGTATTCACCTTGGAAACAAGCAGCGAAGCAAGCTCCCGGTGTTCAAACTCCTCGTCTTCAGATAAACTTTCACTGCACCAAATAAAAAGCGATCCTTCTTAGTCTTAATTAAAGTAGTACACATTACAAAACCTAAATTCGACACATTCCACCAAAGTTAACAAATTGAATGCCCGTCCCCAAAATTGAAATTTCAAAAACCCTAATTCCAGTAACATGATCGGATCTGGATATACGGCTAACGCCCTCCCAAGCACTAAACCCTAATTTGAAAGAAGAGAAAACTAGGGTTAGGGTTAGGGTATGGTGGCTCACATGACGGGGACGCTGGTGGAGATCTCGGGCCAGAAGAGGTGGACGAAGGAGTTGAGCTGGCCGAGGGCATGGCCCTTCAGGACTGGGATGGGCTCGTTGAGCATCGAGAGGAGGCCTCTCGCTGAGCTCATCGCCGCCGCCACCGCCGCCATTATCGATCTCGATCGAGTACGGCGAGAGAGAAGATGAGGGGAGAGAGAGACTGTTTATTTCTTCGTTTTACTTGAGAAGAAAGAAACGAGAAAAATAAAAATAAAATAAAAATTAATGTACTGCTCCTCTGTTGTGGGAAATTCTAAATAGGCACGCGACTTGACTTTGTGAACACAATTTCCTAAATTAAAAAGTTTGTCATTTATTTATTTATTTTTTTAACATGCATGCCCTTCATCTATCTTTAGTCGTAACCGTTTTTTTTCTTCTTCGATTCCCTAGCCCATCATAAAAACAATTTTTCCCCCGCATCTAAATAGGAAAAAACAATTGAACTTTCAAACCCTAAATCTGTTGATAAAATTTGACTGATTAATTAAAATTAAAAAATTTGGAAGTTTTTTTTAAGGAGTCCAGACAACATTAAGTCTCGTCTGGATTTTGGAACGAAATACACTAGTCGTAGAGTAGTCTACGACCTATATCTTTCCCGTTCGGATCCTAAAATCCAAACGGTATATTAATTGGTCGGGAACGAGCACCCGACTGGGATTTTATTTTCTTTGTACGAGGCGATCAGAGGAAGGGCAGGGATGGGGGCGACAGGGGCGAGCAGGTGAGGGCAAATCTACTGCAGCGGAGCGAAGGAAGGAGTGGGCGAAGTGCGAGAGGCAAAGGGGCAAGTCGGTGTGGCTCGTGCGCGGCGGAGCGGAGATGTGGGTGCTAGGTTTTTTTCTTGGAACATGATTAATATTGGAAAAATAAGGGTGCTCACTCAAAAAAAAACCCACTTAGTTTTAGAATAGTGGTGGTGCTCACCAAGCAGATGTGCCCACTAAGTTAAGTTGTGTGCTCGTATAGAATCTCCGCTTTGTTGATTCAGTTAGGGTGTGTTTGGCAAGTTGGAAGTAGTGGAAGTAAGGAAGAAATTGAGAAGTAATTTCTAAAATTGAAGTAGAAGAAGAATTCTCTTCTTGTGTTTGTTTACTATTGTATTGGAAGAAAAAAATGTGTTTGGAAGTAAAAAGTATTATTTAAATAAACATAGTTTATATTATTTTATTTATTTATTAGAGGTAAATATATAACTTTTGAAAGACAATAATGACATACAAATAAAAAAATATATTTTTGTCTTCTTCTTTTACTTCCTAACCACTTCCAACCCAAAAGTGTGAGGAAAAAAATTTTGGAAGTGAGGTGCCACATAGACGCCACCTCACCATATAAGAAATAACTTCCAACTTCTTTCTTGACCAAACAAACACTTGAATTAGTGGAAGTATACTTATTTCCACTACTTCCATTTTACTTCCATGCAAACAAACACACCCTTAATGTCTGCTTCTTTGTTAACGAGCTGGAATCATATCAGAGTAGTGAGCCCAGTGGGCTCCTGAACTGAACCAGCATAAGAACTAATTTTGATAAAAATTTGTAATAGAGATATAATCCTATAGAGCATTTTTTTTAAAGGGTTAATTACACTCAGATCCCTGTAGTATGGGGTATGTAACACTTAGACCTCCTGAAGTTTAAAACTCTCACTTAGACCCCCTGGACCAGGGAGTCTGAATGTAATTAAAACACGGTGATTTAGATACTTCAGAGGGGTCTAAGTAAGAGTTTTAAACTTCAGGGGGTCTAAATGTTACATGCCCAATACTACAGGGGGTCTGAGTGTAATTAACCCTTTTTTAAATGCATGTTCAATACAAGAGAGTTGCTAGATGCGCCCCATACTTTTCCCAGTGAGCCCCAAAATAGGGCTCACTAAGAAAAAAATGTGGCTCACTAGAAAATTCGGTCTCACTAAGAAAAATAGGGTACATGATCTCTCTAATAACCACTTCCATTCCGACTTTCCCCTTCTCCTTCAATTTCCTCTGCCTAGATCGCCTCATATCTCACGCCCATACCTTCCCTTTCTCTCCAGCCTGGTCGTCCGCTGCGAAGAACAGCCCGCACCAACAAGAAGACGACATTTTGTCACATCGACAAGGCATGATTCTTATCTCCTTCCTCTTATTCCATGCTCATCCCCTCCGTAGCTTGTTAGTGCTATTAGGTTTTATTTTATGATTCTAACATCCAATTTTGAGTAGGATTTAGGATTTTACCTTGTTTACGTTTAACTGTGTTTGTAATATAACCCTAGGTGATGTGATAATTTTTAGTAGGATTTTTTTTTGGACTTGCAAAAAATACATTAATAGTGATTTCAACCAATTTGTAAATTCTAGTATGTTGATACAGTTATTATATTTCGTTCGATTTGTTGAAAGAGTGAAAAATGATTAGAATTTGATTTGCGTAACAAGTGAACAAATTTTAAGATGATATATTAGACTTTAATGGTGAGGTTATTGTTGGAATTTTAGTTTAATATATGTTCAATACTTATGTAAATGGATCAAGCTGAGTAATCTCGAATTAGACAACAACCTCATATCAGAGGAAGAAAACTGTCATAAAACCAGCAAACACTCAAGCAGCACCGAGTCGGAGAAAACTGTACAGCCACGAAACATTCAAAATGCTCGGCAAATTGAAGAGGAACCTGTCGCGTCGCATGAGAACAAGAACGTCGATCTCGGGGGCTCAGAAGAAGGAGTCCCATTGCCAACAGAAGGCGGACCAGTAGACCATTCAATTTTAAAGAGTTTTGAGATTCATGTTGCATATTTCATTTCTAAAAAAGAGGTACGTCTACTCACTGTAATGCATATACCTATAAATTCCATATTTGTGCAGTTCGATCTAACGTAATAATTATTGTCCGGAAAGAGAACTATTGAGCTGTATCAACTATATGAAGAAAATAACTATGTGGCCACTAAGGTTGAGCCAACCGAACATATAATTTGTGTAGCTTATCAAAAAATCCTCATTGTACCCACTGGTTTTATGTTCTAACAACTATATAAGAAGTATTGAGATATCAACATTTGACATCCAGAAACAAATACTTTCCACATGCCTTTCTGGAAGATAACGATCATATTGAATAATATTGCATTCCTCCTTAGCTTGCCAGTAACAAGTAAATCTATGTGTTTGTCAGACGATGAGGATACTTCACTTCCCATCGACCTTATAGTTAAGTACCTAGGCATAAATCAAAGTGCAGCAAGGGATGAGTTCAACACGAAGAGTGGGATCTCAATTCGCTTTGAGTGGCTAAAAGATTGTTTTAGCAGTTGATGTGATAAATTTCTGCAAGTGCACAGTATTGATGTAGCGTTGTACAGGTCGTCCCACAGAGATCTAAGGTGCTTTGCGATTTCTTACTCTTTTCTTAGTCTAACGGACTAACTATGAGATTTTAGATCGAGAGAAGATTAGTTTAAATTCTAGAGGTTAGCCTAGGATCTCGAATCCATTAGAATAATAGCCTAACAATGAATTATCTCTTTCTTCCTAACTTTTTTATTATGCACGGTTAAGTGACATAATAAAAATGTGATCTTTTTTATTTGATTTTAATCGAGTGCCCCTAAGTATAACCTATCAAGTGATGTGCAAGTATAGACCATCAAAGAGAACACTTTTCTTAAAAACAAATCATATCAGGTAGAAATCTCATAAATAAAAGAAAAGAAATAAACTTCAAACCCTAATATAAGCATAGGCTATCAAGAAATCTAATTCAAGTATAACCTATAAAAGAAATCAGATTTACAAGTTTATTCAAGTCAATTTATTTATAGGAAAATCTCTATTGATAATTCTAAAAACAAACAAAGAATAAGAATTCCAAATCTTCATCTAAGCATAGATTATGAAAATATTAATTAAGTATAATCTATCAAAAAATTATGATTTGTGAACTCCATCTTTTATTTAGTTATAGAAAAATCATAAATTTATTTCTTTCTAGGAAGAAAATGAGATAAATCCATATTAGATCTATTAAACTAAATTCATCTACATCCTAGGGCTAAAGAAAATTAGCTATCATATTCCTAATAAGCAAAATCAAATCTTTATTCATGAAAGCAAATAAATTTAATCTAGAAAGCAATAAAACTAAACTAGAAAGCAATTAACTCTATTTAGAAAGCAAATAAATAACTAAAAGTAATGGTTTACCTCTAGAGCACGGTATTGTGGCCGCCATCCCGTCAGCAAAACCCTATTTTTATTAATTTTAAAATGAGTACAAAAGTTCATGATTTTTTTTAATACAAGACACGGTCAATATATAGGCTTCGGAAATACAAACCCAATTCTAATAGAATTGACAAACTACAGAATTACAACGAAGCTACGAGAAAAAATGCGCTGCATGGGACCCACATAGGGCCGCTAATTGGCAGGTTCCACCATTAAATAGCGGCCAAATATTGGGCTTTGGTCATGGAATTTTTTTTACACGAGGTTCTGGTCTTGTAGACTTTATATTCCTGACTGTATTTGACTTTTACTCTCTGCAATATCGTGGTCTCGTAGTTTTGCTTACTTTGGAAACTTTTCGGACTTTGATTTCCAATTCTAACTCTGATTTCATGTCATCTCATTGTATGAATCAAATTATCTGAAAAAGATGCTAAAAATACCCGAGTAGCATTTATTTATATACAAAAATAGATAAAGTATGGGAAGAAAAATACAATATATGATACTTATCACACCTCCACACATATCTTTTGTTAGTTCTCGAGCAAAACCTAAACCTAAAAAAATAAAAATCCAAACTTACTTTCGCAGGAATCGCTATTGCACTTAGCACGTGCAACAAGGCTTTAAACCCCTAGGTTACCCTAGTATACGAGTTGTGTCTCGTGAGGGTTTGCAGTAAATATACCCACAAAATTCATGAAGAAAATAGATTAAGAAATAAAGAAAAGAAAAATAAGGATCACCAAAAAATAAGAAAAGTAAAAATTTTATAAATAAAGAAAAATCTTTCTTTTATAATATTTTCAAAAATTAATCTCACTAATATACAAACTCAAGAACGCATTTAGATTATTAATTTTCAAATCGAGAGTCAGATCAGATACACTTATCATTTTAATCAAAAATTTAAATCATATCTTTCAATACCTACTAACATATAATCTATTAGCTCCTATACATCTACGTGCATGTGGGATAGTCTATTTTGGTTTTGGACTCCAACTCTAACTCATGATTCATCTCCTCTCTCATAATAAATTTTCTTTCCTTTTCTTTTTTTTGTTTTTTTCTTTTATCTTTTTTTTTAAGAATATTTTACCTTTCATGCGAATATTCACGCTTACTTAGGCGCAACATACCCGATTACTCTGTTCATACTCTTTTCTTTTTCTTTTTCTTAGAATATTTTACCTTTCATGCGAATATTTACGCTTACTTAGGTGCAAAGTACCCGATTACTCAGATCATACTCTGTTTTTTCACTCTTGAGGCTATTGCCTTGATACCAGACGCACCCAATTATTTTATCACTTTCGAGGCTAATGCTTTAGGCTCACCCCATTATTTTCTCACTTTTTTTCTTTTTTTTAGAGAGAGAAGACTTACTCAATCGTTATTATCTTTATCCTTAAGCTAATAAACTATTGTGAAGTGAAAATATAATAGATGTATACTTGCCTCAAAACCACTGTTAGTGATATTTATTTTTTGGATTTTAGTCTTTTTTCATAAAATTCAAAGTGTATCATCCAATCTACTCTTCTATCCAATTTCAAATTTAAATTTGTTCCTTTATCTGTAATTAGGTTGATCTATTAATAAAAACAAGTTTTTTTTCAAAATTTTTTTTAAGTTACCCTAAAAACTATCCAAAGTGTAAAACAAAGAAACCCAAAAATCTAAAAAAAATTCTACAAATAAAAATAAAATTCTAAAAAATAAAAAATCTCCTAAAAACTACTCCCCCACACCTAAACTTGTATATGTCCTCATACACAAACTAGGTGTGGTAAAATATGAAAACTATTATACAAATAATATACAAATAATGAGAGTCACAAAAGTTACGATCTCAGTATTATCACCCTATTAACGCATGGAGAGCGGTTACGACCTCTCGATCGCTTCCCACTTTTATAGTGTCACACGTTTTAAACGTGAAGTGGGTGCATTATTATATCTCATCAATCTCCTACAAGTCACGAGATTGCCTGTCTGCTTCTTATGCCGTCCTCGCTTTTTCTTTGTCCACATGTAAGCATTAACAATTGGGTTAAAGAATTCTTTATTATAAACCTGTCAATCATTGTTAGTAACAAGCATACATGTAAAAATATTATGAGGTGAGAAGAGTACTATAGGATTAAGTGAACGTTGTAGTGGCTCTTCTAAATCACGAAGTCATGCGAGCTCCTCTACAAACAAATCCTCAAAAGTTTGCTCATAATTCGATGGTACACTTGTATAAGTATCATCATACATAGAATCAGTATGTGCCAATTCTTCTAATAACATGAGCTCATTTTTGAACATTTGCTCAAATGAGGGTTCATCATCAGTGCAAGAAGTCAAATGAGAATGCAAATCATGAATCATATTGACCTCAATGAGGGAGCTCGTTGCGTGCTCATCCATATTAAATATGTTCAATACCACAGTTATATTCCCGAACGATAACTTCATGAGGCCACTCGGTCTACCCAAAATGACGGGAATTTGGTTCCATGGATTAGAGATCGGCTCAGTTTCTAAGACAATAAAGTTTACAGGAAAGATAAACTCGTCGACCTTAATGAGCACATCTTTAATCATACCAAGTGGTCTCTTGATCGAACGATCAGCTAACTGTAATGTGACCTTGATAGGTTGAAGTTTTCCTAATCCCAGTTGCTGATAAATAGTGTAAAGAAGCAAGTTGACACTTGCCCTTAAATCAAGCAATGCCCTATCAAATGTAGTGTTCCCAATGATGCATGAGATTGTAGGGGAACCTGGATCTTTGTACTTGATAGGCAAGGAGTTAGAGAGGATATGTGATATATTTGCAGTAAGAAAAACTTTCTCAGGAACGTTTCTTGGTCGTTTCTTAGTACACAAATTCTTGAGGAATTTAACATAAGTAGGAACCTGTTGTATAATATCAAGGAGTGGAATATTATTCTTCACCTGATGAAATGTTTCAAGAATCTTTTCTACTTGCGGTGAAGGCTTCCTAAGCGATTGGGATATGGTACTTTTGGTTTAGGAACAGGTTCGTCCAAATGAGTATGTGACAGTGATGGAGGTGATGGAGATGGTTGTAGAGAAAGAGGTGGAAGAGATGGTGTAGCCGCGAGATAGTAGGAGTTGGATCAGGGGGCATGGCTATATTATTGTCCACTTGCTTGCCAGATCTAAGCGTGTGAATAGTATTGCATTGGTGGACATGCGACTGATTGGAGTTTGAGGAACTGGCATTAGGATTCGTTATGGGTTGACTTGGAAATGTACCCTGGCCACGTTCACTCATCTGATTTGCTAATTGTCCAACCCGCTGCTCTATATTTTTATAGATTGAGAGTTCACGAGCAGTTGCTGACCTGTACTTTGAATAAAGTCAGTTGATACTTTCATAAGATTTTACATGTGTGTGTCAAGGTTGGACATATGCATGTCAAATTTGTAATGAAACTTGAGAAGATTTTCAACGTCACTGAAGACACTTTTCTTGATCAATATTAGACCCCTGTTGTGGATGTGAGTGGTTTTGTGCAGGTAGTCTATTTTGGTAAGCGTTTGGGTGTTGATAAGCACCCACATTTGGTCTTGAAAATTGACCAGTGACTGGAGGCTGCATGTTAGGGTTAGGGGCCCTCTGATATTGCCCTTGACCCTATGATAGATTTGGATGATTCCTCCAGCTAGGATTATATGTAGGAGTATAAGGATTGTTCATGGATTGTTGATATAAGGCGTTAGCCTGCCCAAGTGTAGGACCTATGGAATTCATTAATAATGGACACTCCTCCATAACATGATTCGGAGTTCCGCAATTAAAGCATGTGGGAATTTGAATTTGATTTACTTGACCCATTGATGGAGCACTAGGAGTCTCCAGTGCCTCAATTCTCCTCATAAGGGCTACCATCTTAGCTTCGGTAGCTGTAGAGCTGTCGACGCTATGAATTCCACCCTTATGTGCAGAAGTTGATGCACTGGACTTCTCAGCGGGAATCTCTCACTGCATAGTCTTCCACGATAGGTTCTCGAGAAAGTCCCATGCTTCATCCTCGTTTTTTCTCATAAACTCATCCTGACATATGGATTCAAGAAGCGTTTTGGATGTGTAACCGAGTCCTTCGTACATGATTTAACATAACCGCCACTTTTCTATCACATGGTGGGGGCACTGAGCTAAAAGGTCTTTAAACCGTTCTAAGTATTTTCAGAAGGGTTCTCCTGGCACTTGACGGAATTGATTGATTTGATTTCGTATCCTTGCCATCTTATGCGTTGGATAATACTTCTTAAGAAATACCGTAATGAATTCATCCAAAGTAGTGACTGAATCAGTAAGCATACTATACAACCACTTCTTGGCATTATCATTAAGTGTAAAGGGGATGAAGCGGAGCTTAATTGCGTCCTCCGATAAGTGTTGCAGTTTTATCATCACGCATACTTCCTAAAATTCACTGATAAAGAGAATGCATGTTCTGAATCAGAACCAGTGAATTTAGGAAGCATACTAATGTACTGAGGTTTCAACTCATAGTGATTACCCGCTGCGTGTGGAAGTTTTATGCATGATGGAAGTGATGTGCGCAATGGGTAACATCGATCCTGAAGGATCGGGATCGGTTAGTCTATCTTGGCTCCCATGAACAAATCTGATCTCACAAGTCGATTAAATTGATCACGGGTCCAATGTTGCATGAACCAGTGACCGCGAGTGTATGCGTAAATTTCCTAAACTAATGCAAGAAGTGGGGTGTAGTGGAGAGATAAAACGGTGAAATAAATATGATCAAATAAAAATGTGATTCCTACTGTTTATAAATATTTTTTTTGTATTTTTCCACAGACCCAAGGACACAAAATACATATATCAGGAAAGATTTGTGGGGTTTTGTACCTGAAGGCCGCCAAATGGTGGTTTTTACCACTGATTGGTGGCCAAATCAGGGAGTCTTGGACCCTGCTTGCTTCAGTGCACTCCCAATGCTTATTTAGTCCTGTTTAATTTCTTTTATCTGTACTTTATTATCCTTACACACTCAGCACACAATGTTAATCCCGTAAAACGTCAGAAAAAGCAAGAAAAACACCATGAATCCCCGGCAACGGCGCAAAAAACTTGATGTGATAATTTTCTGCAAGTGCACAGTGTCGGTGTAGCGTTGTACAGGTCGTCTCATAGGGATCTAAGGTGTTTTGCGATTTCTTACTCTTTTCTTAGTCTAACGGACTAACTATGAGATTTTAGATCGAGAGAAAATTAGTTTAAGTTCTAGAGGTTAGCCTAGGATCTCGAATCCATTAGAATAATAGCCTAACAATGAATTATCTATTTCTTCCTAACATTTTAATTATGCACGATTAAGTAACATATTAAAAATGTGATCTTTTTAATTTGATTTTAATCGAGTGCCCCTAAGTATGACCTATCAAGTGATGTGTAAGCATAGCCATCAAAGAGAACACTTTTCTTAAAAACAAATCATATCAAGTAGAAAATCTCATAAACAAAAGAAAAGAAATAAATTTCAAACCCTAATCTAAGTATAGGCTATCAAGAAACCTAATTCAAGTATAACCTATCAAAGAAATCAGATTTACAAGTTTATTCAAGTCAATTTATTTATAGGAAAAGCTCTATTGATAATTCTAAAAACAAACAAAGAATAAGAATTCCAAATCTTCATCTAAGCATAAATTATGAAAAAATTAATTAAGCATAATCTATCAAAGAATTATGATTTGTGAACTCCATCTTTTATTTATTTATAGAAAAATCATAAATTTATTTCTTTCTAGGAAGAAGATAAGATAAATCCATGTTAGATCTATTAAACTAAATTCATCTACATCTTAGGGCTAAAGAAAATTAGCTACTCATATTCCTAATAAGCAAAATCAAATTTTTATTCATGAAAGCAAATAAATTTAATCTAGAAAGCAATAAAACCTAAACTAGAAAGCAGTTAACTCTATCTAGAAAGCAAATAAATAACTAAAAGCAATAGCTTACCTCTAGAGCACGGTATTGTGACGGCCACCCCTTCAGCAAAACCCTAATTTTATTAATTTTAAAACGAGTACAAAAGTTCAGGATTTTTTTTTTAATATAAGAATACGGCCAATATATAGGCTTTAGAAATCCAAACCCAATTCTAATAGAATTGACAAACTACAAGTAACAACGAAGCTACGAGAAAAATTTCGCTGCATGGGACCCATATAGGGCTGCCAATTGGCGGCTTCCACCGCTAAATACCGGCCAAATATTGGGCTTTGGTCATGGAATTTTTTTACACGAGGTTCTGGTCTTGTAGACTTTATATTCCTGACTGTATTTGACTTTTACTCTCTGCAACATCGTGGTCTCGTAGTTTTACTCACTTTGGAAACTTTTCGGACTTTAATTTCTAACTCCAACTCTGATTTCATGACATCTCCTTGTATGAATCCGATTATCTGAAAATGACACTAAAAATACCCGAGTAGCATTTATTTATGTACAAAAATAGATAAAGTATGGGAGGAAAAATACAATATATGATACTTATCAGCAGTGTCACGGACAATGATTCTGAAATTAGAATTATGTGCGTCGTTCGAACTGGATCAGCCCCAAGCACATCGTTGTTGAGTAGATGGGATAATAATATTTCCTGTGAGCACGTAAAGGTTATTCATGGGAGATTGAATGCCCTTAGTCTAAATGAGATATATTTGATATGCTCTTTTTCATTCTTCCTCAACCTTTGCATCTAATGTTAAGATCATATATATTTGTTCAGTTATCTAAAAAATTATTGGTAACATGGGATCCTTATCGGACTTTCAAAGATACCATCTCCATGATGTTGCATTTTATATGGGTACTTTGAAGATTAGGAATATTGTTGAATCTTGCCATCCCATACGAGTCCTTCGACAATTTGGGCGTAGGCACTTCGTACCCCCTCCACAATTCCAAGCCATTCATGAAAGATGTGGCAAAATAAGCAATAGCTACTTGGTGAAGTAGGCACACACGGAGGCAATGTGGATAAATTGGGAAGATCACGTTTTGTTGTAGAAGCACCAAGGTATAATAGCTGCTAATTCGGACAAGTGCATGGTTGAGTACATGGCGTGATACTCTCACATTTCACGTCATTTCATTGGGCAAAATCCCCATGCAGATGTAGGTGCAGTTCCTCAACAGTCTTCAATCGATGTTGAGCAGGTTTGCTTTTCATTATTCGTTTCCACTTTTGTAGTTAACTTTTATGGATTACTATATGATGCTAATATAAAGACACATACCAGTTATTGCAGAGAATGAGGGATATTGAAAACATCATCGACCCACTCATTATTGACGACCCACGAAATTCTAGGAAACATCCAGAAATCTTATACAAAGTAGTCTTAATCCGCATTTGCTCCCTTATTCGAGGTTGTACCGATGTCAAAGAGCAAGTTGAGAGTGGATCTCTTGAACCACCAACAATGGTTGCACGGGCATGCCGTCCTATTAGGAAAGTGGCTAGATGCTAGATTTTGACTTCCATGCGCAATATATGTAACTTTTCAATTGTGGTTATGTGAACACTTTGGGTTAGGGAAACTTTTCGGTTGTATTTAAGAGAAGATGCTAATTTCAACTTATTGTCAATTATATATAACTGTCATTATCAATTTGTACTTACTTTGATGTAATATGTTATTTGTGAATTATATCTAACATTTATCATTTTCTCATTCAATTTTTTCAATACCGAAACTAATTTGAACTATTCAAAATACAACATAATTTCATTGGTGTTTGTATATATTGAAGTTAAATAAAAAATGCACTACCCAGGTTTCATCACCGGTCAATGCAGTTTTTAGGCCAGTGTGTACAAACCTGCCAGTTAATCATCTTGCCAATGTGTACAACCCGGCCAGCAGGTTTCTTATAATAGTAACCCACTTTGGGAACATACTGGTCGGGCTAGTAATCCCGGCCAATAAGCTTTACACCGGGGTTGCAGTCCCATCCAGAATACCCTATGATCGTATAGATCAAGAGGTCATTTGGGGGTGCAACCCCGGCCATAAATTGCACTGGACGGGTTGGTAGTCTGGCTAGTGTAGAGACACCAACTAGACTCAAGTTGCACTTTTGTGCAAACTATATTGGTCGGGGTGTACACCCTGGTTTGGAGTTTTGCAGGATAGCATGTACATCTTGGCCTGAGTTTTTCTTGGTCGGGGTTGCAGCCCCAGCTAGCGAATATTATCAATAACCACATGCCTATGTAAGTTGTAAAAAAATTGTTTGAATATACAAAATTAGTTATTTTAATAACTAATCATTATATCAATAATCACATATGATAATCATCAAGCACATTACTTGTATATAGTACAGATGGGCACAGTAAGGACAAAAATATAACTTTTTTAATACATTAGTTGTTCAAACATACAAAATTATCAAATATAAAGTTTACTGATATTACAAAATTGGTAGCACTATATACAAGCTAGTGCTAGTACACATTTCTATATAAATTTTCATTCTCAACTTTATTATCTCCTGAGTGGCGATGAATGATGAAACAATTTACTTGAATTCATCGATATGTCTCAAGTATGGTGTGTCCCAATCATTGGCATTTGAGAAATGATGGCGATACCAGTTAACAACCACATTTGGAATTGGATGCTTAGGTCAGAGGACAACCTGGTAAAAAAAAAAGTGTACAAAGTAGTAGTTTAGTCAGATATACCAAACATACCAAACATACCATTCAATGTAGTTTGCTTTAGAAACTTTGTATAACATGTGCTGCATTTGAGTTCCTCCCCCTTGCTAAAGAACTTTATGCTTGTGCCGAGCACTATAGATAGTTTTCATTGTAGGGACATTCATCGGATTATTCTGCTTCAATAAAGTTAATATATCTCTCGGATGGACGTGGCACTTTGAAAGCTCTATCATAACAGATGTCTCACTCTCTAATAACCTCCCTGCATAGGAATAACCCTCAAGATAATCCGTTGACATATGATTATGCAGACTGCATTTAACTCTCAGTCTCCATTCTGAATACCCAAACTCAACTGGTCATCCACCAATTTGAAAGAACATTCACACTTCTTACTCTCTCTAAAACTATCATCTTTAGCAGTTTTCTTGAATCTTGGCTTCTCACCATTTTCACAACCAAAAAAATCCAACCTTGCCTACTGCATCCACCACTATCTGACTTTACAATCATAATCACGAGCTCAAACTTACTACTTGTATCTACAATCAACTGACATAGTTTTTCTCGACTTTCAAAAATATGAACGTTTAATTCATCAATTAAAACCTCTAAAATAGTAAATCAAGTTTCAAACATAAAAACTTAATCTTTTATACATACCTGGCAAGTACTAAAATGCAAATTATAATCGCCATCACCGTCTATGAACTTAACTCGACTACTTCATGTACTTGCTTGAACCTAAAATAACAAAAAAAAAAAATAGAAGTTCAATGGATATGCAACACTTTACTGTAACTTATTCAATACCAAACATTAACCCTATCAAGAAAGCTGTATGTAAAAAAAGCTAGGTCGGGAAATCAACTACAACCAAATGTAGTTACTGGCAGGAATCGTCAACCGAACCAGTTGTTAGGCAAGTCGAGTTTTGCCCCCCGATCAGGCTTTTCATCCCAACAGCCAAACGATAGGCACGACTACTCTACATATTATTAAAATCTATAAAAATCATAATTTTCATTCATCATTCAAATTAGACTGTATATTGAGTCCAAAATAATTTTAAGAATACATCTAAATAAGGAGATTCATCGATTTTTGTCAACGTTGTAATCTTATTCTCCATCTTTTTCAACCTCCTCTCAAATCTCAAAAAGAGAGATATCAGCACCAGATTTGTAATAAAATCAATACAAAAAACTCAAACAAGAGTTAACAATCGTATGCAACTAATGAGAATCAAATTTAGAGTGGGATTTTGGGTTTGGAAGATCTGTTTTTCTTTTCCTTTTCTTTTCTTTTTTAGAACCGTCGCACGGATTTGAGAAGGTAGTTGAGGAGTTTGGGGCTTACTAAGAAAAAAAAAGGTAATAGAAAGGAGAGAATGTGGCTCACTAAGAAAAGTATGAAGGTTATTTGGTCCAAAATTGAAAATGACAAACTTGTAAATAAAAAGCCTTTTAGGACTTGGGCTCACTAAGAAAAGTATGGGGCGCATCTAGAAACTCCCTCAATGCAATTGTCAATGAGCCTAGTGGAATCACCACTCTCCAATTTACGAGAGATTCTGAGCTCAGCTCATAATGACAGCTCAATTTAGATAATATTACAAAAAAAATATGTGTGAATATAACTAGCAAAAATAATAATTCGGTTTTTCAACCAAGAAATTTGTGCTCACAAGTCTTTTCGATTCAAGCAATCAGTAGCGTACTACACATTTGGGTACTTATGAAACAGAGAAATAAAACTCTCTCTCAAGGAAAAGAAATTTGTTCATTAAGAAAATTGCCTTGAAAATTACTATAGAATACTGGCATGCACTGAAAATGGACGTTGGTTGATTGGATTATTTCTATTGGTCATCACTTCTGATTATTTCTGATTAGGCATAGTAATAGACACATTTATGGGTAAAAATTTAGACATCTTATATAAAATTTTTAATTAAAAATAAAAATTTTATTTTTCTAATTCAGATTTTTGTATATAGAGGTTAAAATTTAGCCCATGGGCATATCCATTACCATCCCTACTTCTGACTAAAAACTATGTCTTTATCATCTGCCAACCGTCAGAACGGATAAAGCTCAATTTTGGCAGCTTCAGGTTGGAAGTGAAGATGGCGCATTATTATGACAGGACACTTATTGCTAGAAGGTTTCCTCTTCATGGTATACCAGTTTACATAACTGAGTTAGTGAGTGCATGAAAAATGACTGCAATGTGATTTTGTAGGGTGAGTATCGGTCGGTTTAGATTCGGTTTTTACTAATTTTGGCAAAACCGAACTGAACTGATTCAAAATGGGAACCGAAACCGAACCGAACTAACTCGTTTCAGTTCGGTTGGAACTGAATTTTGAATAAAAATTGTTTAAAAATTATAATTTTAATTGTCTTAGTAAGTATATCTCTTCAAAATAACCAATTTGGCTTGAATTTATTATTCAGTGTGTGTGTGTATTAGAAAAATGAAAATGAGCTGACAGCTTACGCAAGTTACTTGAGCTGCAGTTCATTTCCACTATCTCCAATAATCTTTTTTAAAAAAAATTCTTTTGGATTATGATCTCGACTCCCTAGAGTTCACTCATACCCAATTTCTTGGGTTTTGGTTTTGATTTGGTCCTCCATCAAGCTAACACAAAATTAACGGTTTTCAATGAATAAAACATTTTGTATGCACTTGATGGAAGGGCAAATGAAATCCAAAATTTATAAAATTTAATCCGAAATAAGTTAAAGAGGTAGAGATAGTGATTGTTAAAAAGAATTGAAGAAAAATCATTGGATCATTATAGTTTTGCTGCCAGTTCATGTAACTTTTCCTGACCTGGCGGCTCACCTACAGTAACATATATATATATATAATGGAAAATCCACCGGTGGTGAAGAGAGTTCCTTCACTAGCGTTTAGATTTCCTAATAAAATAATTACACGTGACGTCACTCAAGGTAACAAATAAAAGAACTCTCTTAACCGTCCTTTGAATGGTGCCACGTGTAATTATTTTATTGGGCCACCTAAGCGGTGGTGAAAGAACTCCCTTCACCGCTGGTGAATTTCCTATTTTCTCATATATATATATATATATGAGAAAAATGGAAATGAGCTAACAGCTCACACAAGTTATCTGAGCTGCAGTTCATTTCCAATATCTCAAATAATCTTTTTTTAAAAATTTATTTTGAATTATAATCTCGATCCCTTAGGGTTCACTCATACCCAATTTTTTGGATTTTAGTTTTGATTTGGTCCTCTATCAAGTTAACACAAAATTAATGGTTTTCAATGAATAAAACATTTTGTATGCACTTGATGAAGGGTAAAAGAACTCCAAAATTTATGAAATTTAATCTTAAAGAAGTTAATAAAGTAGAGATAATAATTATTAAAAAAATTGAAGAAAAATCATTGGATGATTATAGTTTTCTCGTTAGCTCACGTAATTTTTCCTGAACTGGCTGCTCACCTACAGTAATCCCTATATATATGTGTGTGTGTGTGTGTGTTGGGGGGGTGTACCAAGGTAACGCCATATGAGAGTTGCCTATGAAAGTGCACTAAATCTCAACATAGAGAATGTATTTAGAACGATCCGAACCATTGAGTGTAATTTTCATATTCCAAATAGATGACATATAAAAAATAATATGATTTAGACACTTCTTTATTATCGATCAAGAGTTTTTATTTGTTCCATTATTGAAAACCAATATGCAGTCAAAATATACCTAAAATACATGATTTTTTTTAAATTTCTTCATTTTTTAAACTTAGATATTATAATTAACGGTTTAGATTTTTTACAAACACTACGTACGTTAAGATTTATGGCGCTTTCATAGACAACTCTCCTATGTCTGCTGCCACTATCATAGTGAATCAATGATTTCGTAAACAGACAGCCAAGTAGAACTGATGCAACGATCACCTGATCTTGTATCGTTGAGGTTAAGGCACTCATTCTATCCTGCTTCTCTCTTGGATTGGCGAGTACAAATACTGAGAATTTTGGTCAATGTCTAAAATTTTGATTAGCTTTTACTTGATATGGTACGAGTAATTCCTTTCTGCGTGAATTTTTTGAAGTAGGAAGTAAACTATAGAGTAGAATATTAATATTTTATTGTTAATTAAAATATTATAATAGTAATATTCTAATTGTTTCATATACTAAATTTGAAAAGTAATGATTAGATTTAAATAAAATATAATATTATACCTAATTTCTTGAGCTTCAGGAGCTCTTCCAACAAAAAATGAAAAGAAGGAAAAAAAAAAAAAAAAAAGTAGAGTTGCCACATAAAATCCGCATCATTCTAATAAAAGTAACTTCCAATTCTCTTTTTGATCAAACAAATATTTAAAGTAGTAGATGTAACTTAATTTTTATTATTTCCACTTTACTTCCATACAAATAAACACATCCTAAGTTTCGAAAAGTAGTACTTGTTTGACAAAATTTCTACTTGTTTGACAAAATTTCTACTTGAAAATAAGATGAGCTTAGGCCAAAGATACTAGTAACAGTAATCGATGCAACAGAAGGGGACTTGAGGTAACCAAACGAGCAAAATGTTTGGTCCACCTAACCACGACCCGCCATCGTTCATCCTTCAATTTTGAAAAAGGTGGTACATTTAGCATAATGCCAAATGTTTCTAATTATATTGAGAACTTCTATTATTGAGAGAATAATATAAGTCTTGCGTTTCTCGCAAGTATTACTGGCCTCGCATTTCTCGCTTGGCTCAGTATTAACCTCGCGTGGAGAATCACACGCTGGTTGTAAAGAATTTTTATCCTCGCGTTCCTCGTGAGTGTAAGAAGTCTTGCGTCGATCGCAAGTATTACTAGCCTCACGTTTCTCGCTTGGCTCAGTATTAGCCTCGCGTGGAAAATCACACGCTGGCTTTAAAGAGATTTTATACTCGCGTTTCTCGCGAGTGTCAGGTTTTATGCGACTAGCGCAAATCTTACTGGCTTCGCGTTTCTCGCTAAGCTCAACAGTAGCCTCACGTGGAATATCACATGCTGACTTTTCCTTGCTTTTAAGGTAAGTTGTAACTTCGCGTTTAACCCGATAATGATCGGTCTCGCGATTAGCGCGAGCCAGTTTGCGAGGGACCATAGCCTCACATCCATTAGCCTCGCGTCTAAGGCGTGTTCGTCGCAAAATTTCCTTCGCTTCCTCCCATTGAATTAACTTAAATTACAATGAAAGTGAACAAGATATAAAAAGAACAAACGAGAGGATTTTATACTTCAATCTCTCTCTTTTACAATATTGTGGGATCTGTGGCGATGGGATCTGTCAAGCAGTTCCTTTGGACGATCGATACGTTGAAATCTTCTCTTTTAAAGATATCGGCCGAATATAGACGATCTTCTCTGGCTTTAATTTGTTCAAGGCTCTCTCGCGTAACTCGAACTTCTCAAGAACTCCAGAAAGAAGATGGTGATTTTCTCTGATCTTCACGAACTCAAGGCTCTATGCGTAACTTGAATTCTCCAAGATTTCAGAAGATGATCAGCAAAGGCTTCAAGGCTCTCTCGCGTACTTGAATTGCCAAAGGATCGATAGGAGGCTTCCGATGCCAAAAAGAAGAAGACCCCTAGGATTTCACCAATAAGGTATTTATAGCCCCAGGTTAATGCAAGAGTTTCTATCTAAATAGAACTCGCATTCATCAAGGATTCCAATCAAATATCTTAGTTTTGATGGAATTCTGATTAGACTTGATTCGGGTATTTGGATAAGCCCAAAATCATAATCAATTTGAGATTCTGGTTATCTGCTTACGCGGAGCTTTAATCGCATCAAAACGCGACGCTAAATAACCAAAACGCGGAGCTATTGATCATCTCCGCGTTTTACTCAAACGCGAGGCTAATACAAGCCAGACTGCGGAATCAACGCGGAGCTATTAAACATCTCCGCGTTTTATTCAAACGCAGGGTTAATATAACCAAACGCGGGGCTATTGAATTAGCTCCGCGTTCTGTTGTGGAAAATCCTTTTAATTTAGAAATTTTCACTGCCAACAGAACCCCCTCCAAAGTTTTCAAAATGGCTTAGACTTCAGCAGATTTTGAAATATTTTGGATATTTAAACTGAAACGCGGAGTTAGAATACCAAGTCTATCTCGCGTTATGCTTACTTACGCGGAGCTAATCAGCTTCACTTCGTTTTCAGTGAAATGAGTAATTATGTCATTAATTACCCTGAGTTTCCACGCCGAATACCAAGCGACGGAAATTCTGTTTAAATAGAGCTTCTGGCTCATCTTCTTCTTCATCTCATCCGAAGAATTTCTGAGAACTCGAGTGACTCACGAATGATCTTCAACTGATCTTCGTTCAATTCTCCATAGGATGTCTCTCCAGAGGAGTTTGGCTTTTCGCAAGTTGGCCGGCGGTAATGGCAGCGGCCGTGAAGGTAGACGCGACGGCGAACCAGTCTATGCAGCGTCTTTCGAAGGTAAAAACCTCATCTCTTGGTTTTTTAAGAACCATTCTGAGATATTTTGGCTTGATTTTAATCTGGACGATTGCTTTGTCTTGTTGGCGAGATCGCCGTTTTATTGTGTCGTCCCTGCGCTTGAAACGCGGGGCTTTACTAGTAGTCTCAATGAATCTGTGAGGCTATCTTTGATTAGCAGTCGCGATGAATTGCGAGGCTATCTTTGATTAGCAGTCGCGATGAATTGCGAGGCTATCTTTGATTAGCAGTCGCGAGGAATTGCGAGGCTATCTTTGATTAGTAGTCGCTATGAATCCGCGAGGCTATCTTTGATTAGCAGTCGCTATGAATTGCGAGGCTATCTTTGATTAGCAGTCGCTATAAATTGCGAGGCTATCTTTGATTAGCAGTTGCGATGAATTGAGAGGCTATCTTTGATTAGCAGTCGCTATGAATTGCGAGGCTATCTTTGATTAGCAGTTGCGAGGAATTGCGAGGCTATCTTTGATTAGCAGTCGCGAGAAATTGCGAGGCTATCTTTGATTAGCAGTCGCTATGAATCCGCGAGGCTATCTTTGATTAGAAGTCGCTATGAATTGCGAGGCTATCTTTGATTAGCAGTCGCTATGAATTTGAAAGAGAAGGAAAGAGCGGAAAGAAGTCTTGTCCTCCTTTACGCGAAGTTATCGCATCATCCTCTGCGTTTAAAGCGCGAGGCTATTTCGTCAACTGTGCGCGGAGTTAGCTTAGCTCCGCGTTTTCACTCCTTTGGAAACTCTGTTCCTTTTGCAGTAAGTTCAATCCTTTCTGAAGAGGAACGTATGTGGGTCCATTGATCTTCATCAGAAAAAGTAACTCTAAGGAAGTCAGAAGCATATGCTTTACAACATAGTTGCAGGTTTCAAGCTCTGGCTCCGAGAGATAAACTCCTGAAGGGGCTGTAAATAAGGAGCTGCAGCACTTGCAGTGCAGAATTGCAGCACTTGCAGTTCAGAATTGCGCTTCAGTGCAGCACTTTCCTTTCCTCTCGTGCTTCATTTCGGATGACAGATCCGAATTGATATTTGCAGAGGAGATCTTTTGCACGTGAACCAGGGAACTGAGCTTCAACACCCCATAGAGAAATCTGGAGTTCTTTTGCATGTGAACCAGAGAACTGAGCTTCAACACCCTGTAGAGAAATCTTACTGTTTGGTTATTGATGAGTTTGATCATGTAAAAGCTTTTGGGAGAGCTATAACTCCCTCTTTGTAACCCTTTGCTTCATGAATAAAGATAAATTATTTTCCTCTCTATCTGTTAGCTTCAATAATTTTGCTTGCTCAACAGACAGATGGTTAATAATTTTGGTAAAATAGTCTAAGGCACTTCTGCGCGACTTAGATTGATAATACCCAAATGATTGGATAAGAATCACTTTAATTTAGATGGAAGCGCTCAATTGCACTCGTCAAAAATCCAAGTCTTTCAATGAAAACGCGAAGCTAAGGCATAGGCTATCCTCGCGTTTTGTATAGTTGTGCGGAGTTAATCAACTTCGCTTTTTCTTAGTCGCGCGAGGCTAATAGCTTCGCGTTTTAGAGAGTAACTGACCAGTCAATTTCTCCGAAATCCGCGCCGAATTCCAAGAGGCGGTTCCTTCCATTTAAAAGAAATCTCTATTTCTTATCCTTTTCACTCTTTTTGAGAATTTTCCAGAAACTTAGAGATTCAGGCGATCAGAGTTCAGACGACCCAATCTTCTTCCGACCGAGTTTCTCCAAATTTTCAGTCGATTTTTCTCAGCAATGGCACCCAAAACTCGTGCTACTTCTCGAGCGGCTCTATCTTCGGCGACTGGTGCAAGCAGTGGTGGCGGCGGCCAAGGCAGCAACGCGCCAGCCCACATTTCGCCTATCGGGGGTAAGAATCTTTCCATCGAGACTCTTTAGAACATTTTTAGAGTGATTTGACTTAATTTTAACTGATCAATCAACTCCTTTACCGGCGAGATCGCCGTACTCCTGCCGTAAGGCTTGGAGATGAAGAAAAGTCTCTGACTGCCTTCTTACGCGAAGTTATCGCGTCATCCTCGCGTTTAAAGCGCGAGGCTATTTTAAACGCGAGGCTATTTCAAGTAGCAGTCGCGCTGAAAACGCGAGGCTATTTCAAGTAGCAGTCGCGCTGAAAACGCGAGGCAATTTCAAGTAGCAGTCGCGCTGAAAACGCGAGGCTATTTCAAGTAGCAGTCGCGCTGAAAACGCGAGGCTATTTCAAGTAGCAGTCGCGCTGAAAACGCGAGGCTATTTTAAGTAGCAGTCGCGCTGAAAACGCGAGGCTCTTTTAAGTAGCAGTCGCGCTGAAAACGCGAGGCTATTTTAAGTAGCAGTCGCGCGAGAAACGCTAGGCTATTTTAAGTTCTGCGCGGTCTAATTTTTAACTTCGCGCGGCGCTATTCTTAGCTTCGCGCGTTCTAATTTTTAGCCTCGCGCGTCCATACTTAGAGAATTTTTCTGTCTTATAGAAACTTCTCTCACTCTGGTGTTTCTTTGTGCAGTAGGGTATTCGATGGAATCTCTTCCCCACAAGAACTACTTCGGCTTTGCTGGGGGTTCTGATCCCTCGGACCAATTCCTTTTCACTACCATCCTGCCCTCATACAAGCCAGACCCAAATGAACGCAAGGAGAAGCTGATCAAGTACCACCCCACTACTGCGCGAGAAATCATAACTGACGCAGCTTTTGAAGATGTGAACAGAAAGGCGATGGAGAAACCCGCCTTCCTCTTTGGAGACCAGATGGATCAATCAGATGAGATCCTTTCTGAAGGGGAACGTGTTTGGCTATATAACTCAGGCGAAATGTTGATGTTTTTGCCTAGAATGGATCGTAGCTATCCTCTGGTCTATCTTCAGAGGCTAGCGACGCCTCGAGAATTAAAATGGGGACTGACTCAAGAGCAAGATGGCGTCCCAACAGGCAAATTTGGTGCAAAAGGGGTTTATCAAGATGGTTCCCCAAGATGCATTACTGGCTTGCTTCCAGGCTGATTTGGCAAGGAGCTTCCAGTGGGTGAAGTCCCATCTCGTGCCCGAACTTTCTTAAGTGAGTTCTTGGCGAAGGATGGTCAGTACCCGGCTAGGATGCCTGGCTGGGTTCATTCTTCTAACAATATGTGGTGGGCACGCCTCGTTCAGTACATGCTGGATTCCCACGAGCCCATTTTAAAGGATATTGGCTTGTATAAAGCCATCAGGAATGTCCAATTCGGGTTTTCCCAGAGTGCTTATCACTTTTACTGCCTCTTGGAGATGTATAACCCTGAAACCTGTACTTTCTTTACTCCAGTGGGTGAGCTAGGGTTCGCTCTCCACGAGATGTTTGAGGTTTCTGGACTCTCGATGGGCGAAGTCCCTTACGAGGAGTATATCCCTACCACCGATGAGTTGAACATGCTATTGGCGAGGGACGAGCGCATCCATGCCACATACTGGGAGATGATGTACCATTATCATATTTGCGCTGACTTGACGGGTGCGCGTAATCACGGTATTGGTCACAAGAAGTGGGCCGAATATCTCTTTGCCAACTTAAATTCTAAGGATAGCTCGGCCATTATCCATGGTCATCCACCCATCTATGGCTCAGAGATTGATCACCGTATTGCTAAGGGCCGCCATCTATTATATTATACTACTGAATCCAATGAGAATGGATACGGTCCTGGTACTTCATTTAAGAGCTATCACTATCAAGCCCAGTTTCTGATCTCCAACAGAGGTCTCATTGTCGGGTTTCTGATGCTGTGGCTCAAAAGATGCGTCGTGCCGTCATTGCCCAAGGAAGCGATTGCAGTGACCGTGGTATATCCAGCGGTTCTTCTTGCATACGGCCGACCCCTTGGACTCCTTCCCGCTATGGTATGCAATTTGCAGTATGGACTGAGGGTATTCTGTCGTGATTTCCTCCCCACTATCAAGGTCAAGGGGAAAGGAAAGGGCAAGTCGAAAGAGACTGCCCAACCGAAAACTCCAAACCCTAGGGTGGAGATGCCCTATACCTATTTGATGGCGTGGCTTGTCTTACACTGTCCCTCCTTAATGAGTGCACCAGAGCGTTGTTCGGGCGAAAAGTGCTTCCTTGTAGAACTGTATGAACGTTCTTCATGGAGGCAGAATTATATGTCCCAAATTCGGAAGACTCTTCGTAGCTTTCAGAATTACGAGATCTTCCGGTGTTTTCCTGACTTTCCCGGCGGAGGATATGGGACGAGGCTGAAGGATGTCATGGGAGCAGATAAGTTCACTACTTTATCTGCAGGAGCGTTCTGGTGGCTTCTCAACATCCGTCCCGCACACTTGGTGTATCGTCAAGATCTCCAGTGTCAGATTGAGCCATATACTCCGAGTCGCTTTGCTCGCCAGTTTGGATATTCTCAACTTTATGTGGGTAATCAAAATAAAGATCTCGCTTACGAGGGGAATTTATACGAAGGTGCTCGTGGCTGGTTCCATTTTGCAGCGGGCTGGACCGAAGCTGAATTCTCCTTGCCTCAGAAGGTGCCAGAATTGGCCATGACCCTTAGCTCCTGCAATTGGTTCAACATTGCGAATGCTGACGTGCCCGGCTTTTCTCTCAATCGCAGTTGTTGCAAAGAGATTGAAGCCCTCTATATTAGCCGTCAGGGTGCTTCTAGGGTAAGGATAAAAAGAATGGAAGAATTCCTTGGCGCTGCGGCTGAGCCTTCGGACATCAGTGAATCAGACGATGATGATGATGCTGGTGCTGGTGGAGTTCCTCAGACTATTGTCAGTCGTTCCCTGAGTCCAACTCTCAAACGCCCCGGCACTTTAAAGAAAAGGCCGGGTAAGAAGCAAAAACTGGCTCAGGAAACTTTGATAGCCCCCAAGAAGTGGCTATCAAACTTGCTTCCGACTTGTTGGCTTCAGCTGTACCCCCAGCGTTGGCAAGGGACGACGAACCTGCCAAAGCTCCAAGTATTGCTGAGATTTCAGCTCCTTCGGCCGTAGAGCCTGTGGCAGAACCTGGGGCGCAACTAACGGGTAGCGAGACGGGTACACTGCTGGAAACAACAATGGTTCCCCCTTCAAGTCCGACAACTGGACTTGTATCGCCTGGTATGGCCTTTAGCATTTTATCTTTTGCCCGTTATTATTTTAACGTAACACTGCTTTTCTGGTCTTCTGAAATGTAGGTGATCAACTTCTTTCGCCAATGCACTCGACTACCCAAGTAGAGTCTGACGATAGAATGGACCATTCTGGCTCTGTTGGTGGTGTGGGTAGCTCTGCTGGTGAGTTTGCGGCTGATTATTCCACATCGGCTCCTGCCTCTGTTTCCTCTTTAATTCCCCCAATCGACGAATTGGGGAGCGATGAGAGAATAGAAGTCATTATCGCAGCTGCTGCTAATGAGGCTACACCTTCTCCTAGCATGCCGTCTCCAACACCCGTTTGCTCTACTGAGACATTTCCCACGGTCGTTGGCGTGCCTTCTCAGTCAGCGATTTTAACGTCGTCTGTTGTCGTGGCTGCTGAGATACCTGCAACTCTTCCGACTCCAAGCCTTCCAGCAGGGGAGGAGAATAATTTGAAATTCTCATTCGAAGATGCTTCTCCCACCGAACAAGTTTCAGGCGAAGTGGTCCCATCTTCTCTTCCTGTTGGTGGGGGTACCCAAATGATCTGTACTGTCGGTACTTCGTCTGGGGTCTCCAGTTCTTCCAGATCTGCACTGGCTCTACTGGTCCCTCAGATCATGAATTTAATGCAGGGACGGACTTCCTCTTCTCCAATCCCAGCCACTACTGCTCCCTCGCTCACGACACCTCTTTTGGCATTGCCTACTTTGCCTACTGACACTGCAAATCCTCTTGAAAGACTTTTCGGCTTTACTGTCGAGGATTTTATGTATTTGTTAAGAAGATGTGTCGAGATGGTTCTTGCTGGCCACGATTCCTTCAACTTCGCATGTCCACTGTTACTCCGGTATTTAGGAAATATCGAAGAATTCGGTGGACAAGATCGAGCAGCTCCATACCGGGCCCGCCTTGCAGCTTTAGAAGAGCAGGTGACCACGCTACACACACTCCGTCAGGCGGATGTGGAGGCGATCACTGAGATAGAGCTGGCGCGGCTTCGAGCAGAATCCTTATCTCGAAGAAATATTTTAAGGCAACAGGAGGAGAGATGGTCTCAGGAGCTGACAGAGCTCCAGGCCAGTCGGGAGTCCGTTATTGGTGACCTGCAAAGGGTAAACTTCGGAATTGAGGAAAGTCAGGCGGCCATCTCTAAAGCCCAGGAGACGATTGCGAGAGCTCGGGCCACCTTGATAGAAAATGAACTCCGATTAGGAGAATCTGTCAAGAAACGGGAGATGTTGCTTGTCCAGCAGGAGCAGATTCAGCAGGAAGAGATGGCCAGGAATCGTGCCATAGAAGAATCTCGTCAGCAACAACTTTCAATAAGTGATGATGAGTTGCGTAGGCAAGCTCAGCAAACCGTGGAGGCTTCTCATCGTAGAAATTTGGACGAGACAATAAACCAATTGAGACTTCTGGGAGGCCAATAGTTTCATCTCTCTTTACACTTTTATCTTCCTTGTAATAAGAACTTTGTAAACAGGAGAGAGATAACTTTACTATGTTTCTTTGAAATTCTTTTTGTATCTTCACCTTAATAAAGATGATTCTTTGGACTCTTTTATTTGCCGGCTTCAAAACAGATTTGCTTGCCCAACAAATAACCTGTCGTCAAAATGATTTATCTCGGTACCGTTTATGCTCAATTTCTTGAACCGAAATAACAATTAAAGTTTAATATGGGATTTTTAGCAAACCCCCAGCTATTAACGGATTTGATTAGCCTTTACCAACTACCGTTTGAATTGGGCTAGCCATGTTATTTCCCTCAACATGATGAGTTGTCGAGGACTACGTTTGGGCTTAAATGCCAAACTTTTCCTCTTCCCTTTACTTTATCGGTATTGGGCGATTCATACTCTTACCCCAGCATGATGGGTTGGCGAGAAACTCGTTCTCTTCCCATTGCTATAGAAGCGTTGGGCAATTCATACTTTTACCCCAGTATGATGGGTTGGTGAGAAACTTGTTCTCTTTCCATTGCCTAATTGGCGTTGGGCAATTCATATTTTTACCCCAGTATGATGGGTTGGCGAGAAACTTGTTCTCTTCCCATTGCCTAGTTGGCGTTGGGCAATTCATACTTTTAGGTCAGAGGCGCTTAATTACACATGCCTAAAAGAAGATTGGGGGTTGTTCAAACTTGAGAACTAAGCACACCAGGTTTTGGGTCAGAGGCGCCAAACTGCGCATGCCCAAGAAAAAGACTGATGGTGGTTCAAACTTGAGAACCAAACATGAGGTGGTTCAAGGCTCTCTCGCGTAACTTGAACTGGGCACTCCAAACACACCAGGTTTAGGTCAGAGGCGCCAAACTGCGCATGCCTAGAAAAAGACTGGAGGTGGTTCAAACTTGAGAACCAGACACACCAGGTTTAGGTCAGAGGCGCCAAACTGCGCATGCCTAATAAAAAGACTGGAGGTGGTTCAAACTTGAGAACCAAACTCACCAGGTTTGGGTCAGAGGCGCCAAACTGCGCATGCCCAAGAAAAAGACTGGAGGTGGTTCAAACTTGATAACCAAACTCACCAGAGTTTAGGTCAGAGGCGCACAATGCGCATGCCTAGAAAAAAGACTGGAGGTGGTTCAAACTTGAGAACCAGACACGCCAGATTTTAGGTCAGAGGCGCACAATGCGCATGCCTAGAAAAAAAGACTGGAGGTGGTTCAAACTTGAGAACCAGACACGCCAGATTTTAGGTCAGAGGCGCACAATGCGCATGCCTAGAAAAAAAAGACTGGAGGTGGTTCAAACTTGAGAACCAGACACGCCAGATTTAGTGGGTTAAAATCACCAGAATAGAAGAAGTCCAAGTGCTCATCTGCGTAACTTGGATAAATTGGAGGCTTATACTTCCAGAGATATTAAGCATAGGATTTCTTCAGAAATTTGCCATTGATCGGCATCATCATCCTATCGCCGTCTTGATTCATTAAGCGATAAGCTCCACTGGAGTAGACTGTCTCCACAATGAACAGTCCTTCCCACTTGGATTCAAACTTACCCTTAGTCTTGTGGGTTAGCACCATTGGCCTTTTAACAGCCAGAACCAAGTCTCCTTGTTTAAAGGTCCTTGGTTTAACGTTCTTATTGAACGTTTGAGATATTCGGGCTTGATACAACTCAATTTGTTGTTGAGCCCTGAGACGTTTTTCATCTAACGCCTCTAGTTCTTGCAATATTTGTTGATGGCGTTCTTCTGTCGTCATCTTTGTGGCTAAAGCCACTCTTAATGAAGGAATCTGGACTTCGAGAGGCAAGACGGCCTCGCTTCCATAGACCAAAGAGAACTGGGTAGCTTTAGTCGGGGTGCGAACGGTGGTGCGATAAGCCCACAAACATTCTCCTAACTTTTCATCCCAATCTCATTTATTGGAAGAGACGAACTTCCGAAGGAGTTTGATGATCGTCTTGTTGAAAGCTTCGGCCAACCCATTAGCCGCAGGGTTATATGGTGTAGAAGCGATATCTTTGATTCTGAATTTATTGCAGAATCTGGAGAATCCCTGACTGATGAATTGCGGACCATTATCATGAATGATCCGTCGAGGGACGCCAAATCGGTAAATGACATGATGCTTGATAAACTTGATCACATCTGCCGTTTTCACCTCTTTCATGGGCACGGCTTCTGCCCATTTTGAAAAATAATCGGTTATTGCAAAAATAAACCGATGTCCTCTGGATGACGGGGGAGTTATTGGCCCCACAATGTCCATTCCCCAGGCTTCAAATGGCTAGCTTGCGACGGTATTGTGCAAGTATTCTTGGGGTTGATGAATAAAATTGGCATGTATTTGGCATGCATGACATCGTTTAGCGTATGCCATTGCTTCCGTAACTATGCTCGGCCAGTAGTACCCTAGCCTTCTTATACGGTCTCCAAGTTTAGGACCGGGCTGATGAGCTCCACATACTCCATCGTGTGTTTCTCTCAGCACTTGTTCTGCTTCTGCTTTCGATATGCAGCGTAGCAATAGACCACCTCTTGACTTTCTATACAAAGTCTGAAGTTTATGGTCATAATAAAATCTTTGGGCCTTTCTCTTTACTGAGATGGCTTCCTTAGGATCTTCTGGTAATATCCCATGCAAGGCATAATCCACAAACGGAAATCGCCAATCACGGGGTTCTAACTTTAAGCCAATCTGGCATACCTCTTCGGCTTGAGATACCACATCTGGGTGGAGGAGTTCTCTACTACCAATGGTGATGCTTTTAGCTTCACCTGGCGGGATTGCCAGTGTTGCGGCTAATGCGGCAAGAGCATCTGCATATATGTTCTCATTTCGAGATATGTGGTATATGTAAAATTGTTCAAAATATCCTGCTAGCTCAATAGCTAGCTGATGATAGGGGATGAGGGCTTCATGTCTGACTTCATACTCACCTGTCATCTGATTGACAATGAGCTTAGAGTCTCCATATGCCTCTAGATGTTTCACCCCCAGTTGCAGAGCTATTTTTAAGCCGATAATAAGCGCATTGTACTCTGCTACATTATTAGTGCACGGTTCTGTTAATGAGTAACCGTTAGGCAATATATGTTTATGTGGGGATATTAGTACAACCCCCACTCCAGCAGCAAATCGTCTTGCGGCACCATCAAAGAACATTTGCCAAGGCTGTTCTCCGGTAACTGTGTTGACTTCTGATGTCTGCTTTAATTTGGACCAAATTGGATGGTCTGCAAGGAAATCAGCGATTGCCTGTCCCTTCATGGCCTTTTGAGGGACAAAATGTATGTCATAGGGCGATAGTAAGAGCGCCCATTTTGCCAATTGGCCATTCAAGGATCCTGGTTTTGTCATCAGAATCTTCAGGGGATTAACCCGTGATATGACATGAATTGTTTGCCCCGAAAGGTAGTGTCGCATTTTCTGAACAGCAAACACTAGGGCTAAACATTCTTTTTCAATCGGGGTATACCGCTGTTCGGCCCCAATCATTGTTCTACTTAAATAGTAGAGGGCATGTTCATGGCCGTGCTCATTATATTGAGCAAGTAATGCTCCTAAAGCATTATCCATGGCCCTTACATATATAAGGAAGGGCTGCCCAGGGGCTGGTGCCATTAGTACAGGAGGCTTAGTAAGGTACTCCTTGAGGTCATCAAATGCCTGCTGACATGCCTCATCCCATATGAAAGACACTCCCTTCTTCATAAGTTTGGAGAATGGTTGGCATCGTCCAGATAAGTTGGATATGAAGCGCCGAATATAAGCGAGTTTTCCTTGTAATCCCCTTAATTCCTTAAGATTGCGGGGAGGCGGCATTTCGCTAATTGCTTTTACCTTTTCAGGGTCGAGGAAAATTCCTTTTGAAGTTATTACGAACCCTAAAAACTTCCCACTGGATACCCCCATGAATGACTTAGTGGGATTTATCTTCAAATGATGTTTCCTCATGAGATCAAAGACCGTCCTCAAGTCCTGAAGGTGATCTTCTTTATTCTTGCTTTTGACCGCCAAGTCATCTACGTAGCACTTTACTGTTCTGCGTAGGTGTTCTTTAAATATGGGGCTCATTGCGTGTTGGTAAGTGGCACCTGCATTCTTTAATCCGAATGGCATCACCGTATAGCAGTATACCCCCTGTGGCGTTCTGAAAGCTGTATACTTTTCATCATCCGGGTGCATCTTGATTTGGTTATAACCTGAGAAGCCATCCATAAAGGACATCCTTTCATAACCGCAAGTATTATCGATCATCACGTCGGTGATGGGGAGTGGAAATTCATCCTTGGGACATGCAGCGTTCAGATCTCGAAAGTCAATGCATATCCGGATTTTGCCATTCTTTTTGCGAACTGGCACTATGTTTGCCACCCAGTCAGGATGCTGTTCTTCACGGATAAACCCGGATTGTATAAGCTTGTTGACCTCAGCAACTATTGCCTCTATCAATTCCGGTCGAAAATGCCTCTGTTGCTGTTTAACAGGTTTGACATCTTCTTTTATATTTAACCGGTGTGTGGCAATTTGAGGGTGAAGCCCAGGCATATCTTCATAACTCCATGCGAACACATCTATATACTCTTTGATAAGAGATATAAGTTCCTCCTTTTCTAAAGGAGTTAGTGTGACGCTTATGAAAATGGGTTTCAGGTTTTCTTCTGTTCCCATGTTAACCTGTATTAATTTGTCTTCCGTAGGCGGATCACGCTGTTCAAAGCGGACATCCCAGAAAGTGTCCATATACCTGGCCCAAGCATCATCTTGGACGTCAATTGGTTCCTCGTCGCTTTCTGGCGTGGCTGAAACCATATTGGCTGTCAAAGACTGAAACCAAGCACCGGTGCTTATATCGGAATCATGATCTGGTGAAGATGTTTCTTCTTTATCCGAAGAACTCTCTTCATCCTTGGATGGCGACGAGGGTGGAGTAGACACATAGCCTAACCCCCTGCGGGTCTTCTGATAATAATCAGGGCTCTTTCCTCTCGGTCTAAACGAGGGTATGAGATTCCGCCGCCCTTTTCCAAAGTTTAGTCCCGGCTTCTGGGTAAAGTTATATCTCATTTTCTCCATCATCTGTCGGGACCTTTGCTCATATAAGTGAAATTGAGGTGATGTTTGTTCATCACTTTCACTACTTTGTTTCTGTCGAGGCGACGTGGCCACTTTGCCGAACATGATCGGCCTTTGAGACTTCTGTCGGGGAGGCACTTCAAAGAAGTGCCCTTGATCCTCGGTAATTTTTAATTGAGAGAGGAGGGAAGACCTGAGGGGCAAATGGTATGCCGCCAGAACTTCAAGTTCGGTCAGGCCATCCGCTTCGGTGGAGGTACAAGAGGGCTCAGACTCAGTAGCTACAGCATGCTCGTAGACTAACTTTATATTTTCATTAATAACCCATTCACTTTCTATTACATCCACTATATTATCAAGATCTAGGTGAGGGTTGATTTCGTAATCACCCCCGTCATCTTCTCCAAGGAGCTCGTACTCAGTGTCGGCTTCATTGCCACTGTCGTCGGGTTTTGGAGACTTGCTAAGACTGTCATTGGAGGCTTCATGTGCTGGCTTGTAGAGTGCAGCGTCTGTGAAGTAATTTTCCAACCCTTTGAATGGCTGCTTGTCAGCAATTAGCGTCCGGACCTCTCCTTCCTCATCGCAATATTTCATGCACTGGTGAAGAGTCGACGGAACTATCATATGAGAGTGAATCCAATGTCGCCCCAATAAAATATTGTAGGAGGTATCAATATCAATTACGTAGCATGTAACCTCCGTTTTTAAGTCTCCAATTTGACACCGCAATCGGATCTTACCAAGAGGATGGCTATTATTAGCGTTGAATCCATAGATGGTAGTGTGTGTAGGTGTCAAGCGATGAAGGGAAATCCCCAACAGCTGCATCAATCTACTGGGCACGACGCTGAGTGCAGAACCTGGATCAATCTGAATTCGGTCCACTTTTGTGGACCCGACATATCCAGTGAAATATAAAGGCCTATTATGCTTTATATTCCTCACCTGCATGTCTTCTGGAGAGAAGATAATTTGTGGGACCTGCCTCCTCACTTGATGACAGTGGGGGCAAGAGTCCCGCTCTTCGATGGCCGGCTCGACAATCTGAGCTAGGAACGACTCAGAGTCTGCCAAGGCCTCTCTTAGAGCTTCACGTGTTGATTTTGATAATCTCAACAATTCGTAAAGCGTCACTCGCGCTGGGATATTAGCCAACTGCGCGATTATATCAAATTCGAAGGGAGTTTCTTTGGCTCCTTCATCTCTGGTAGAATTCTTCTGGAAACGAAGTCTTTTCTGCTTTGCAGGCTTTGCAAGTTCTGCATAGATATCTTTTGGATCCACTCTAGTATAGTCCTTAAGATATATCTTTCCAGATCGAGTACTGGAAGGGCCTGCCCCATCTTGATGGGTGGCCATAGTTTCGGGTTCTTCTTCAGAACTTGTGAAGGCACCTGAAACTATATATTCTCCCTTTATATCCGCAGAAATGGCATTGACAGTCCGTTTCTTCTGTGGACCTCTTGAAGTAGTCCATTGTTCATCTTCCAGCAAATCAGGGTGAACCCACATAACTTCCCCCTTTTGGGTTGTTACGGGGACAAGTCCCTCTTGGGCTTTATTGTGCGGATCAAGATTCTTCGTGACCATCTTACCCTTAGGGATTGGGGTCACTCCTGCGGGAAACTCGTGGGTTCCGACCATTATGGTTGCCATATTGGCAGTGACTTTCTTCTGCTCTTCCTTAAGCGTCAAAACTCCAGCCTCTATTAGTGCTTGGATTCTGTTCTTAAGGTGAAAACAATCCCTGGTAGGGTGCCCAATATTCCGGTGATAAAGACAGTAATTTGGGTCTTTAGTCTTACCCGCATCTTCTGGCTTCTTATTCTCTGGAAGTTTTAGCATTCCCTTCTTTTGGAGCAGGTGAAAGAGGACTGGTGTCTGTTCAGCTTTGAAAGTGTAATTCCTTTCTTGCTGCGGTCTAATTTGCCTTGACCCTCGCTGACCTTGAGATTTCGGCTCTGGCGGAGGACTGGTTTTCTGAGGAGCAGTTTCTGATGACATTACTGCTTTTCCTTTATTCTTGTTGCTGTTGTTTTGGGTATATGATTTACCACCCCCAGCACTTCTTGGCCCGCGAGACTCTTCAACTCGGCGAATCAGGTCTTCAGCTTGCTCTCCTTGTTTGAGCAGGTCCCTCCACGTCTTAGACTCTACGGCCCCCATTTTGAGGAGCACATTGGTCTTAAGGTTGTGTCGACATGTCTCGACTAGAGTTTCCTGGATCATTCCGTGTTTACAATGTACGGACTTCTCCCGGAACCTTTCTATGAAATCTTTAACCGCTTCTTGTTTCCCCTGCCTAGTTGTAAGGAGGAAATGAACCGTAATCTCGGTGTCATCCTCGAAGAAACGTGAGAGAAATAATTTCTCAACATCTAACCAGGTGTTAATAGTACCTGGGGGCAGCTGCATGAACCAAGTAAAGGCAGGCCCTCGCAAAGTACTTGCAAATACTTTGGTCATGATGGGATCATTACCCATTAAGTATCCTGTTTGGGACAAGAAATAATAGATGTGCTGACTGGGCGATCCCTTCCCGTCATAGGGCTCTAACTTGAGCGGCTTATACTTCGGTGGGTAAGGTATCATGTCCCATTCAGGAGGATACGGTCTTGAGACTCCTGACTCCTTCAACTTTTTTTTACGCATCAAGGCTTCGAGTTGATTCTGTAACTTTTCAAGCTTTTCTTCATGCGGATCATGGAAAGAAAATCTATCTTCTTCCTCATGCATCGAGTGGGCTTTCTCCTCCTGTTCTTCTTCATTTGGAGTCTTCTTGCCCTGTTTAGCATTATCTTCAACAACTTTTAAAAGTAGCATCTTAAGGTCTTCAATCGTTTTCTGTTGCTCTCGAATCATTCTTTCTTGAGCCTCAAATCTCTGATTGATATCACCAGATTTATCTGCCATGTGCGATGCTGACTTCTGCAGTCGAGACGATGTAGAGGATGGAGGCGAGGCTATAGCGGAATTATCGCTGTCCTCGTCGTAAGAACCCCCTGCGAGCTTTTTATAATTTCGGGGCGGAACGGCTCCTGATCTTAGTCGAGTAATACGATGAAGTTCATCATCGCTCGATTCTGAATCATCATCCGTCTCTGCAATTTTCTTCCCTTTTCCTACCATGTTGGAAGTTACAGCTCTCCCTTGTTTCAGGGGAGTGGTTCTTGTCTTCTTAGCAGGATTCTGGTTTGACTCATTTAATCGGTCGAACACAGATATCCTGTTCTTGCTGCAGCCACAGTTATTCATCACGGCTGATACTGTTGTTATAAGTTGCTGGCAATGGCAACTATGTTCAACTTGAAGTTGGTCTATGCCTCTCTTCTTAGAAAGATGCTCCCTGAGGTCAGTGCCTCTAGCCATGAAATCAAGAGGTCCATTCAACTCTTGAGAGTGTTTAGGAATCTACTGAAGCTTCTTTGATTGATCAACCCTGACTCTGGGGTCGGACTGATCCTCGCGTGGCTTAGGAATAGCCTCGCGTTTCATATTGCGGGCCTGAAAAATAGCTCCTCGCTGATCCACACTAGCCTCGCGTTTCTCGCTGGCTTGGTGTGTCCTTGGAAGTTTAGCCTCTGGAATAATAGCCCCGCGTGAAGGGAAGTTCTTGCACGCTGGCTTATCTTCGCGATTGACGCAGATCATAGCTTCGCGCTTAGCGCGGTTTTTACGACTGACAACTATCTGCCAATCATCTTCCCATTCCTTGCGGGTGTCAGAAGTCTTGCGTTTATTGCAAGTATCACTGGCTTCGCATCTCTCGCTAGGCACAGTAATAGCCCCGCGTGGAGAATCACACGCTGGTTTTGAATAATTTTTATACTCGCGTAACTCGAGAGTGTTGGGTATTCTGCGACTAGCGCAACCTTTACTGGTTTTGCGTCTCTCGCTAGGCACAGTAATAGCCTCGCGTGGAGAATCACACGCTGGCTTTGAATAATTTTTATACTCGCGTAACTCGCGAGTGTTGGGTATTCTGCGACTAGCGCAACCCTTACTGGCTTTGCGTCTCTCGCTAGGCACAGTAATAGCCTCGCGTGGAGAATCACACGCTGGCTTTGAATAATTTTTATACTCGCGTAACTCGCGAGTGTTGGGTATTCTGCGACTAGCGCAACCCTTACTGGCTTTGCGTCTCTCGCTAGGCACAGTAATAGCCTCGCGTGGAAAATCACACGCTGGTTTTGAATAATTTTTATACTCGCGTAACTCGCGAGTGTTGGGAATCTTGCGTAACTCGCCAGTATTACCAGCCTCGCGTGGAAAATCACACGCTGGCTTTTCCTTGCTTTTAAGGCAAGTTGTATCTTCGCGTTTAACGCGGTAGAGATTGGTCTCGCGGGTAGCGCGAGCCAATTTGCGAGGGACCATAGCCTCGCGTCCTCTAGAGTCAGCTCCGCGTCCAAGGCGGGCTTTGAGGGCTCTACGCCTCGCTCTCCGGTTCCTGTTCCGGAGTTGGGTCCTGGTCAGTCCAGTTCCCAAGTCTTCTTTGGCAATCGGAAGCTCTTCCTCGGTTAGGATTTTTTGTGTGGACTCCGGCGTTATAACCGTAGTCTCCAAGGATCCCCGTCTCTCGGTGGATACCTTTCTACCCGTCACTCGGGCATTGGAGTACATACGGCGATAGTGCCGTGTCTCATCCAAGTCACCTGATCCGGAGGAGAGGAACTCCTCGTACTTCTGCTGGTCGATTTCAACGACCAGTGTGTCTACTTCGGATCCGATCAAGTCAACGTCCGATTGCGCCACAATCTCTTCATCAGTGAAAGAGATGGCTCCCACTGTGGTCGCCAGTTTGTTCGTCGCAAAATTTCCTTCGCTTCCTCCCATTGAATTAACTTAAATTACAATGAAAGTGAACAAGATATAAAAAGAACAAACGAGAGGATTTTATACTTCAATCTCTCTCTTTTACAATATTGTGGGATCTGTGGCGATGGGATCTGTCAAGCAGTTCCTTTGGACGATCGATACGTTGAAATCTTCTCTTTTAAAGATATCGGCCGAATATAGACGATCTTCTCTGGCTTTGATTTGTTCAAGGCTCTCTCGCGTAACTCGAACTTCTCAAGAACTCCAGAAAGAAGATGGTGATTTTCTCTGATCTTCACGAACTCAAGGCTCTATGCGTAACTTGAATTCTCCAAGATTTCAGAAGATGATCAGCAAAGGCTTCAAGGCTCTCTCGCGTACTTGAATTGCCAAAGGATCGATAGGAGGCTTCCGATGCCAAAAAGAAGAAGACCCCTAGGGTTTCACCAAGAAGGTATTTATAGCCCCAGGTTAATGCAAGAGTTTCTATCTAAATAGAACTCGCATTCATCAAGGATTCCAATCAAATATCTTAGTTTCGATGGAATTCTGATTAGACTTGATTCGGATATTTGGATAAGCCCAAAATCATAATCAATTTGAGATTCTGGTTATCTGCTTACGCGGAGCTTTAATCGCATCAAAACGCGACGCTAAATAACCAAAACGCGGAGCTATTGATCATCTCCGCGTTTTACTCAAACGCGAGGCTAATACAAGTCAGACTGCAGAATCAACGCGGAGCTATTAAACATCTCCGCGTTTTATTCAAACGCAAGGTTAATATAACCAAACGCGGGGCTATTGAATTAGCTCCGCGTTCTGTTGTGGAAAATCCTTTTAACTTAGAAATTTTCACTGCCAACAAGGCGGACTTTGAGGGCTTTTCGCCTTGTTCTCTGATTCCTATTTCGGAGTTGGGTCCTGATCAATCCAGTTCCCAGGTCTTCTTCGGCAGTAGGAAGCTCATCATCTGCTAGGATTTCCTGTCCGAGCATCGGCCCTATAGCCGCAGTCTCCAAAGATCCCCGTCTCTCGGTGGATACCTTTTTACCCTTGCTCGGGTATTGGAGCGCATGCGACGATAGTGTCGTGTTTTGTCCAAGTCACCTGATTCAGAGGAGAGGAACTCCTCGTACTTCTGCTAGTCGATTTCAACGACCAGCGTGTCTACTTCGGATCCGATCATGTCAACGTCCGATTGTGCCACAATCTCTTCATCATTAAAAGAGATGGCTCCCACTGTGGTCGCCAGTTTGTTCACCGCAAAAGTTTTACTTCCTTCCATTGAATACAACTTAGATTACAATGAAAGTGAACAAGATAGATAAAGAGAACAAACGAGAGGATTTTATACTTCAATCGCTCTCTTTTACAATTTGTTGTGGGATCTGTGTGGCGATGGGATCTATAGTAGTTCGTTTGGACGATCGAACGTCGAACTCTTCTCTTTTAAAGATAACGACCGACTGTAAACGATCTTCTCTGGTCTTTCATGAACTCATGACTCTATGCGTAACTTGAATTCTCCAAAAGAAAAAGATCTCAATTACCGAAAAGAAGACCCCTAGAGTTTCACCAAGAAGGTATTTATAGCCCCGGTCAATGCAAGAGTTTCTATCTAAATAGAATTTGCACTCATCAAGGATTCCAATCAAATATCTTAGTTTTGATTTAAATCTCTTGATTTAGAGTTTTGATTGGACTTGATTTGGGTATTTGGATAAGCCCAAATCATAATCTCAATCAATTTGAGATTCTAGTTATCTGCTCACGCGGAGATAATCTCATCAAAACGCGGTGCTAAATAACCAGAACGCGGAGCTATCGATAGCTTCGCATTTTACTCAATGCGAGGCTAAAACTAGCCAAACGCGGAGCTACTGGGTTAGCTCCGCATCCTGTTGTGGAAAACTCTATTTACTAGAAAATTTCACTGCCAACAAGGTTCATTTCCACTACTTTCTATAATATTTTTAAAAACAATTTTGAGATTATGATCTCGACCCCCTAGGGTTCACTCATACTCAATTTCTTAGATTTTAATTTTGATTTGGTCCTCCTTCAAGTTAACACAAAATTAACGGTTTTCAATAAATAAAATATTTTGTATGCACTTAATAAAAGGGTAAATGAACTCCAAAATTTATGAAATTTAATTTGAAAGAAGTTAAGTAGATGTAGATAGTAATTGTAAAAAAAAAAAAAAGAGAAGAAAAATCATTGGATCATTATAGTTTTGCCACTAGCTCACATAACTTTTCCTGAGATGGCGGCTCACCTACAGTAATCATATATATATATATATATATATATATATATATATATATATATATATATATATATATATATATATATATAGGGATTACTGTAGGTGAGCCGCCAGCTCAGGAAAAGTTACGTGAGCTAGCGACAAACTATAATGATCCAATGACTGTTTTTTAATTTTTTTTAACAATTACTATCTACATCTACTTAACTTCTTTCAAATTAAATTTCATAAATTTTGGAGTTCATTTACCCTTTTATTAAGTGCATACAAAATGTTTTATTTATTGAAAATCGTTAATTTTGTGTTAACTTGATAGAGTACCAAATCAAAACTAAAACCCAAGAAATTGAGTATGAGTGAACCCTAGGAGGTCGAGATAATAATCCAAAAGAAAATTTTAAAAAAGATTATTAGAGATAGTGGAAATGAACTGCAGCTCAGATAACTTGCGTGAGCTGTCACCTCATTTCATTTTCTCACACACACACACACACACACACACACACATATATATATGGGGGATTACTGTAGGTGAGCCGCCAGCTCAGGAAAAGTTACGTGAGCTAGCGGCAAAACCATAATCATCCAATAATTTTTTTTCAATTTTTTTAATAATTACTATCTTTACCTTTTTAATTTCTTTAGGATTAAATTTCATAAATTTTGGAGTTCTTTTACCTTTCATCAAGTGCATACAAAATGTTTTCTTCATTGAAAATCGTTAATTTTGTATTAATTTGATGGAGGACCAAATCAAAACTAAAACCCAAGAAATTGGGTATAAGTGAACCTTAAGGGGTCGAGATCATAGTCCAAAAGAAAATTTTAAAAAAAGATTATTGGAGATATTAGAAATGAACTGCAGCTCAGGTAACTTGCGTGAGCTGTCAGCTCATTTCCATTTTATATATATATATATATATATATATATATATATATATATATATATATATATATATATATATATATATATATATATATAACGGAAAATTCACCGACAGTGAAGGGAGTTCCTTCACTGCAGTTTAGGTGGCCCAATAAAATTATTATATGTAGCATCACTTAAGTTAATAAATAAAAGAACTCTTTTAACCACCCTTTGAGTGTCGCCACATGTAATAATTTTATTTGGCCACCTAAGTGGCGGTGAAAGAACTCCTTTCACCACCGATGAATTTCACGTTATGTGTGTGTGTTGGGGGGGGGGGGGGGGATGGTGTACCAAGGTGACGCCATATGGGAGTTGCCTACGAAAGTGCAATAAATCTCAACGTAGAGGGTATGTGTTTTGAACGATCCGAACTATTGAGTGTAATTTTCATACTCCAAATAGATGGCATATAAAAAATAATATGATTTAGACACTTATTTATTATCGATCAAGATGTTTTATTTGTTCTATTGTTGAAAACTATTATGCGGTCAAAATATACCTAAAATGCATGATTTTTTTTGTATATCTTTATTTTTTTTAACATAGATATTACAATTAATGGTTTAGATTTTTCACAAACACTACGTACGTTGAGATTTATGGCACTTCCATCAACAACTCTCCTATGTCTGTTGCCACTACCATAGTGAATCAATGATTTCGTAAACAGACAGCCAAGTAGAACTGATGCAACGATCAACTGATCTTGTATCATTGAGGTTAAGGCACTCATTCTATCCTGCTTCTCTCTTGGATTGGCGAGTACAAATCCTCAGAATTTTGTTCAATGTCTAAAATTTTGATTAGCCTAAAATTTTGATTAGGTTTTACTTGATAAGGTACAAGCAATTCCTTTCTTAAAAAAAAAAAAAAAGTTTAAGAAACGAGAGCTTCACCTCTGCATTTTCCTAGAATTCTTCTATAGTACGAGATTAATCCTCACTAGGATTTACTAGTTTACATATGCTTGTAGTTTCCTCTATCGAACTCTTCCATATTCTCATTTACACACCGTTGCTTTCCCGTCTTTCTTTTTTATTTTTTTTTATTTTTTCCTCCTTGAATATAAGAGCTACTGATACTCTGACACGAGCGCATAAAAATAATGGAAGTTAATGAATAAATTGAGAAGTAACTTCCAAAATTGAAATAGAAGAAGATTTTTCTTCTTCAATTTGTTTGCTAAAATTTGAAGAAGGAAGTGAATGAAGTATTATTTAATTAATTAAATTAAACATTATCTATCTTATTTTATTTATTTTTTATGGAAAAAGTACCACTTTTGAATTATAATGATGATATATAAATAAAAAATATTTTTTTTTGCCTTGTTCATTTACTTTCTAAGATTTTCTAACCAAAAAGTATGAGGAAGAAAATTTTAGAAGTGAAGTGTCACATAGGCGTGATATCACCATATAAGAAGTAATTTCTAATTTTCTTCTTAGGGGTGGCAAATGAGTCAGGCGGCCTGTTGGGAACGCCCGGCTGGGCACGTGTAGGGCACGGCTCGGCGAGCCGTGGGCACGACTCAGCCCGTTTTTTTTGAAATATAGTCGTTTATAGCCGTTATGAGGGTTTTTTGCAAAAACAAATTTGCTTAGAGCCCCCCAACTGCTAGGAAAACCCGAAATGCAATAATATAATCCATATTTTACCCAAAAAAACTAGGCAATCTAGTACATATTTTAGTGAATTATATTATTATTTAGAAAGGGCTAACTATGAAGATGACGTGTCCTATGAAAATTATGAAGCCATTAATATTTTGGTCCGTGATCTACTAACTCCTCCGGTGTCTATTGTAGTATCGGAGTCTTCTTTTAGTGCAGGTAGTAGAGTACTCATGGATTGGAGAAACTCAATGACAGTAGACACATTGGACATGTGTGTTTACTTGAAGGACTGGATAGACACAGAAGAAAGAGAATAAGGATCGTCTAATGAAATAGAAATAGAGATTCCACCAGAAAATGAATGAAAATATACTTTTATTTTTCTTTTCAAATTGTAATTTCTATATTTGTTGGGATTTTCATGTATTTTTTTAAATTTTTAAGTAATTTTTAACGTATAAATATTTTGGAAAAAATACTAAGAATAATTTGAGGGTGACGGTCAGGATCCTCTTCTCTCTCTTCGGGCTTTGTATGATCTCTAAAGAGATTTATAGAGCAATTATATTAATGTAATAAGATTTAATATAATAAAATCTTATTTTTACTATCATCTCTTCTTATTAAAACTAATTAAATTAAACTAAATATTCTCCTAAATTTACTTAATAATAAACTTAACATTTAATAAAAAATTTAAAAAAAACAAGCTGGCACGGTTCGGCCCAAGCACGACACGTGCTCGGCGGGCCGTGTCGGGGGGCCGATCTCGGGCCAAGCCTCGGGCGGCCGTGTCATGCCTAGGACACGACCCGTCCCAATTTTGGGTCGAGCCGTGCTCAGCACAGCATAGCTGCCTGCATGGGCCGTGCTCGGGCCGGGCCGAGCACGGTCCATTTGCCACCCCTATTTTTTCTTGACCAAACAAATATTTGAAGTAGTAGCATTAGCCTTACTTCCATTTTACTTCTATACAAACAAACACGGCCTTATAGTCTACATTCCAACTTGTCGATCTTTTCAGCATCCATAACTTTTTGACCTCCTCTCGTTCTTTAGCAAGACTCGTCTTTCTCATTCTTTCTCCATCTCAAGGCATAGCAGTGCTCAGGGATTATAATTTCTGAGGAATTTTGTTAGAAATGACTGTGAACATAACTTGTTTCGTAATAACTATCGATTGATTTTCTACAGTAATATGGGTAGACTGAACAAAAGTTTTTCTAAGTGCAATGTTCTCGAATAAATTTTGATGATTTAGATGTGTACTGTGTGCCGCAGCACTGCTCCATTGAAGGACTGATGAGGTGGATGAGCTGAGCAAGTAATAAGCGACTTTCTTGGCGGGATTATTGAAGCACTGCGCTTCAAATTTAATAAAAAAAGAACTTACATGTTGATAAGGTGTAGGGGTGAGTACCGATCGGTTTGGTTCGGTTTTGGAGAAAAAAACTCCTACCGAAAACCAAACTGAACTAGTAGAATCGAAACTGAAACCGACGAATTTCCAAAAAAACTGAAATCGAAACCGAATTTTCGGTTCGATTCGGTTGGTTTTCTGTTATTTGGGTTTGAAACTAAATATGTGATAAACACTTGTATTTTATAGGAAAGATAATAATTTTTCTTTCTATTATTTTTTTTTCTATCTATTAAAATAACAATAACATGTTTTTCATCAAAGATTTAAAAGAAAAATATATTGAAAATAAATAAATAATAGAATAAACTACAACTGTAAAATTTCGGCTTTTTCGGTCGGTTTCGGTTGGAGCTAAAGCCACCGAAATTAATTTCGGTTTTTAAACCAAACCGATCTGAAAACCGAATAAACCGAACCGATCAATTCGGTTCGGTTCGGTTTTGCGGTTCGGTTCGGTTTTCTTGATTTTCTGCTCAGCCCTAATAAGGGGAGATCTTATTCTCTAAGGTCATGTTTGGATGTTGAAAACAGAGAAAATAAAGAAGAAAATTAAAAGCAGTTTTCAAAATAGAAGGTTAGAAAAAATAATTTTTATTATAACTCTAGTGTTTCTGTGTGAATTTTTTGAAGTAGGAAGTAACTATAGAGTAAAATATTAATATTTTATTGTTAATTAAAATATTATAATAGTAATATTCTAGTTGTTTCATACACTAGATTTGAAAAGTAATGATTAGATTTAAATAAAATATAATATTATACCTAATTTCTTGAGTTTCAGGAGCTCTTCCAACAAAAAATGAAAAGAAAGAAAAAAAATAGAGTTGCTACATAGAATCCGCATCATTCTAATGAAAGTAACTTCTAATTTTTTTTTGGCCAAATAAACACTTAAAGTAGTGGAAGTAAGGTTATTTTTATTATTTTCACTTTACTTCCATGCAAATAAACACATCCGAAGTTTCGAAGAGTAGTGCTCTGTTTGACAAAATTTCTACTTGAAAATAAGATGAGCTTAGGCCAAAGATACTAGTAACGGTAATCAATGCAACAGAAAGGGACTTGAGGTAACCAAACGAGCAAAATGTTTGGTCCACCTTACCACGACCCGCCATGGTTACATCCTTCAATTTTGAAAAAGGTGGTGCATTTAGCATAAAGTCAGATGCTTCTAATTATATTGAGAACTCGTTGAGAGAGAAAATTTTCCTTCCTCATTTTTTTGGGAGTCTCCAAAGGAGCACACAACTTTCCTTAGTGAGCCCACTATTTAGTGTATTTTTATTCAGATAATCCTTGAAAAGTGAGCTCACTAGGAAAAATGGTGTGCTCCTTTGGAAACTCCCCATTTTTCCGCTTTGAGAATTAGAGACTCCGCCCCCATTTTTCCGCTTTGAGAATTAGAGACTCCGCCTGTTTCACTATCATTACCAAAGTTTTTAGGAAGTAGTTCTCTACTCCCTAGATTATTATGGATACTATAGGTTAGAAGTACTAGGGAAGAAAAAAGGAGGATGAGTTCTAAATATGAGAACCAATCTAAGAGAAACTAGACCTAAAACCACATCCAACCACTTTAGGTTTCATAATGACTTCACTTTCCCTTGAGCTATATAACATGGGCTCTGATACTATCTGTTGGAGATAAGTTGGGCCCATTGGGAGCAAGGTGGGTTCTAAATACAAAACTAAGAACCAGTCAAACTCAAAAGTTTAAGCTGATAGGTAGATGTCTCAACTTTGTATTTAAACTCATGAACTTTCTTGTTATATCCGATATGAGATTATACTTATATATGAACTTCTAAACTCATATATATAAGTCCATATTTGACATTTTCCTCTTTGAAAATAACCCGAGGGTTGATCTATGGTATTCCTGAAGAGTAGCCTAATTAAGCAATTATCGATTAAAAGAAATCGAAATTTAAATTGAATAAATAATATCATAAAAAAGTGAGATAGCTTCTTTTTTTTTTTCTTTCCCCTTCCTTTTTCCTTTTGAAAACAAGAAGAGTTTAAGCATCAATTTTTCTTTTGACTAAGTCCATAAAAAGTTATCCCAATCTCTAGAGTAGACTATTAAAGAGACGCTTGACACCTAACATCAAGGTTGGTGCCCACCTTAAAGCAATTTATGCAAAGAAAAATATGTAGATTGAAAGAAAGTGACACCCTCTCCACAACAACAAAACACCCTATCAATTCAACAGACATTTTCCTCATCCCAATCACTAGCAACCACATGTCTCACTCAACACCCTACTCCTCTCACTTGTGCGTAAACAATAAGCTAATGCTTCCTGCATTCCACTGATCGTTGATGAACGAAATAAAGCAGAAACTTGCATGGTCCTCAAAAAGCATGGAAATAATACAAACAAAGATGATGGATATTGCTAAACAAACTCTCTCTCACCAACCTCACATGCCTAATACCTACTCCATTGCACTTTTTTTTTTTTTCAACAATGAAAAGAGAGGAAAATAATAAATTAGAGAGAACATATTCCTTTTCCCCAATTCCCCCCCATTTGAAGGAAGAAAAGAAAGTGAAAGGAGCAAGAATCTCCAAAGATTACAAGATAATGGCATGAAGAAACTAGTACATCTTATGACAACTTCAAATGGAAGGCTAACTTGAAAAAGAAAAATAAAGAGGAAAATTGGAGGACAAATGAGAAATAAGAAATTGATAACATAAGCTTGAAGTGTGGGAAAATTCTATTCGAGTGCTCAGTGAGCCACCCCAGTTATAAAAAATTACAAGTTTGCAAGTAGATTTTGTGACCATGTCTTTTGTCCTGATCAGAGATTAGTCCGTCTTCGTTGGGGATTAGTCTCTGAATGATGTTAAAACCATCGGGAAACTAATTCCCGAATGGTTTGAAAACTATTCGGAGACTAATCTCGCTCACTAAGTCAAGTGGTGTGCTCATTAAGAGTTTTCCCACGAAGAGTGACATGTAGCAAACATCTAATTAGAGATGGTAATTTCATGGGTCAATTTTTGACTCGTTCATTATCATCTCTATTTCCAATAGCTATTTCTTTCTCCACTTAGCTAGTCAAAAGTTGGTCCATAGATGAGCTCATTATCATCCCTATTTTATATAGCTAATTCTTTCTCCCCTTGGCTTTATTCCCAGTAAAGAAAAAAATTGCCACCTACAGATTCCTAATATTCAAGTTATTTTCCAGCAAAAGTTATAACTCAATTTTAAATCGGGACTTTTCATTATTAAAATTTTTATGGGAGTTTCTAAAGGAGCACACCTTTTTTCTAGTGAGCCAACTTTTCCTAGTGAGCATATTCTCCCTTTTGAAAAGAAAGGATTTTTCCTAGTGAGCACACCACTAATCTTCAAAAAACCCTTCACTAACTCTTCTCACCCATAACACCCACCCACATCTCACTTACAACTCTCATCTTTCTTATCTCGCTCTTGTCTGGTGCCGACCGCTGGCCACCGCCACGATTCCAACCAACAGATTTGGATTTGAAGAATAAATAGATTTAAATATTCAACTTTTTTTTTTCCTGCAGCTCTCACATAGAGAAATAGGAGAGAAGAGAAGAAGAGGACAGTTTCATCTAAAAATATCAATGACAAATTTGTAATTATAATTAACTTATTAAGTGTGCTCACTAGGGAAAAAAAAAAAAAAAAAAGGGTGTGATGCCCTTTTTATCTTTGAGCATGAACTGCATCAACTGGGCCGGGTGTAGACCTTTCTTAAACAAAAAAATTCTAAGAAAAAAAAAAAGAAGAAGGATATCAAAATATCCAAAACCACACCAATTTAAAATGAAAAATCTCCAACTCATTACTAAGAATCTCCCAATTTAAATATCTTTAACGCATGCTTAATTAAAGTTCTAATACAATAATAATAACATTATGAGACTAAAAGCACCACCAATAATTTTTTTTTAATTTAAAAAAAAAAAGATAAACATAAAATCCAAACTTAATTGGCGCACTGTCTCCCCCCTGGCCGGAGCCTAAACCAACACCCCCAACTTAACCGCCGCCAACGCAGCCGCACCAACCACCAGCCCCAACGCAGGGGACAGCGACCCGGCCGCAGCGAAGTTGTGCCCGGAGCTGCTGCCGCCAGCCGTGGTGGTGGACGGCGGTGTCAAGGACGGGGTGGTGCCGGTCGTGGGAGGGGAGGTTGATGAGCTTCCAGAGCCGGAGATGGGGACGGAGAGCTTCATGCCACCGGTGCAGTGGCCGGGGACGCCGCAGACGAAGTAGTGGGTGCCGGGGCTCTTGAGGATGATGGTGGTGGCGCCGGTGCTGTCAGTAGAGAGGTAGTTGCTCGTCGAACACGCGCTGTAGTCGGCGGCTGTCACCTCGTTCACCGTGTGGGTGCTCGGAGCGTAGTTGAACACTGCAATCATGCAATAAGAATGGATGCTCCAAGAGTAAATCCTTAGTTTCGTGCTATTACAAAATTTGATTTAAAGATAAAAATTTTTATTATTCTAATTCCAATTTTTTAATAGAATAATCTAAATGTTAGATCTGTACATTCTCATGTCTAAGTGATATTTAAATAATTTTATTAATATTATTTAATTCTAAGAAGGATAACGAGGAGACACACTAGATTGTGTTTGCATTGTTCTAGTATATCATGCCAATAGTTTATTTATTTTCTTACTATTTTTATTATTGAATAAGAAAATAGAAAATTTACAGGGATTTTTTTTTACTGTAGGTGGTCCAATAAAATTATTACACATAAAAATAAAAAAAATTTTCTTAACCGCGGCGTCACGTGTAATAATTTTATTGGGCTATCTAAACTACTGTAAATTTCTCGTTTACTTTTATTGAATATATATTGGAAAAATGAGTGTTAGGTGAGAGTGGGTCTTTTTATTAGCTGTCCGACTTTGGAGGAGAAAAATAATTATGATAATATTTTAGTAATGTCTTGAACTTGTGACCAATCACATATTTATCAACTTTTTCTCTTCACTCTATAGAAAACTATGCAAAATGCATATATTTCATCATTAATTAAATGTTAAAAGAATAAAAAAGGAGAGAGAGAAATATAAGGGGGGGGGGGGGGGGGGGGGGGACAAAAACAAAAGGTATGGTTAGCCCATGTGATTCTCTCTACCCCATCTTAAGACCTTTTAGTGGTTTATTATTATTTTTATATTTCTGACTTTAGTGGAAAAATGTTATTTTTATTAATGAAATTCAGAGGAAATTAGCTCACTAAAAGAAAGAAAAAGCTCTTACTAGTTATTTTCTGAGATAAAAGCTCAAGGAAGAAGTGCGTGCTGTTAAGAATTTATATGTAAGCATCGTTCCAAATTGAATAGGACAAGAAAAGTTCATGTATTTAAATGTAAAGTTAAGACTTTTACATATTAACTTAAGATTTTGGGCTAAACTATTTTCACGATTTTGATGGTATGGGGGGCTGATATTTCTCCCAATAACTAGTATTAGAGCCCAGAAAATAAACTTTCTAATTGGAGGGTAGAGAAAAAAAAAAAAAAAAAAAAAAAAAAAAAAAAAAAAAAAAAAAAAAAGGGAACCATTTTAGTCTCCCAAATGTTCAACATAGAGTAAGAGTGCCTAGTTAAGGAATTTTTTCGGAGCATACTTAGTTGTTGGTTAATTTATTGAAGATCTTCTAAGTTTCAATGACCCCAAAATTATCTTCTTCTTCTTCTTCTTCTTTTTTTCTTTTTTTTTTTTTTTGTTTTTTTTGCTTTTTGCAACATCTTCCAAAAGTTAAAACTACATCAACAAGATGGCTAATTTTGCCCAAGAGCTTGGGAGCTAAAGAGAAACTCACCAAGGCTATCTCCAACCATGAAGCTTTTGCCACTAGTCCAAGTAGAATAGTCCATGCCGTTGGTCCATCCGGCCGAATCGCCGACCGTGTACACGGTGGCCGTGGTCGATCTCAACATGAACATGAGAAGGATTGCACCCATCAAAGCCATTGAAATGTAGATAGCCATGGTGATCTTTGTCAAGAGAGGAGAAGAGAAGAAGAAGAAGAAGTGGGTATTAAGAGGAGAGAGGCATAAGCAAGGGGTTATATAGAGCCAAGCAATCTTTTCACCTTTTGTTTTCTTTTCTAATTATTCCTCTCCATTGCTTTATTAATTATTTAAGTTTTCATATTGATGAGAATGCCTTTAGAATGACTCCATGCCTAATTAGTGGGTAGCCACATGTTTGATCTCTAGCTTTATTTTGAATTTTCTTTCTTTTGGTTTTATATAATTCAGACAATTAATGGTGATGAACTTCTAGAGTTTTTTATGACACTGCGATCATAATTGACAGGTCTAAGAACCAAATTTTAGACTGTGCTTGAATGTCACTAGGCAAAGTGGTTTGGAATATTTTTTAAGTAAGTCTTTTGAAGTGTCATGCTGATGTGTGTTTTGGTATGTTATAACCATTGATTTTCGTATGTTCAAGCATGTACGTGGTAGTTCAGTTTCTTATAAGTTTTTATGGGTTATATTAATATATAAAAGACAAATATATCGCAATTCGGAAAAGAAAAGGATAGGTAGAGAAATGAAGCAGGAAAGAGAGGGAGAGAGAGAGAGAGGACATTTTGAGATACAAAAAAAATTAAAACATTTCAAACACTTCGATTTAGGATATTCTCGAAAACACTCCGAAACACTTATCCATGTGTTTAAGAGTGTTCTTAAGACATCTCAGAACATTCTCTAAGAACTCCTCATAAGCAAGTGTTCTTAAAAACACTTCATAATATATCACTCTAAGACATCCAAAACACTTTAATATTAATTTTCGGAGCATAGTTTTAGAATGTTTTTTTTAAAAAATTTGATTTAGAAAAATAATTTTTTTTTTTAATTTAGATTTTTTTTGAATAAAACGAGCACTGCACTGGTCCCTGTACCCGTCCATTCTCGTACCTACTATTAAATTGAAAATAATAGAGGACTTGGTGGCCCTCACCCATGTTTTTTTCAAGGAACCAAACAACTTGCATGGGATTGGTTTATACCAAACAAACATGTAAAGGCAAAGGCAGGTTGGACAATGTACCTTTTACAATGTGGTGGAAACTATTTTGGATGCCAATGGACAGCAATGTGTCCTGCGCCATGGGCTGGTGAAACTAGAATAAGAAGAGAAATAAGAGTTGGGACCTAAAATAAAACTTTTAATGAGACCTAACTTATATAAATATTTCTTAACTTAAGCTGTAAAATTACTTATTAACATGTTTCCGTCAATAAACACTATAATTAATCCATGCAATCTATCTTGTGTTAGGCTGGTAGTAAATGCTAGACCGAACGAAGAAAACCAACGCATTAACATGCTGAGTTAGTAAAATACAAGTCAGATTAATGATCATCTTTACCACACAAAGGATCTCACCCTCACCACACCAAAGACACTCAGTTTCGCCCACTAAGGAATCATAATTTCTCCAAACGGAGCAAGTTTCCTCTGCTAGCGAAGTCATCACATTCCCGCTGGACCAAAGAAAATGAATATGCCCAAAATAAGCAAAATCATCAAAAGAATGACTAAGTTGGGAAATTCTATTTACACACTGCAATTTACTTTTGACGCCATGAGTGCTCTTTACACCAAAGTTTTATTTTGAAATGTCACCAATTTACTCTATGCACCCAAATTTTTTTCCAAATTTAACCCTCATCCTTCTCTCTATCTCCTTTTATCGTCCGATCCCAAATTTTTGGAGTCGGATATTATTTTCCAAGCTAAAAATATGTTGGTCGGGTATTAATACCCAACCAAAGAATCTCTTGGTCGGGTATTAAAATCCGATCAACAGCCGACGTCTCTCACACAAAAGAATCATAAGTAATAAGAATAAATTTAAATTGTATCATAGATTTGTCCTCCGACACCAATTACATGTTGGAATTTTCCATTTGAATAAAAAAAAATTCAAACTAAAACTTCAAATCCCAATTTTACTTGTTACAGTGAATTCAAAGAATTTAAAATTTCTCCAGATCTTTTTAGGAATATGAATTTAAAAAATTTAAGATGTTAAGAAATCAAATCAATGGGTTTGTGGGAGATGTATTTTTCTTTAAAAATTAAATTCCACTAAAAAATATTTTTAAATGTTCTAGAGAAAAGACAGAGTAGGAAGATGATGAGTTGTAGTTCTAAATTTTAAAAAGTCTTAATTTTTGATTTAGAATGGTAATTTAGTCAAAAAAATAAATAGTAAACTTGTAATTATTTACAAGTTTTAAAACCGTGCGTAAAGAGTGAGTTTCCATATGTAAATAGAATTTCCCGACTAAGTTTGATTCCATCAAGAAAAGCATCCTAACTCCACCGATCGAGAAAGTCAGCTCCACCAACAAAGACATCACATCCTTATTAGCGGGCGGTTATTCAAATCGATCAGGTCGTGGTATAGTTCTACTATGATCCTCCGGATTAGATAGTGGTGCAGTTCCACTATGATCTTCCGTAAATCAAGAGACAGTTACAACTGCTTAAACTATAAAACTATTTTGAGTATGTGGATAAAGGGGATTGAAAAATTAATTGTTAAAAATCAAATAAAGTTCCTCTACAATCAAAATTCTTTGGTGGATAGTCAATGAAAGTAAAAAAGGGTTCCTCTAATCATACTTTTATTGTTACACTCCGAAAAGTCTCGATTATAATTTCTCTTGATCAGTGAAAGAAAATTCTAAGTGTTACAATTTCTATATTTCAACAAAACTTTTGTTTTGTTTTTGCAATGACTTCATTCTTCGTCAATATTGCAAATAATGAAAACAGCTTGTAATATAGTCGATCTTAAATAAGATTTAGTAATTTTTAATTTTGAGTAGGTTCTTGCTGCAGAAGCAATTGATATAGACATTGTCGAAGTCGAGGAACAAAAAGTTTTTAGAGTAAGCTCCAAGTAAAAGAATTTTTTAAGAGTGATGTCAAATCTTAAATAATTTTGGAAAACTTTCTTTCAAACCTCAGGGGAGGATTGAAAAGAATGAAGAAATATTTTTAGGCCTTTCTAAGAAAATTTTATTTGTTTTGTAAGATAAGAAACTTCTAGCTCACTTTGGCGAAATTCTAAATGCGCACCACATTTGTCTTAGAGAGCACCATTTTCCCTATGTTGTAAATCACTTTACCATAGGATGCGGTGCTCACTAAGTAAAATGCGGTGCGCATTTAGAATTTCCCCTCACATTGGGTTCTGAACTTCTCTCTCTATGGATTCTTTTGAATATTTCTCCACATATATCTAGTTTACCTATCCTCATCTATAAAAGAAAGCGTCCCAAATATTTGGAACCGCCCATAACCGCTCCCGCTTTTTGTAATAGCCTGGTTATGGGTTTGGATTTGGAATCAGATTGGGAATTCTCCATATGAGCACACCACTGTTCTTAGTGAGCATACTCTTTTTGAGTCGGAATTAGCCTCCAAACGGTCTTCAAACCATTTGGAAACTAATCCCCAAATGATTTTAATAGCATTGAGAAATTAATTTCCGACTAGGACAAAAAATAGAGTTACAAACAGTAGTGTGCTTACTATGAGCAGTACTGTGCTTACTATGAGCTAGAAGGTGTGCTCACCAAGATCAGTAGTGTGCTCATTTAGAAATTCCCATCGGATTTGATTTAAACTAATTAATATGCACTATCCAGTAATCAACATTTCTCACTCGCATATGATGGGCTGATATATATATATATATATATATATATATATATATATATATATATATATATATATATATATATATATATATATATATATATATATATATATATACACACTGTAGGTGAGCCGCCAGCTCAGGAAAAGTTACGTGAGTTAGCGGCAAAAGTATAATGATCCAATGAATTTTCTTAAATTTTTTTTTCAATTACAATCTCTATTTTCTTAATTTCTTTTAGATTAAATTTCATAAATTTTGAAGTTCATTTACTTTTCATCCAATGCATACAAAATGTCTTATTCATTGCAAACCGTTAATTTTGTATTAACTTAATTGAGGACCAAATCAAAACTAAACCCCAAGAAATTGGGTATAAGTGAACCCCAGGGGGTCGAGATCATAATCCAAAAGAAACTTTTTTAAAAAGATTATTATAAATAGTGAAAATGAACTGCAACTTAGATACTAGTGAGTGGGCCGTGCGACTTGGTTGCGCACACTTTTGAGAGCTCCAAACCCTTTCCAACAAAACAGTAGAAAAGACATCAACCATGAATACAATATAAATTTTGTACTTACATATGTTGGTACATGTTTTCGTGGTAGTTTTCGATCACAAAATGATCACAAAATGTACAATCTGCTTGATTCTGAAGGCTCTTGTGTCCTAACCCGAGTGTCAGTTTCATCCCACTCTTCTTTTTCCCTAAATTACTTTGGTCCATCATCAAGTCTACTTAGTTATCGATTGAGAATCAGTGCAAGCCGAGACTAATCCTGTGCAAACATTTGATTTTCCTCTTTTGCAGAGTAGTTAGGGTTTTATTTTTAAAGGTTAATCACACTCGGTCCTCCTTTAATATTGGGGTGTATAATTTATCACCGCTAAACATCAAAACTCACACTAAACTTCATGAACTGTTACTAATATTAGTCAACAGTTAGTTAATATCACCTCTCTTTTAAATCAAACTATACTCCTTTTATTTAATTCATATTTTACCCTCAACTCCCTCCTTAAATGTTTCATTCTCTCTCTCTTTCCCGACCCTCTCTCTCACTCCCCTCTATCTCTCTGTCTCTCTCTCCCTCTCTCTCACTCACTCCCTCACTTCCTCCCTCCCCCCCCCCCCCCCCCCCCCCCCCCCCCCCCCCTCTCTCTCTGTCTCTCTCTCTCTCTTTCATTTTAACTTCATCACATTAAGAAAGAAATTAGGTAGTATTATAATGTTTGCTCATGTTTAATGTGGTTGATTTTCTTTGCTAATATTGTTCTTTGATTGTAATGCATTTTTTTTCTTTATTTTCAGGTTTGAATAAAAATAGCGTCGAGTTTTTCCTCTTGTTCAACATCACAAAAAAGCTCGATCTGTAGATCGGAATGTCGTGAAAGGAATGTTGGCTCGGCCACTTAAAATAGAAATTCCAAAATGTAAATACTGTGTAAAACTGAAGATGAAGACCTCATGGATAACGAAGAATCATTGCCGGCCTTTTGGGTTATGTTCATTCCGAACGTGCAACGATTAGGTATGGCTCGACAAAGAAGGAGCACCCTCGTATGCGAAAGAGACTTTGAATATACTGATTGATATGTATGGGGGAGGTAATTTTCAGCCGGGTCAAACGTTAGAGATTTCGAACAAAATAGTTTACGAGAAAAGCTTGTTGATTGGTGTATTGCTTGGGGGTTTTTTGTCGTGTTGTCTTGTGCTACTAGTCAAATGAAGTTCTCATTGTGCCAGTGTAAATAAAGATTCACTAATATCTATGATCAAATATTATGAGAACAACTCTGATCGCCTTGAAATCATAGTTTACAGATATATGATAATAATGGCAATAAGTTTTCTATATTGATAAGCTCCCAAACCTAAAAAATGAACAGGTAGCATCAGCAGCAGGGTTAGGGTTTGTGCATGCTGCCTTTGTCAGCATGCACAGCTACTGTGTATGCTAAGCAAAGGCAGTATGCACACATGGCCTAACCCTGCATATACACGAACAAATCATCCATTCATATGTATCCAGACATATCCATTTGCATCCAGATAATCCATTTGTTTCCAGAAATATTGAAGACAAATAATCCATGAAAAACAACATCAAATTGCACTTAATATAAAAGACAAATAATCCGTACATTACACCACATATATATAATACAACCAACAAGATAACAAAGTCCAAAACTTCACTACATCTATGTCTCAAAAAATACACAATGTAACCAAGAACAGTTTGTCAGCAAAAGTTCACTACATTACACCAAAAACACCATATTTCAGTCCACTACATCAATATTTCTAAAGTCAGCATCATCTCACATGTCTTGACTTTGTCACATTCATGAAAGTTAACATGTAAGAAAAATAATTCATTTGGTTTTTATCTTATAAATCTAATTTGCTACATGTTTAGCAGTACAGATAGGATAAAGGTAGTTTATCTTTTTGTCGGTTCGCTATGGAAGTTTGCATTAAAACATGATTTTTGAAGTAATAAAGAGTAGGTTGGACTCTGGATTGTTGTCTCTTAACTCTAATTTCCCTGGTCACGGAGACTTACTTACATTGGGGGAAATTCTAAATGCGCACCACATATTACTAGTGAACACCACATACTACTAGTGAGCACCACATACTATATGGTAAAGTGATTAACAACAAAGGGGAAAATGGTGCTCACTAGCAAAATATGGTGCGCATTTAGTATTTCCCCTCAATTAGCGATCACGGGGGCGTTCCTGGAGACTTACTAAATTAATTCAACCAAATAAACCCTAAAAACGAAGAATTGCTAAATTGGTGATCACGGAGGCGTTCCTGGCGACGGCTACTGCCACCGCCGGCGGACGTCGACGGCCAGAATCGGCACCGGGAGCGGCGGCACGACAAGAACCCTAGCCCGCCTAGGGGCAGATAGGGCTTCGATGTGACGAAAGAAGATGACTGCGCTAGCAAAGGGGAGAGAATAGAGGAAATGGCGAGCGCTGCGTCCATTGATGAGAGAAGGTTAGCTTGTTGGTTATTTTACTATTGTTTTAGATTAATATGGACAGAATTACTACTGTTATTAATCAGCAGATTTGTTATATATATTTCAATCAATATTAAGAAAGAAGTATAAATTGTTTAAGAGCAGCCTATATTTTCCAGATTTGAATTAGAAATATTGTTACATATACTCTTATTATTTAATGTTGTTTATAGAAAACTATTTAAACTAAAATTGTTTAATTAGTTTATTATTCTAAAAAGGAAACAGAATAAAAGAATTACTGAATTAGGAAAAACTTTACTGATTGAAGGATGAGCGTATGTAGAAGTTTGATGCAGATTTGATGAAGACATGAAAATGATCGAGACTAGTGTTGGACACTATCTCCTTAATACCGATTCGGTTCCACCTCTTACTTCTAGATTACAGTGGGCGTCGGTATTTCAGGATACAACGATCGATCTGCAACATGAAGGAAGCTGCAATCATATTGGTCTAGTGAATCTGATAAAGAATACTCTATCTTCTGTATGGTATAATACAAGACTGATTTGAGAAAGAACTGTTCTTCTGAAAAACAGAAACTTTCCTTCAGAATAAAGAAGTTTCTGTCTGCAGAAGAAGGGAGAAGAAAAGAAAATTTCTGTGTGTTTGAAAGGTCTGGACAGAGACCCTATTTATAGGCTTCTGGGCTAACGGTCACAACGGTTGACTGTTAACAGTTGTGACCGTTTAACGACAACGGTTAACAGACGACCGTTTGATCTCAACGGCCAAATCCTAACGGCTAGACTCTTAACGGGTGCCGGTGAGTCGAATCCAAGTTTCGATGCATACGTGCGAAGTGCCAAGTGTGCCACTAAAGCGCCCAATGCGCCCTAACCCCCATTCGCCCTCGCACACGCGCATGTGCGTGCGCGTGCGGGCGGTGCGTAGCACCATCCGTGATGCTCAAGGTTTCACCTCTTTTTACATAAGTAATGACATGAAACAAACAATGCTATGTAAACTCACATCTTAGCAACACTTTGGCCAATGTGGGACTATTTTTTCTTCTTTACTTTTTTTCTCTTTGTTATATACTCCTCTTTGAAACTATTTTCCATTCACCTAATTCATTTATTTTTGAACTAATGAATTGGCTCAAAAATTCAATGTTCAAACATACATGAATTCAGCAATCCCCCACATGAATGAAAATGACTTAAACTCTAATGCAAATAAACATAGAGTATAATAGAAAGTTACCGTATCGAGAGAGGTGGCTTTTAACTTTGAACCTTCCCTAATGAAATATTATCGAGTTTACTCACTAACCAGTGAACACGATATTTTTTGAACTGTTCAGCTTTTAATTTAAACTAATACAATAATATTTACACAATTTCTTTCAACTTTAACAGATTCTTTATGTTATGTCCGTTTTGGCCCTGGACAATCTGGTAATTCTATGAGTGCTCTAGAAAATTTAGCCTTTATCATTCTCATAGAAGCGGCCCATTAACACTCATATAGATAATCTCTTATTAAGAGTATCCTGCCATACTCTACATGGATTTCCAAAATATAAGGATTATTAAAAACTTAGCTTATCCTTATACATTGCAGGTTAATCACTATTTTACCATAGAAATGAGATGAATTATTTCCTCGATAATTCTTACGAGTTCCCCCACAATTCGGTTGTCCCTTTGAATCTAGATCTTGGGATCTCCAGTCAGTTAGGTTAGGTTGCCATTATGAATTTACTCTATTTAGTAGGCTGTAATCCCATTCTTCTCGATAACTTATATACTTGATCTCTGGTCAAGCCTTTTGTTAATGGATCTACAATATTGTCTTTTGATTTTATATAGATATTGTTCCGTTTGTAAGCAACTGTCTTACAGTATCATGTCTACGACGTATATGACGTGACTTTTCATTATATAATACATTCTGTGCCTTTCCAATTGCTGATTGATTATCGCAATGGATGCAAATTGCTGACACAGGTTTAGACCATATTGGAATATTTTCTAAAAAGTTTCGAAGCCATTTAGCTTCTTCTCCAGTTTTATCTAAAGCGATAAACTCAGTTCCATAGTGGATCTAGCTATACACGTTTGTTTTGAAGATTTTCAAGAGCTAGCTGCACCTCCAATAGTAAATATATATCCACTTGTGGATTTGATGCCTTTAGAATCTATAATCCAGTTAGCATCAGTGTATCTTTCTATCACTGCTGTATATCTAGTATAGTGCAACCCATAGTTAGTAGTGTACTTCAAATATTTGAGTACTCTAACTATTGCTTTCCCCTGATTCTCCCCTGGATTACTTGTAAACCTACTCAATTTACTGATTGAGTATGCAATATCAGGTCTTGTACAGTTTATTAAATACATAAGACTGCCAATGATCTGAGAATATTCTAATTGAGATATACTAGCACCTATATTCTTTGTAAGATGTAGACTCATATGTACAGGTGTCCTAGCTATATCATTATTTTCCTTGTCAAATTTTTCGAGTATCTTCTCGATATAATGTGACTGGGATAAGGTATATCCATCAGATATCTTGGAAATTTTAACACCAAGAATAACATCTGCAATACCTAAGTCTTTTATGTCAAATTTCTGTGTTAACATGATTTTTACTTCTTTAATTAAAGTCACCGTGCTACCAGTGATAATCATGTCATCCACATATAAACATACAATGATATAGTTGTGCATATCCCCTTTTACATATACACATTTATCGCATTCATTATAACGAAATCCATTTGACAACATAACTTGGTCAAATTTTTCATGCCATTATTTAGGTGTTGTTTAAGTCCATAAAGTGACTTAACAAGTATACACACCTTCTTTTCTTTTCCTGAAACTACAAACCCTTCAGGTTGTTCCATGTAAATTTCTTCATCTAATTCACCATTTAAAAAAGTTATTTTTACATCCATTTGATGAAGCTCAAGATTATATAATGCAGCAAAAGCAATTATTAATTTTATGGATATTATTCTTGTTACAGATGAATATGTATCAAAATAATCAACACCTTCTTTTTTATCTATAGCCTTTACTACAAATCTAACTTTGTATTTATCTATAAATCATCAGGTTTTATTTTTCTCTTAAAGATCCATTTATATCTTAATGGTTTACTTCCTTGAGGAAAATCCACAAGTTTCCAGGTGTGATTTTGAATAACTGATTCAATTTCACTATTTACGGCTTCTTTCCAAAAAGGAGCTTCAGATGTAAATATAACCTCTTTATAATTTTGAGATTCAGTTTCTAAATATATGTTAGAAAATTCGGACCAAAAGATTTATTAACCCTGACCCTTTTACTTCGTCTACATTCATCATCATTAGTTTTATTTTCAGAATCAGATTATGTTTCTCTTATAACTTCATCACAAGTCTTTTTAGGAGAATTTGGTCATACTCTTTACTAGGAAAAATATTCTCAAAGAATACTGCATTCCTAGATTCAATAATAGAGTACTTATGTATTTCTAGATGATCTGATATGAAAACAAAAAAACGATAAATACTGCTATTATGTGCATATTCAATGAATATACAATCAATAGTTTTAGGTCCAAGTTTAGTTCTTTTAGAAGTAAGAATTGCAACTTTTGCAAGACACTCCCACACTCTTAAGAATTTATAACTAGGTGCTCGACCTGTTCATAATTCATAAGGTGTTTTATCTAGTTTCTTTTGGGGTATTTTGTTGAGAATATGATTAGCAGAAAGCAAAGCTTCCCCCATATGTTCTGAGGTAAAACAAAACTTATTAATATGGCATTCATCATTTCCTTTAATATTCTGTTTTTACGCTCAGCAATTACATTTTGCTGAGGAGTGTAAGGAGCAGTTGTTTAATATATAACACCATGTTCTACACAAGTTTGTGCAAATAATGACTCATATTCACCACCTCTATCATTTCTTAGCATTTTTATCTTTTCGCTAAGTTGGTACTTAACTTCATTTTTATATTGTATAAACATTTCAATTGCCTCATCTTTTGTTCTCATTTGATATACATAACAATATCTAGTACAATCATTTATAAAAGTAATAAAGTATTTCTTTCCACCTCTAGTTTGAACATATTTTAAATCACAAATATCTGTATGAATTAATTCTAAACGTTCAGTACTACGTTCTATAGAATGAAATGGAAGCTTAGCCATTTTTGATTCAACACATGTTTCACATTTATCATCAAAGTTTATATTAAAATTAGGCAACATATTTAAATTTATTAATCTTTGCAAAGTATAATAATTAACATGTCCTAATCTATCATGCCAAATATGAGGTGACTCAGTCATATAAGCAGAAAAATCAATTTTATTATTAACTTTAGGGGCAATGATCATTATATTTATTTTAAACAAACCATTAGTCATGTACCCCTTTCCTACATATATACCATTTTTTGTAAGTACAAACTTATCAGACTCAAATACAAGTCTAAATCCTTTCTTACTCAAGACTGATACAGAAACCAGATTCTTGCGAACATCTGGTACATGAAGTATATCAGTAAGAGTAAGTTCTTTTCCCGAAGTCATCTTTAGTATAATATTTCCTCGTCCTTCAACCTTGGAGGTTACAGAGTTACCTATGTAGAGTAGTTCTCCTTTCACATGTTTATATGCAGAGAACATCCACTTGTTGGCACAGAAGTGGCGAGTGGCCCCAGTGTCCACCCACCATTCTTTAGAATTGCCACCAACTATGTTAACTTCTGAGATAACAGATGTACAGTTTACATTTACATTTGAGTAAAGATTTTTCTTTTCGGCCAAATGTGCATTAGGATGCTTCTTCTTCTTCTTTGAAGAATTTGGTGCCTTGCACACACGACAATCCTTTGCACGATGTCCAGGCTTGTCCCAGTTGTAGCACTTACCATTTAATCTCTTCGAGTTACCACTCTTAGAGTCTTCACTATTGTGCTTTCGCTTCCTGTCATTAGATTTATTGGAACTTTCCAGAACATTAGCTTTAGAAATATTGTATGGATTTCCAATTTTCTTTTTCGAAAGACGGTTATCTTCTTCGATCCTCAAACGTACAATTAGATCTTTAAGTGTCATTTCTTTTCATTTATGTTTTAGGTAATATCTGAAATCTTTTCAAGATGGTGGTAATTTTTCAATAATTGCAGTCATTTGGAATGATTCACTAATAGTCATACCTTCAGCATGAATTTCATGAATGATCACTTGAAGATCTCGTACTTTGTTGATTACATTTTTAGAATCAATCATTTTATAATCCAGAAACTTACCGACTATATATTTCTTAGAGCCGACATCTTCTGTATTTATTTCTTATCTAAGAACTCCCAAAGTTGCTTAGTAGTAGCGATTGAACTATATACATTATATAGTATATTGTCCAATCCATTGAGGATATAATTCTTACTCAAGAAGTCAGCATGTTTTCATATATCAATCGTTTTCGCAGACTGTTGATCATCTTCTATAAGAGTAAGTACAGTCTCCTTCAAGTACTTGGTCAGATTTAGTGTAGTGAGATATAACAATATTTTCTGTTGTCATTTCTTAAAATCTGTGTCACTGAAATTGTCTGATTTCTCATACTGGTTTGAGGGCACAGTTGGAGTAACCATGACAGGAGTTACCATAATGGACATATCAGTTGTAGATATAATGGCCATCTACAAATATAAAATTTGTCTATCTTAATTTTTTTTAACAAATTTTACCTTTCTAATAAAACTTGAAAATCAATTCTTCACTCCAAACCACAAAATTACATAAAAAATTTTAATCAAAATATTTCTTCCTCTAAACAGAATTTAACTATCTTTTTCCAGAAGCAATTAAATTTAAATAAAATAACTAGTGATTGAACACTACTATGACAATATTCAAAATTAATCTAAAACAAAATATCAGTTTTAAGACTGTTGGTTATTTTACTATTGTTTTAGATTAATATGGACAGAATTACTACTGTTATTAATTAACAGATTTTTTATATATATTTCAATCAATATTAAGAAAGAAGTATAAATTGCTTAAGAGCAGCTTATATTTTCCAGATTTGAATTAGAAATATTGTTACATATACTCTTATTATTTAATGTTGTTTACAGAAAACTATTTAAATTAAAATTGTTTAACTAGTTTATTATCCTAAGAAAGAAACAGAATAAAAGAATTACTAGATTAGGAAAAACTTTACTGATTGAAGGATGAGCGTACGCAGAAGTTTGATGCAGATTTGATGAAGACAGAAAGATGATCGAGACTAGTGTTGGACACTATCTCCTTAAAACCGATTCGCCCTCCACCGCTTGCTTCTAGATTACAGTGGGCGTCGGTCTCCAGTATACAATGATCGGTTTGCAATAGGAAGGAAGCTGCAATCTTGTTACTCTATCGAATCTGATAAAGAATACTCTCTCTTCTGTATGGTGTAATGCAGGAATGATTTGAGAAAGAACCGTTCTTCTGAAAAACAGAAACCTTCTTTCAGAATGAAGAAGTTTCTATCTGCAGAAGAAGGGAGAAGAAAAGAAAATTTCTGTGTGTTTGAAAGGTCTGGACAGAGGTCCTATTTATAGACTTCTGGGTTAACAGTCACAACGGTTGGCTGTTAACAATTGTGACCGTTTAACGGCAACGGTTAACAGATGACCGTTTGATTTCAACGGCCAAATCCTAATGGTTAGACTCTTAGCGGGTGCGGATGGGTCGAATCCAAGTTTCGATGCGTACGTGAGAAGTGTCAAGTGCGCCACTAAAGCACCCAATGCACCCTAAATGCCCATTCGCTCTCGCACACGCGCGTGCGCGTGTAGGCGGTGAGTAGCACCACCCGTTGTGCTTAAGGTTTCTCCTCTTTTTACATAAGCAATGACATGGAACAAACAATTCTATATAAATCCACATCCTAGCAATACTCTAACCAATGTGGGACTATTTTTTCTTCTTTTATTTTTGTTCTTTTTACTATGTACTCCTCTTTGAAACCATTTTCCATTCACCTAATTCATTTATTTTTGAACTAGTGAATTTGCTCAAAAATTCAATGTTCAAACATACATGAATTCAACATAGCTCTCGCTCTTGATAATCTTCTTCTAAATTTGGAAAGAGAAAGATTTTATTTTTAATCCGAGAACCCTAGCTCTTGATAATCTTCTCCTCCGGCTTGTACCCGTGATCCGATGCGTCCGACACGACTCGGCCGGTGGCGGCACAGAGCAGCAGCACCACCACCTTCTCCATCTCTCTCTCCGGCCTCTCTCTCACTCTCTTAGTAGGGGAGCAGCCTTGGTGAGAGCGCCGCTCGTCGGCCCCAAAAGCGATGACTAAATGATTTCGATCGGGCTAAACTCCACACGTACGCATCACTTGATCCAATTTCAGACGCACACTTAACTCTATTAGGTTTTTAACGAGTTTAGCATGAGTTTCGAACTTCATTCATAATAAATTATACTCTTATATTAGGTTCTGAACATGATTAATTCTAATTTTAAAAAAAATTCTACAATTATCCGTAGCAATGAAATATTTGAACTACCCACGATAATGCTAATTTAAGTTTTATTCTAAAAATATTTTTTTTTTCCACTTGCAACCTTTTCAAAAATGGGTATTTCCCTTAAATCTTTAAAAATTAGAATTTAGTCTCTCAAATCTTCATATTTATATTTAGTTTTCAAATCTTTTAAGTTACCACAATTTAGTCTTCTAGTCATATTTTTGGTCCAAAATTCCCGTTATACTTCTGAGTTACTTCAATTTAATCCTTCATTTTCTTATTCCTCTTCTTATTGGGTTCTTCTCTCCATTTTTCTCCTCTCTATATTTCCTCCCAGTTAATCTCTAAAGTGAAATAATTCAAGAGAACCCAATAAGAAGAAGGAAAACTAAATGACTTCGATTGGGGTAAAAAGGACAATTCACTACACATATCCATCACGAGGCCTAATTCTAGATACCTACTAAACTCCATTAGGTTTCTAAAGAGTCTATTGTTAATTTTGAACTTCATGATTAATAAATTATATACTTCTATACTACATAAGTCTGAGCCGCCCTAATTTTAAAAAATTTTCTACAATTGTCCGTAGCATTGAAATATTTGAACTACCCACGACTACCCACGATGATAATCGCTAATTTAAGTTTTATTCGGAAAAATATATTTTTATTTGCCACTTGCAACGTTTTAAAAAAATAGAATAAAAAATTAAAAACACCCGTGTGGTATTTTTTTTTTTTTTTTTGAAAATAAATTTCTATTAAAAAAATCAGTTGTCCGAAAAATAAATAAGATAGGTTTCTTATACGAAATCTGAGGAAATTGATTATTGTTGGGTAACGTTCTGAGCGTGTGCATTTACTTGATAGGCTTTCCAAGTTGGCGCCAAGCTTGTGCTTTCGATCCTCCTGATGAGTGGCTTATACGTAGCAAGCATTCTTTCTACGTCAGCATCGATCGATTTCAATTTGGTTTTGCCAAAAACTAAATTGAAAACCGAATCCAAACCGAACTCATTCGGTTTGATTTAGTTAGAACCAGATTTTAACTAAAATTATTTTTAAATTTTAATTTTAATTATTATAGTAAGCATATTTTCGAGATATTCAATTTGTATTGGATTTATATACATACTTGTATATAAATATATAACTTCAAAATATTTTGGTTGACGCAGTTCGTTTTTGGTTTTCAAAATTCGAAAATAAAAAATTGGCTAAATTATTTCAGTTCAGTTCGATTTGGTTTTTCTTGTTCGGATTGATTTTAGTCGGTTAGTTCGAAATGCACTTGATTTAATTTTTTTTTTTTAAATAAAACAAAGTCATTACACCTATTTTGTTGTAAAAATTCAATACACTTGATATCTACAAGTGCTTCCTGCAGTCCAAGATTCAACTGAGTCGCTGCTGGCGGCTCTCGCAGCTCGAGCCAACGGGAGTTTCCAAAGGAGCATACCATCTTTCCTAGTGAGCCCACTTAACAACGGTTCATACTAAAAGTTTAGACCAAAAATACAATATTAAGTAGGTTTACTAAGGAAAAATGGTGTGCTCCTTTAGAAACTCCCAGAGCCAACACCACATAGTCAAATTCTGAGCAAACCCAGACGCAGGGTACCCCCATAGAAAGGACTACCCCCAAGCTTTCTCACCCCTTAACTTCCGGGGAATTAAAATGAGCACACCACTTTGCCTTGTGAGCACACACTTTTGTCCAAGCTAGTAAAAAAACAGGTCATAAAAGAACGGATACTCACTCAGTCAACTGGTGTGCGCATTTAGGATTCCCCTTTGCTTCCCAGATCGCCAACGAAAATCTTTTCGGCCCCAGTCAATTTTGGGCCTCAGGAGTCAATTTTGTTAGATTTTTATCAATCACATCACAAGCAAATATCCTGAAGAATGTCCGTCAATTCTCAACATATGTGATTTTCAATCACAAAATATACCTACCAATAACTCGGAAAACTCTAATGGCACACACCAAATATAGAAAGGCAGATATCTTTTTTCAACGGCACGTCGGTTCAATTAGAAACAAATATATTTTTTCTAATCCCATCGCACCCCTCACCTCCCCCCACCCAAAAAAACATGCCACCCACCACCGCCAATTTCCCCCTCTCCCCTCCGGCCACCCTCGCCCCTACCACCTGTGCCTCCATTCCCAATCCCCTCCCCGTCCGTTCAATTAGAAACAAATATGTTTTTTCTAATCCCATCGCACCCATCACCTACCCCCACCAAAAAAATGGGGTATTTACTGGTTTGCCCCTCAAATCTTTATATATTATGATTTAGTCCCCAAATCTTCATAATTAGGATTTAGTCCCTCAAATCTCCTAAGTTACTACAATTTAGTCCTCTCCCCTAATCCCTCAAATTTTTAACCTGATATTACCATTTTACCCCTCCTTATTCATTCTTTCTCTTCCTCTTCTCTTCTCCTCCTCTCTTCCTCCTCTCTTCTCATTTTCTTCATTATTCCTCTTCTCTTCTCCTTCTCTTTTCTTCATCTCTTCTCCCAATGAAAAAAAGAGAAGGAAGAGAGAAGGAGAAGAGATGAGGAATAATGAAGAAAAAGAGAAGAGAGGAGGAAGAGGGGAGGAGAAGAGAGGAGGAAGAGAAAGAATGAATAAGGAGGGTTAAAATGGTAATTTGAGGTCAAAAATTTGGGGATTTGGGGAAGGGGACTAAATTGTAGTAATTTAAGAGATTTGGGGACTAAATCCTAAATATGAAGATTTGGAATACTAAATCATAATATATAAAGATTTGAGGGAGCCCAAAAAATCACCACCCCCAACTTACCCCTCCCCTCCGACCACCCCTGCCCCCGCCATCTGCGCCTCCATTCCCCCAATCCTCTCCTCAATGACAAAGTCAGTAACTATAGCCAACTTTAATGGGAGTGTGCCCTTAGAATTTCCCTAGCAACTGTCCCAATCCTTCGGAGCCAAGTTTCTCACCTCAAGCTTTCTTCTTTCCCTCCATAGCATCAAAAATTTATTCCAAGGCTAAATTCAATACATAATTTCCAAATTAAATACTAAAACTAACATCCCAAACTAAAACTAATTCTCAAACTACAAAATCGATCCTAATTCGATCCACAATTTGATTTCACGATACTAATCACATGAATCAGTAAAATTGCAATATATCACGCATTGAAAAAAAAAATCCCAATATTTAAGTTCTAATTATTGAAACGATTCTATTATTTCCGCTAATATTTACAAAAATAATATATCACAGCATCATCATCATCATCATCATCATCCTGCATACCACGACCCAATTCGAGTTCAAAGCTGAGCATCGATCAAAACATGCATCGGCCGAGTGCGAATCCGATGCCGAGGCAAAGCGCCATAGTCAGGCACCACGTCAGCGCCGGCACGACATCCTCATCATCTTCCTCTGCTCGCAGCCTCCTCCTCTTCTTCTTCTTCTGTAGCAACAAAATCTCCAACTCGAGCAAGTTCACCCACCGCCGGTGAGCGGACAGCCTCAGCGACTCCTGCAGAACCAGAGCAGCCATCTGCTCGTTGCTGGCACTGGCGGCGGCGGCCTTCTTCTCGGCCTCCCTTGCTCGCGACTGAGACAGTCGGAGCGCTTGCAGCAGGCTTGTGTTTTCTGTTTGGTTAATTTGGTCCAACTCCAATTCGAGTTTAGTTATCCTGCACAATTCATATTTTTCAATATTTTCGGTGTTGCGCTACGTATTTTAGATAATAGGAAAAAAAATAATTGAGAGCTAAATTAATTACTTACTTTGGAGGAGGAGGTGGTGGTGTTGTTGTTGTTAGGTTGTTTTGTTTGTGGGGAGAGAAAAGCTTGAGAGGAGGAGGGAGGTCGCAGTTTTGGAGGAGGACGGATGTGGCACGATCCCATTGCCAAGCCATTGATGATGATGACGACGACGAGAATGAAGAAGATGAAGCAGAAGAGCTAGCGTTAGGTTGAGGAGATTGATGGATGTTTCTTGGGATCCAAGGAAAGGGAAGAGAGAGAGAGTGAGAGAGGGAGAGAGAGATGATTGAATGCAAGAAGGATGAGGGAGTTTGGTGAAGAGGAGGAGGAATAGGTTGGAGGAGGCGTGCCGCAAGCAATTGGGCTTATTCTATTCTTAGTTTGTTGTTGCTTCTTGGGTTTATTATTTGGGAATAGGGATGGAAATCGACGTGTTTACAGACTAATTGTTAGATTTTTTCTATACAAAATTTTGAATTAGAAAAGGGGTTAATTACAGTCAGACCCCATGTAGTATTGAGAGTGTGTAACTTAACACCCCCTGAAGTTTGAAACTCTAAAAAAACCCTATAAATTTAGTTATTTTCACTCTCTTTTTTTATTAAAGTACACTTTTGTCTCTCAAATTCTTATTCTACTCCCATCCCTCTCTTTAATGAGTGTGCTGGTTAAAAGGAAGGATGTGGGTAGAATAGGAATTTAAGAGACAAGAGTGCACTTTAGTAAAAAAAAAAAGAGAGTGAAAATAACTAAGTTCAGAGATTTTTTTGAGAGTTTCAAACTTCAGGGGTGTTAAGTTATACACTCTCAATACTACAGGGGGTCTAACTGTAATTAACTCTTAGAAAAATAAAAAAAATTATTTTTAATTCAAAATTTTGTATATGACGGACCAAGAAATACAAATGAGCAGTCAGTTTAGGTATTTAGGTTCTATTATTTAAAATAATGGAGAGATCGATAATGATATTAATCACAGGATACAAGTTGGCTGGTTGAAATGGAGAAGGGTAACACGAGTTTTATGCGACTGCAACGTTCCGTTAAAACTGAAGGAAAACTTTTATAGGACTGCTATTATGCCAGTTTTGTTATATGGCACGAAATGTTGGGCTATAAAGAAACGTCATTCACATAAGATAAGTGTAGCAGAGATGCACATGCTTAACTGGATATGTGGCAACACTAGAAGAGATAAAATGAAAAATAAAGATATTCGTGCTAAAATAGGTGTAGCTCTCATTGATGAGAAAATGCGAAAAAATCGCTTACGATGGTTTGGTCATGTGTAACGTAGGCCTGCAAATGCACCAGTTCGATTAGGGAAGTTTGTCAATACATGACAAGTTAAAAGAATAAAGGGAAGACTGAAGAAAATATGGATGGAGGTGGTACGAAAAGATATGGATTTTAGAGGTTTAAATGAGGAGATATTACTTGATAGAAATGAATAGAGAAGAACTATCAAAGTGATCGATCCGGCGTGATTCTTTTTTGGTTCATGTAGCCTACCCCAAATACTTGGGATAAAAGGCTTAGTTGTTGTTGGTAGACTAAAAAATGACCCATAGACACGTCTGTTATCATCCTATTTGGGATTGGTGTTATTTGGGATTGGTGTGAAATTAACGCTCACCTTGGAAGGGCACAATCCTTTTTTTTTTTTTTTTTTTTCTTACGTGAATTATCGTGTTCAAACTTTTTTTTTCTTTGCTAATACAATTCTTACGACTACATCCTTTTATATTTATCACTGAAAACATTCCAAATCTCAAGTTCTACCGGTCAATGAGAAAAGATTATCGCACCATTCTTAGTTTCGCTATAGAATCCTTATTAGCTATGAAGTCGGCGCACATATTTTCCTTCTTTCAAATATGTTGGAATAAGTACTATGTAAAGAAGATTTTAAAAATCAAGCATCTCGAAGTAGCATTAATGAAGGAGTGAATATAGCCCTCGCCATCTCCTTCCAACATAATAGGCTTGCCGGGCATTGCATATAAAGTCCAAAAAATAGCCTTCTAAAGGTCCTTATCTCCGTTTTGGACACCGATAAAACTGTGACAGAGAAATTATCAGCTCCAATAAACCCCTAGTATCCGATTAGGTCATCTACTCATGTGACTCTAATTTTGATTTTTAATCTAAAGTTTCACTATTATGCCTAACATGATTAGTAACTAATTTGTAAGCTAGACTAAAATGTTTAGAGATAAAAATTAAATTGGATGGAAATTTTTACCTGGTTGGGGGTTAAATGCAAATAATTTCGGTAAGAAGGTTTTTTTTTATTTCTTTTTTTATTATTTTTTAGCTTATGCTTCTTCTTAACAAAGTGATTATTACATTTTTGTATTTCTTTTTTCTTTTGAGTAATTTCAAGCTGCAAGAAAAGAAAAGAGTGAAAAATTTTATGTTAATATTTCGTAATAAATATATTTGCAATATATTTCTCAAAAATTTTATGTCTTACCAATTACCAATTGTCTTCAAGTTTCTTCATTCTAATAAATCGTTCGAGTTAAGTAGATTTGGAATGAAAATTTCAAATGGAGACTATTTAATGAATGCGTTAACATTTAATAGAAAAATATACTCGGGTGGATCTATCCTCAGAAATATCTATAATTTCTTGGGGTTTTTACAAATATGTCCCTTACATCTTTAAAATTTTGAATTTAGTCACTCAAATCTTCATATTTTGAATTTAGTCCCTCAAATCCTTTAAGTTAGCTCATTTTAGTTCCCAGCCATATTTTTTGCCTGAATTTTCCATTATACCCCTGAATTACTTCATTTTAATCCTCCTTTCCCTCTTTCTCATTTTTTCCTTTTCTTATTGGATTCACATATCTATTCTTCTCATCTCTCTCTTTTCTCTCTTCTTATTTGGTTCTCCTGAGTTATTTCACTTTAGAGATTAATTTGGAGGGAAGAGAGAGAGAGAGAGGAGAAGAATAGAGAGATGAACCCAATAACAAGAGGAAGAGAGGAGACTGAGGGAAGGAAGGACTAAATTGAATTAACTCAGGGGTATAACGGAAAATTCAGATCAAAAATATGGTTGAAGACTAAAGTGAAGTAAAAACTAAATTCAAATTTTTAAAGATTTAAAGAATAGATATGTAAAACCCCCTAATTTCTTTAAGTCGGTCTCCCCTCAAATTTTAAATCTGTCCTCCCCTCATGTCCTCTCCCATGTCTTAAAAGTCAAGACTAAAATATATTTTTTACCCTCTAGTATTGTATTTTTCCAACTCTCTCTAAAAACTCTTTTATTTCAATTTGCCTGAAAAATTTGAGCCTTCATCTCTTCTTTGCTGGATAGCAATCGGCTGTTTCCATAACTTACAAGTACTTTTTCTCTTGTTATTTAAAAAAAAAAAATTAAGAACATATTAGTTAATATCAAGGTTCTTAAAATATCGTAACTAATAAAAATATAATTTTATTATTAAATTTATATTGACTCCCAAGTAACTTTGTCCACTCACCGTCCTCATTCTACTCAACAATTAAGAGGGATCATATTTTAATTAAAAAACAAAACCACAAAGTTGGGTTACACGTTGCTTGACTATGAATTATTTTACTAAACACTTGACCAAACAAGTCCGTTTTCTCATTTCTAAAGACAAAATCCACATCCTCGTGCTAATCCAAGTTTGATGGAATCAAGGTCAAAACTTTAATTTATCATTAAATAAATATATCTTATCTTCGTGTATTTCACCGAGTAGCTTGTTTTTTTTTTTTTTTTTTTTTTTAAAAAAAACTTTTTTTAAATAATAATAATCACCTAATAGCTTGTTAAGTCTGGCAAGTTGTAAAGAAATAGTTTGTTTCCTTGGGTTGGATTCACTAATATTTTATCATGTTTATATCCCCTCAACTTCGAAATTAAGCTACGCCATGTTGAAAGCATTTTCTTATTTAGAAAAAAATATTTTGGTACCTTATCTCAAAGGTGATTATATATATATATATATATATATATATATATGAGATTACTGTAGGTGAGCTGCCAGCTCAGGAAAAGTTACGTGAGCTAGCGACAAAACTATAATGATCCAATATTTTTTCTTCAATTTCTTTTAATAGTTACTATCTCTACCTCCTTAATTTCTTTCGGATTAAATTTCATAAATTTTAGAGTTCATTTATCCTTTTATCAAGTGCATACAAAATGTTTTATTTATTGAAGACCGTTAATTTTGTGTTAACTTGATGGAGGATCAAATCAAAACTAAAACCCAACAAATTGGGAATGAGTGAATCCTAGGGAGTCGTGATCATAATCCAAAAGAAATTTTTTTAAAAAGATTTTTGGAGATAGTGGAAATGAACTACGGTTCAGGTAACTTAGTGAGCTATCAGCTTATTTCTATCTATATATATATATAAAAATCCAGACCTTTATTCTATTTTTTTTTAAAATTTTTCAAGTTCAAGTACACAAATACATACGCTTGATAACTGTATCTTGTGATTTTTCAATGAAACACCTACAAATGCCCTCCCTTCTCGCAATCTGTTGGGAAATTCTATTTATGCACGACAATTTACTTACTCTTGATGCACACATTTGAAACTCGCAAATAATTACAAGTTTGCTATTTTTTTATTTTGACTAAATTACTCTTTTAAATCCCAAATCTCATCGTCATCCTCCTTTGTTCTCTCTCCCAAAAAAAAAAAAAAAAAAAAAAAAAAAAAAAAAAAAAAGAACTTTTTTGTGGTATTTAAATCTTAAAAAAATACATCTTCCACAAAATCATTGATTTTCTGACTCTCTAAAATTTTTACATTCGCATTCCTAAAAATGTTAGGAAGAATTTTAAATTCTTCGAATTAACTGTGGCAAACGAAATTAGAATTTAGAGTTTGAGTTTTTTTTTAAACAAATGGAAAAATCTAACAGCTAATTGGTATTGGAGGACAAATCTAAGATACTATTAAAAATTATTCTTAGTTTTTTATGCATTTTTGTTTGCAATTTATTGTTAATATTTTTTTTAGCGCGACAGTCGATCACTAGTCATCATCAGTGAATGGTACTATATTTAATCGAGGTGACTCAAACTTTAAATCTTTGCTGAATTTTCCTAAATTTCTACCCACAATAGTGAATATTTTAATGTTTAGTGCACATGTTCTAAATTGGGACAAAAAATCTCCAAATAATTTTGAAATCAATCTAATGGTTGTAATGTTGGAAAAATAAAATTTAAGATGCTGGTCTCAGTTTGAATGGTGAAACTATCGCTCCTTTTACTGTAATTGATGTTGGTATCGATATGAATAATGGAGCAAGCTCAGAGAAAAGTTTGGAAATTTTAGGATTTAATCACATTAGACGAAAGTAGGAGAGAGAGAGGGAGGAAGGGTTAAATTTGGAAAAATAATTTAGACATAGAGAGTAAATTGATAATGTTTCAAATGAGAGATTGGTGTAAAGTGCAATCTGGACATCAAAAGTAAATTGTCGTGCATAAATAGAATTTCCCACTCCGTTGTGTTTGGTTTGTTTGTGTAAGTGTGTAAAGTGATTCCAATTGTAGTCAATTTTACTGCAAGTGCCACTTTCTTTTATTTGGTTATGGCTGCTGTTGCAAAAGTTTATAACTATAGTTACAGCTACTTACTCACTAATTATATTTGCAGAAAAAAGTGTATAAGACATTTTTTCTCTTTTTTGTAAAGAGTCATTATATTATTGAAAAATAAGTTATTTATCACACCTCTTGAAAATAAAATAAAAATAATAATTGAAAATTTCTTTACTCTAATTACCACTTGCAACTTACAAACTAGACACAGTAATATAGGTCGCAATAACTTTTTATTAATCGACTTCAATTATAATAATATAAGTTGAAAATTACAATATCACTTGCAAGCAACCAAAAATCCTTCAATAACATGTTTGAGCGGCTGGCGTGGTTTTAATTTGTGGTCACCTTTTCTATGAGGCCCACCATTTTGGGAGTTTCTAAAAGAGCACACCAATTTTCCTAGTAAGTCCACGTGTATTTTTATTTGGGCCAACAGTAATTAAGTGGGCTCACTAAGAAAATTGGTGTGCTCCTTTGAAAACTCCCATCATTTTTGGAGAGAATGAAATAAATAAACAGGAATAAATAAATATATATTGACAGGTGTGCAGACTAAATTAAACAAAAGTGGTCCCCTTATTTCTAGCGATATTTTTTTTTCAATCTGTAATAGCGTTCCAGTTTAATTTTCAACAGAGATTTAATTTTGATAATATATATATATATATATATATATATATATATATATATATATATATATATATATATATATATATATATATGAGGAAACGGGAAATACACCGGCGGTGAAGGGAGTTCCTTCACCGCCGCTTAGGTGTCCAATAAAATTATAACACGGGGCATCATTCAAGATAACAAATAAATGAATTCTCTTAAATGACACCACGTGTAATAATTTTATTGGTCCACCTAAGCGGCGGTGAAGGAAACTTCCTTTACCGCCGGTGTATTTCCCGTTTTATATATATATATATATATATATATATATATATATATATATATATATATATATATATATATATATATATACGAGTAAACGGAAAATTCACCGACGGTGAAAGAAGTTCCTTCACCGCTGTTTACACAGCCCAATAAAATCATTATACATGGAGCCACTAAAATGATGGTTAAAATAATTCTTTTATTTGTTATCTTAAATGGCGCCACGTGTAATAATTTTATTGGGTCACCTAAGCAGCGGTGAAGGAATTCTCTTCAGCATTGATGAATTTTCCGTTATATATATATATATATATATATATATATATATATATATATATATATATATATATATGACTAAAAAATTAGGTAAGCAATTTCCACATTAGGATGAAGCAGTGGAAACAAATCTACCACTCATATGGAAAATTGACGATTAGCAAATTCTTATTATTAATTTGAATTTAGTGAGAGATGGAGATGACATGATCAGGACATGTTACTTTTGGGATATTTAGTCCTAGGAAGAAATTATTCTGTATTTTATGTATGCTTCTCACAGATCATCTTCTTCGGAATGTAAAAACTAAATTATATAAATAAGTGTACAAGAAGTTGGATAATAAAGAAGCAGAAATATATATATATATATATATATATATATATATATATATATATATATATATATATATATAATTGATCGAATAAGAGAGAGAAAGTCTATAAACTTATGTACTGTAAAGTGTATTTAAGATGAGAATCAGACGGTTTTAGTTCGAATGAAGAGATTAAAGAAAGATGAAAAAATTATTTTGATAGATTATATAATGGTAGTTATATTCAAAATTTGGGAGATCTTATTATTCAATGTGAGGATATGAATCGTAGTTTTATGGGCAAAATTAAAGAGTCTGAAGTAAAAAAGGTTTTGAAGAGTATGAAATTAAGAAAAACTGTTGGTCCAGATGAGATTCCTATAGAGCTATGGAGATATTTAGGAAGGATTGGTGTGAGGTGGCTAACAGATCATTTTAATAAGATTTGGCAAATTAAGAAAATACCAAATGAATGGAGAAAGAGTACCCTAATACATATGTATAAGAATAAGGGTGACATTAAGAATTGTTCTAACTATCGGGAAATAAAAGTCATGTGTCACACTATGAAGCTTTGGGAAAAGGTAATTGAACATAGATTGCGACAAACTGTTAAAATATTAGAGAACCAGTTTGGATTTATGCCGGGACAATCGACGACAGAAGTTATTTATTTACTTCGTTAACTCATAGAGCGATTCCGAGAGAGAAATAGAGATTTGCATATAATATTTATTGATTTAGAGAAAAGCTATGATAAAATTCCACGAGAGATATTTTGGTGGACACTGATGGAGAAAAGAGTTCCCATCAATTATATCGATATAATTAAAAACATGTATGATGGAGTAGTGACCAATGTCAGAACATGTGGTGGTTTAACAAGTGATTTTTCTATCACAATTGGATTACATTAAGAATCTGCATTGAGCTCATTCTTATTTGTTATAGTGATGGATGAGCTTACTAAAGTCATTCAGAATGAGATACCTTGGTGTATGTTATTTGCTGATGATATTGTCTTAGTTGATGAGACAAGAGTAAGGATAAATGCCAAGTTAAAGTTATGGAGACATATATTAGAATCTAGAGGTTTTAAATTGAGTTGGTCTAAAATAGAGTATATAGATTATAAATTTAGTAAACGACGGACCATAAACTATAATGCTGTAAAACTGGATAGGTAAGATATACAAATGAACAGTCAGTTTAGATATTTGGGTTCTATTATTCAGAATGATGGAGAGATCGATAATGATGTTAACCATAAAATACAAGCTGGCTGGTTGAAATGGAGGAGAACAACGAGAATTTTATGCGATCGTAATATTCCGTTAAAATTGAAAGGAAATTTTTTTATAAGACTGCTATTAGGCCAGATTTATTATATGGCACAGAAGATTGGGCTATAAAGAAACGTTATTCACAGAAGATAAGTGTAGTAGAGATGTGCATGTTCCGTTGGATGTGCGGCAACACTAGAAGAGATAAAGTGAGAAATGAAAATGTTCGTGCTAAGATAGGTGTAACTCCCATCGATGAGAAGATGCGAGAAAATTACTTACGATGGTTTGGTTAAGTGCAACGTAGGTCTACAAGTGCACCAGTTCGAAGAGGGGAATTTATCAATGTAGAACAAGTTAAAAGAACGAAGAGAAGACCGAAGAAAACATGGATGGAGGTGATACGCAAAAATATGGAGTCTAGAGGTTTAAATAAGGAGATATTACTTGATAGAAATGAATGGAGAATGAATATCAAAGTGATCGATCCGGTGTGATTCTTTTTTGGTTCATGTAGCCTACCCCAAATATTTGGGATAAAACGCTTACTAGTTATTGTTGTTGTTCTCACATATCATCTCCAATTAGGAGAATTTATTTAACGGCTCAATACATAATTTTCACCGTCCATCAAAATAATAGGTGATTAAAATCTTTTTTAGCGCTAAGCAGATTTTAGTTCAAATTATTGAGGTAAGGTGAGTGTTATTTTATGACAGATCTTACCTGTCCACTAATTTAATGAAGAGCAGATATGCTTAATTGATAGATCATGTAAAAGATAACGATATAACAATCTTGAATTCTAATGCAAATATTTTGTGAGGATTCTTGCAAGATACTCCATAAAAGTACTTAAATTAGTATTTTTTCTCCAAAATGAAAAACAAATCAATATAGCAGATTTTGACACTAATGAGGCTTGACTCACTTTAAAGCTGGATTTTTTGGGTAATAAAAGGTGTCACGTTCAAGGTTAGATCAAAGCAAATAACCATGTTTAGGTAGCAAAACGATTTTTTGACCAAAGGAGTTAAAATAAACTTACAAATTAGATAAATTAACTTAGACTAAATAGATATTAGCTCAATATATAGGTAGATTAAGAGGATACGATTCTCTATCTAACATTGCGTCGGTTCTATAATATGTTGTTATCTAAACACCTGAAAATGCATAATTAATTTAGTAGTGATTATTCAGTCTCGATTGGTTTTTTTTTGTTGATTTTGATAAAACTAAAATAAACTGAGATGGAGAAATCTAACTAACTCGTTTCAATCTTTTGTGGGACAGCAAAGAAAGCTAAGTTTCAGCTGCTAAAACATAAAATTAACTTTGCCTAAACTGACTTTTTACATTTTAATTAAAAATTGCACTTGAATATATGTTCTAATCCTAAATGATTGTACAAATTAGAGCATTATAAAAGCATAGTACATGTGTGCAACTTGCAAAAAGAATGATGGAAAATAGAAAGAAATACTTTACAAAGATATAAATATTCTATGCATCAAAAGAGAAATATCCTCCAACTCAATATAAATATTATAAAAGCATAGAATATGTTTTCATCCTAATTCGGGATGCAAACAACTCGTCACACTAACTATTCTTCAACTCGAAAATTTTCTTCTTCTTTTTTTTTTTTTAATGTTTTGGATCCAATAACACATTGAGAATTCGTGGAAAATTTGCTGCAAAATTAAAGAAAAAATTAGCGGGGGAACAAGATATTTCCTTTAGGGTTAATAGATTCAAATTCTTTGGGTAAGAGGTTTTCTTGGGGGTGATTGAGAGAGAGATTTAAGGATGAAAATAAAAGCAAATTTGTCCAAATAAAAAATAACAAATTTATAAATATATAGAATTTAATGAGGTGTGATCACTAATACCAATAGCGTGCTTCTTTACAAATTCCCTAAAGTGTGTGAGTCACACATTTACAGTAAGATGGTCAACATGAAAGAACTAACTCAATAGAAAATGAGTTGTCTTCCACTTCAAGGAGGCTCACACTTTTTTTAAATCATCCCGGCTCTTTCATATTAGTCATCTTAACTTAAATACGTGTGGCTCCGACACATACACTTAATTCCATTCCATAGGGATAACTTCCTTCTGATGTGTCAATATCTTTTCTTCTTTTTTAGAAAATAAATAAATTAAAAAGTTGCTGGTCCGCAGTTCACTCTTTTGCTAAGTGAGCCCACTGGACTCACTTGGCAAAAGAGTGGGCTCATTTATAATTTTCTGATTTAGAATGATTAATTGGTCACTTAGTCGTTTTTTACCATGCAAACAACCTAACGAAGACAGTTTCTATTAATTTACATATCCAAATTTCAAAAATGAGAGCAATACTGTTCTCCTTCCTAATTAAGTATTATTGGAGATTAACACGCATAAAATTATTTCTCATTCTAAAGTAATGAAGAATGTTTATGTTTATTCCTGCTTCAAGAACATTCAAGCTCTTTAATTACCTTGGCATTTGACTCCAAAAAATTGTATTAGCCGGAAATTGTAATAAATTGTATTAGATGTTAATGGAAGCTCGTTACAATGTACATATGTAGCACCAAGATTTATAATCAAAAAAAAAAAATTATATATCATAGCAACATCAATATGAATTTTACGATAAAATTATAATTTTACAAGTCATTGCACGATCAATAAATATTTTCCTTTTGTCCATGGGGAAAATAAATAATTCCAGTATAATCCATAGGAGAAATACTTAAAAACAAAGAAGGGATTTTTACATATATGTCCCTTAATCTTTAAAAATTAGAATTTAATCCTCCAAATCTTTATATTTATAATTTAATCTCCCAAATCCTTTAAGTTACTACAATTTAGCCCCCAGCCATATTTTTTGTCTGAATTTTCCGTTATACCCGTAAGTTACTTCACTTTAATTCTCCCCTCACTCTTCTTTCTCTTTTCCTCTTCTTATTGAGTTCTACTCTCCATTCTTCTCATCTCTCTCTCTCTCTTTCCTATTGAGTTCCCCTAAGTTACTTCATTTTAGAAATTAATTGGAAGGGCAGAAAGAGAGGAGAAGAATGGAAATGGAAACCTAATAAGAAGAGGAAGAGATGAGAAAGAGCTAAAGTGAAGTAACTCAGGAGTATAATGGAAAATTCGGGCCAAAAATATGGTTTGAGGACTAAATTATAGTAATTTAAAGGATTTGAAGGACTAAATTATAAATATTAAGATTTGGGGAACTAAATTCTAATTTTTAAAGATGTAAGGGACAGATATGTAAAAACCCCAAGAAATATATCACATAGAAGGCAAACTCAACAAATATGAAATGAATCTTCCTTCAGACAGCAAGGTTCGATATAAAATAACTGCAAGACTCATTCAATAGAGAATGCAATGAAGAAACATCAACTCAAGTTTGTTTCGATGTAGAGAAAAAGGCAAAATTGTAAAGATACTACAACTCTCAAAAATGACTACAATTCTAGGAGATCTACAACACTAATCTTCCAATACTCTATCGAAAGAAAAACTAAGGGAAATTCTATTTACACATTGCAATTTACTTTTGACGTCCTAAATGCTATTTACACCAAATTTCTATTTTGAAATGTCACCAATTTACTCTATGCACCCAATTTTTTTTCCAAGTTTAACCCTCCTCCTTCTCTCTATCTCCTTATGTAGTTCGATCCCAAATTTTTCGAGTCGGATATTAATTCCCAAAATAAAAATATGCTGGTCGAGTATTAATACCCGACCAAAGACCGACCAAAGAATCACTTGGTCGGGTATTAAAACCCGACCAGCAGCCGACGTCTCCCTCACAAAAGAATCATAAGTAATAATAAATTGTAAACAAATATACATAAAAAACTAAGAATAAATTTAAATTGTAATTTAAATTTGTTCTCCAACATCAATTGCATATTGGATTTTTCCATTTGAATAAAAAAAACTCAAACTAAAACTTCAAACCCTAATTTTACTTGTTACAATAAATTCGAAGAATTTAAAATTTCTCTAGATCTTTTTAGGAGCATGAATTTAAAAAATTTAAGAGGTTAAGAAATCAAATCAATGGATTTGTGGGAGATGTATTTTTTTTAAAATTAAATTGCACTTAAAAATATTTTTAAAGGTTCTAGAGAAAAAAACAGAGGAGAAAGATGATGAGTTGTAGTTTTAAATTTTAAAAAGTTTTAATTTATGATTTAAAAGGGTAACTTAGTTAAAAAAATAAATGGTAAACTTGTAATTATTTACAAGTTTTAAAACCGTGCGTGAAGAGTAAATTTCCGTATGTAAATAGAATTTCCCAAAAACTAAACTTATTCACTCAATTAGCGATAAAAAAAGGAACGGCTTTACTCGCCATATACTCTACATGTACTAAGAATCGGACTGCCTACACAAATTCAGTTGAATCAATTTACACAATGAATACAGAATCAAAGTTTGATCCATGCACCGAATATGTGGGAGGGGATGCTGATACAACCTACACTTTTCCCCTGTTGCTTGATACGCGCTATGTTTCAAAGATCAGTGCAATGTTTGCTGCCCCAGGTACTCTTTCAGATTTTTTGAACATACGTTTGGGTCTACAAGATAATATATTTTACGGTTAATCATTGCAGTGTCAATTCATGGAGATGAGAAGGCACTGATGCATGGCTTCTCATTCCAGTTCATCCATCAGAAACTTGTGTATCCTCAGATACAAGCCATACAATACTACCATCTTCGCGCCATAAACATTTCTTATTCTAGGCTTGGAAAGGCCCATGAACGGTCATATCCAATGTGAGACTGAATCCCATTATGTTTTTGCCTTTGCCTTGTTAGACTCGCTTCTCACTGAATGGACGTCACACACTCCTAACACTATTAACATTCTTCGGAGGAATAAGAAAAACTACATATATGAGTATCATAGAGAGAAGGCACATTAGAAAGGATAAACATGGCGGCGGCAGTAACTCTGTCTGATCAAAACACGTACAATTGCCACATTAGTTGCGGTATCATCCAAGTATAAAACGCTTAAGAACCCTACATACAGATCCTTGGACTTCAATGAAGTAAAAGTTTATGTAAGAAGACCAAAGTGACTCCATACTTAGGGTTTGCATTTGGTCACATGTACAAGTTCCCGAGAGGTTGTCACCAAACAAAAGATATGTGTCAGGTTAAAATGTGTAACTTTTGTATGCATAAAGCATTTTGTTGTTTTTCGTTATACTTATGCCCCCTGTCAGGGGGTCTCTGTGAAAAAAATTTCTTAATGGGGTAGATGAGTAGTTGTCATAATTAACCTACAAAAAAACACTGACAAGAATGGCACATAATCATTAAAGTCGCAGCGGGAAGAAGGCTGTAAAACATCTAAATGCAATACATATTGACATAAGAGTCGTAGAAATACAATCTTCCGCACCAGAGAATTAGAATGAGGCTAAAGGTTGTGCTAGGTCAGTGACGTATATCAGAGATGAAAGTGCTGGTTGACGAAGGAAATAGATAGCTGAATTGGTTATGTTGATATGCATGATGCACTAATATAGCAGCGATGCCTCAATACTTATACAAGAAATTATGTCAAACTGTACGCAGGCATTGAGAACTGAAATTATACGATGGTGTTGGGCATAGAGTGAGGCAGGTCCCAGGTAAGCAGTTGAAGTAGCCAAAAACATAGTATAAGAAGAGTGCAGAGTAACCGAGTATGGATGTGTTTTATTCATTAAGAAAGATACTGTTTTTGCTAGTTCCATTGTGCCACATGCGTATGTCTAAAGAGCATACAGCAGAGATAAGTCAATCGAACCCTATGATACAGCTATAAATCAAAAAAAAAAAAAAAAAAAAAAAAAAACTGATGCAAATAGAAAATCAAGCATGGGTTAAAGTATTGGAAGCGCTAATTGGTATCGGCCGATCAGTTATGGTATTTGGAAACGGCACTATCAAGTGTATAATATCAGCAATATCAGAAGCATTGGCAAAATCAGAAGAATTGTGAATTTCAAGAAATAGGCCAAGCCGCTAAAGTGACTAAAGTAGTGATAAATCCTACAGTAAAATAGGCCCTGCAGAAAGTCCATCATTTCCCAGTCTCCAGTGGGAATAAGAAAAAGTATTTATCCATTTAAAATCATCCTCCAATTGAATTAATGGATCCAATTAGAAATGATAACAGAACAGATATGCCACTAAGATGAGTCCTAGTAAGCATATACATATAGTATACCACCGAAAAACTTTATTCCCTTATAAGGAAGAAAGAAAATTGAAGAACTGCGAAAATTGACAAAGCTACAAATTCCGACAAGATACATTTGGACCAAAAAACCCATGCTCGGAATAATTTATTTTTCTCAAGTATGCATTCTTGTCAGTAAAAAGGAATCAAACGATACAAGTGGAGTTTTTTTTTTAACGTATCAATAAGATAGACCCATGCTGGATGTTGTTTCATGCCATAAATAAATGTGCACACTTAATTTGGACAAGCGGATTTCACATCTCTTACAACCTACGCAGTCCTTAGTTCTTGGTATGAAAGCAATTTGCTTAGCTTTATATTCATCTCAAACTATCATTTCCAATACATCTATGGGCAGGCTCTTACACACTGAGTACGTCCAATAATACAGTATTTGCATGTTAGGTACTTCGAATTCCAATGTGATATATATATATATATATATATATATATATATATATATATATATATATATATATATATATATATATATATATCAGTGTCTGCCGATATAGAAAACCAAGATATCCAGCCAAATAAAACAAAAGAAATTATTGGAGGACACCAAAAAGGAAGACCAGGAGTAAAACAAGTGCATTTCCTGAAGTATGGACAGAAACCAAGGTATGTCTGTTTACAAAAAAGAAACATTCAAGTCTTGACATATTGAGAGGAATTTTAGTTGAGATAGAGAGTGGAAGTTATCCATGTTACTATTCAATAAAGCACGTGCATAAGCGATAATCCTATAGACATCCTATTGTTCACAAAATATTAAAATCCAGCTAAGAATTGGTAACTGCCCCTTGGCATATACTCTGTAATAATCCTTAATTTTTTTTTTTCATAACTAAATGAATAAATAAATAAACATAATAGTTTTAACTATTCATCTTCCCTCTTGTATAACTTTCCAAATTCATTCATTCTTCTAATCCTTTAAATTCCATAACCCTCAAACCCTTTAAATTTCATACCCACTCAAACTCTTTGAATTCTACAACTCCTTAAACCCCTTACATTCTATAACTATCAAATCCAACACTATATAAACCCAACATTTTTTCTCAAATCAATTTTACACTCATTCTCTAAAATTTCTCTTTTCCTCTCACTTTCTTAGAACATCTCGTCAGATCGTTGTCGTTAGCCTCGCCGAAACTGTCACTCTCGCCAGAGCTTTGATGGAAGAACCCCTATTTTCTTTCTTCTCTTGCAACTCATATTAGTAAAATTATTTTCTTAAATTCCTATTACATTTATCTTATTTGACCTAGGATTAGCTCACACATTATCTAACGACCCTAATAAACGATATTCACATTTTATAGATCCAATAAGATAAATTCAAACCCATTTATTAATTTCAAATAGAATTTGGTGTGATCATATAATTTTAAACCAAAACATTATCTACTAGGAGTCTCTCCGCAAAAATAAATATAAAATAAAATAAAATAGAAGGAAAACAATTTATCAGTTAAACAAAATCCTTATATGCCAAACTTATCCAATAAATCCAACAAACATAAAATCAAACAAAAACATAACTACCTAGAATTTGAACAATATTAATATTTCTTTGTTAATATAGGCTTCATGTTCAGTACTAATACATCATATGCCCAGCTGAGCCCATCTTACACCTCCTATAAACCTCTCTTGCCAAACAAATAAATTGTGGTTTGATGAGAATTACCCAATTTAAATTTTTACAAAATATGTAATTAATAGCTTGTTAGAACAACATTAGAAGTTACTTTTCTTCACTAATATTATTTAATTTTAAAATTAATACTAAGCGCTTTAAGAAAATTAAAAACTCCCTAAAAATCATCTGAATTTATATTAAATAATTTTTAACAAATATATTATAATTCTATGTGTAGATTGCTTCGTGTGATTACTAATTGGTAGATAAAACCTTCGCGAATCGAGGTGAGTTCTTTTGGACTCACTAAACATGCTAGTTTTTTATATTATTCCAATTATATCATCTAATTTGTAGATAATGAAATTATTATTACAAGTATTATTTCTTTATGTTGTTAGAAATTAATTTGTAAAAGATAAATTTGTTACTACAAGTGCAATCATTAACATTCTTGTTATTTCTTTATACTGTTAGAAATCAAATAAATACTTGTTAAATTACATAATATAATTAGGTTTTTAATAAATCATGAAAATGCTAAAATCGTGGAAAAATACTGTTTGCAATGTCATTTTGTATCGGTGTCTAGAAAAATTATCTTATATGCTGGTTCTCTAATTAAAGAACGTGCAACACAAGGAAAACCTCCCAGCATCCAAACACTTACATGGGAGATATCATTACAATCAGTAACTCTTGCATATAACTAATTATGATTTATTGAATAAAGTACAACCTGAACAGACTCTATAAATCATGTTGTTAACAAATTAAGATAAATTCAATTAAATATTGTACCTGATATAATCAATATATAAGTTACGAAAACCAGAATTTAGACATATATGGACTATACCTAAATGACACTGGATTGGGAAAGAAACTGAATGATGAAAATATACTCTGTTTCAGCTGTAAACTTGTTAAGTTGTACAACTTAATATTTCGCACACCATGAGTGCATGATGATTTGGTACATCATACCTAACTATAATTCATGTTTGCCTGACGACATGTCCGACTCAGCATCGAATAATCCATGTGACAATTTCCTGTATCTGTACAGAAAACAATCGAAATAGTAGTATCCCATCAGTTAACTTTTCCAATTATATAACATCCTAAATAAACTTGCTATAATTGTGACTACACTAAAAGATATTTGATTTAACCTATGTCACTTTGTATCATCATTACTTGTGAATTTAATATTTTTTAAGATTTGTATTATTACCATATTTAGACATAATTGTTACAACACATATTTTTTCTATATTTATTATGTTAGTCGCTATCTAACAACCTGGATATGCATGTCCAGAGACTAAGTTAAATCCTGTTGATCTTTCTGCGGAAGATATGGAGTATTTTGCTGAAATAACCGAAAATCAATAGTTATCATGTACTAGTTTGTATTAAATGTAGTTTTTTTCATATTTTTGAACCTATCAATACTTAATGGATGTTATTTTAAGTTATCAAGTATCATTCTTCTGTTTTTCATTATTTAATAAACTTCATGATTTAATGAATGTCGGTTTATTTATCTACGTGTATTTATTCTTTATGGCTGTGATATTATAATTGATGATTTAGCATATTCAAATCGAATATGTTGCTGCTACCTGCTACACGTGCTCGTATACCGTATATCGGGAGCGTGGCGTGACATACTCCCTTAATACGCAATCCCTTCTACGTCATGATTTACCCTCTTACAGTCGAAAACTATGCAGATATTGTTCTTGATGGGAAAGAGACCCTTAAGAGAACGCAACAGAAGCCCGTCCCTCCCAAAACATTAAGAAACATTGTAACAAGATTATTAAACAAGAACATAAAACAGAGAAGAAGAAATAGCACGCAGAGATGTATGTGGTTTGGTCAACCTCTCCTACTTCCTACAGGGGACTTGAAAACAAAGTATAAGAAATCATAACCCTTACCTCAAACTTGATATAAGGTATACAAAGAAACAAGTCACGGCTTGATGAAAACTCCATCTCTTTGATATCATAATTCATCAGGCCCTCTCTCTTCCTTCCTCTACCAAGTCCCTTATCAATATCTTTGTTCCTCCCACCTTCTCCGCCCAAGGGACATGTTTGGTTACAAGGCTATTTATACTCCACATTAGTAGAAAGATGTGAGCATACAACAACAACAACAACTAAGCCTTTTATCCCAAGTATTTGGGGTAGAAAGATGTGAGCATAAGTTACGGACCCAAGTATTTGGGGTAGAAAGATGTGAGCATAAGTTACGGAATTTGGTTAGTTTAGGGGTTAAAAAAGAAACGAGATGAATATGGTTTTTAATCTCTCAATATGGGAAGAACTCTTCGCAAATCTTCTTCTATAGTTTCCTTTCTATAAGTTCTCTCTCTCCTCTATGTGAGTACAACTGGGCAAGTAGGCAACATACTTCTTGTGGTCCATCGCTCGAAGAGCTCGTTTGATCAAGAGCTCACGCACGGAAGGGGATTTGTACCGCTAAAGCACAAATCACTGACTCTGCACTGTTGGCAGTGAAAATTTCTAAGTTAAAAGGATTTTCCACAACAGAACGCGGAGCTAACTCCGCAGCCCCGCGTTTGGTTATTTTAGCCTCGCGTTCAAGCAAAACGCGGAGCTAATCCATAGCTTCGCGTTCTGATGAATTTAGCTCCGCGTTTACTCCGCGTGAGCAGATTTCATTAGAATCCTAAATTGATTGTGATTGAGATTTGGGCTCATCCAATACCCAAATTGAGTCCAATCAGAATTCCAAATCAAGAGATTTAAATCAATATTAAATATTTGATTAGAATCCTTGATGAATACAAATATCTTGATTCATATTCCTATGGATATCTTGATTCATCCTATTCCTATGGATATCTTGATTCCTATTCCTATGGAAACTCTCATAACCACTAAAGTCTATAAATACCCTCTTTGAGGAGACTTTAGGGAGAATCAATCAATAATAGGATCAATCAATATAGAATCAATCAATAATAGGATCAATCAATAATAAATCAATCCATAGATGATCATCAATATTTAAGAGGTCTTCTTTTTGGATCCTTTGACAATTCAAGTACGCGAGAGAGCCTTGAAGTCAGGGGTATTCTTCTTCTTCCTTTCGGTTCTTGGAGAATTCAAGTTACGCATAGAGACTTGAGTTCGGGAAAGACCGGAGAAGATCGTCTACAGTCGGCCGATATCTTCGAGAGAGAAGAGCTCGACGTTCGATCGTCCAAAGGAACTACTATAGATCCCATCGCCACTGATCCCACAAATTATTGTAAAAGAGAGAGATTAACATATAAAATCCTCTCGTTTGTTTTTCTTTTTATCTTGTTCACTTTCATTGTAATCTAAGTTGTATTCAATGGGAGAAAGGCAAATAATTTCTGCTGCGAACAAACTGGCGACCACAGTGGGAGCCGTCTCTTTCACTAAAGAAGAGATTGTGGCGCAATCGGACGTCGATATGATCAGATCCGATGAAGACACGCTAGTCGTTAAAATCGACCAGCAGAAATACGAGGAGTTCCTCTCTTCTGAATCAGGTGACTTGGACGAGACACGACACTTTCGTCGCATGTTCTCCAATATCCGAGCAACGGATAAAAAGGTATCCACCGAGAGACGGGATCCTTGGAGACTGCGGCTATAGGGTCGATGCTCGGACAGGAAGTCTTAGCAGGGGATGAGCTTCCGACTGCCGAAGAAGACCGGGGAACTGGATTGACCAGAATCCAACTCCGAAATAGGAATCGGAGAGCAAGGCATAAGCCGTCAAAGCCCGCTTTGAACGCGGAGCTAACCTTAGAGGACGCGAGGCTATGGTCCCTCGCAAACTGGCTCGCGTTAATCGCGAGACCAGTCACTGTCGCGTTAAACGCGAAAATACAACTTACCTTAAAAGCAAGGAAAAGCCAGCGTGTGATTCTCCGTGCGAGGCTATTCTGAGCCTAGCGAGAAGCGCGAAGCCAGTAAGACTTGCGCTAGTCGCAAAATTTCTGACACTCGCGAGAAACGCGAGTATAAAATCTCTTTAAAGCCAGCATGTGATTTTCCATGCGAGGCTATTACTAGGCTTAGCGATAAATGCAAAGCCAGTAGCACTTGCGAGAACCGCAAGATTTTTGACACTCGCGATAAACGCGAGGATAAAATTTCCTTACGGCCAGCGTGTGATTCTCCACGTGAGGCTAATACTGAGCTTAGCGATAAACGCGAAGCCAGTAGTACTTGCAATGAACGCAAGATTTCTCAGCTCCGCGTAAATCGCGAAGATGATTGGCAAATTGTTGTTAATCGTAAAAATCGCGCTAGACGCGAAGTTGTGACCTGTGTTAATCACAAAAGTAAGCCAGCGTGCAGGAATTTTCTTCCACGCAGGGCTAAGATTCCAGAAGATAAACTTCTGAAGAAATGCCAAGCCAGCGTACAACGCAAGGCTAGCGTAACAAATCGCGAAGCTAACTTCATGCCAGCGTGTGATGGATTGTCACCACGCGAGCTTACTGAATTTAGTTATGAAACTGGCCAAAGTGCCAAAACTCGCGAAAAACGCGAGCATAAGCCAGCATGTGATAAAAGCTCCCCATGCGAGGCTATTGAATTTGAACAAAAACTTGATCCAAGCGTTAAACGCGAAGCCAAGGACTCTTGCGCTAATCGCAAAATAATGCCAGCGTGTGAGGATACTCCTTTACGCGAGGCTAAACAAACAAAAATTAAACTTCTGCAAAAACGCCCAGTCAGCGTAAAACGTGAGGCTAGCGTAAAACGCGAGGCTATGTCCCAACCCTGCGTAAATCAGCCATTATATAGAATAAAGGTTGATAAGTATAGTACAGATAACGCCACCAGTCATGGAGGGTTACAGCAGGCTCCTGGACTCCTCCGTCAGCCAAGTGGGCCCTATGTCCAAAATATAACTGAAGATTCTCTATTTTCTAAAATACTTGATCTCAGAGATTATTTGACGAGTAAAAAGAAAACGAGTCAAACTCAGTCACATTCGACATGCCATTGCGAGCAAATAATATCAGCTGTACTGAATAGTTGCTGCTGTGGTAAGAAAAGAATTTCTTTATTTAATAGAATAACTGAGTTTCATACTCCGACAAGGAGGAAGAATAATCTGAGATATCAAATCAAGAAAAAAGAGGTAAAGGCGGTGACCTCAAATATGGTCAGTAAAGGTAAGAAGGCCATGGAAAAAAAAGACACGAGTCAGATGCAGATGATGAACAATCTCGCCATCTTACTCGACTCAAATCAGGTGTTGTCGCTCCTCGGAATTATAAGAAACTTTCAAAAGGTTCTTATGATGATGACAGTGACAATTCAGCTACAGCTTCCCCAAAATCTCGTGCATCTTCCCGACCACGAAAATCATTGTCACATATGGTGGACAGGTCCGATGACATTGACCAAAGGATGGAAGCCTAAGAGCAGATGATTCGAGGTCAACAGAAGGCCATTGATGACCTCAAACTAATGCTTCTAAAAGTGGTCGAAAATACCCAGAAGATAGCCGATGATAAGGCTAAAACTTCTTCGGAACCGCCACCTAAGACAAATGAAGAAATTAAAGAAGAAAAAGCTTATTCGATACATGAGGATGATGACAAATACTCTTTCCATGATCCTCATAGAGAAAAGATCGAGAAATTGCAAAGCCAACTAGATGCCTTAATGCACAAAAAAGAATTGAAAGAATCGGGAGTTTCAACACCATACCCGCCTGAATGGGACTTCGCCCCTTATCCAGAAAGATATAAACCCCTCAAATTGGAGTCATATGACGGGAAGGGATCTCCCAGTCAGCACATCTATTATTTCTTATCGCAGACAGGTCATCTAATGGGAAACGATCCCATAATGATCAAAGTATTTGCGAACACCCTGCGAGGGCCTGCTTTTATATGGTTTATGCAGCTGCCCCCGGGAACCATAAACGCTTGGTATGATGTCGAGAAACAGTTCTTGGCACGTTTCTTTGAGGATGATACCGAAATATCGGTTCATTCCCTCCTTGTGACGAAACAAGGGGAATAAGAAACGGTCAAAAGTTTTATTGAACGCTTCAGGGAAAAATCTGTGTATTGTCGACACGGTATGACCCAGAAAATCCTGGTAGAAACCTGCAAGCATAACTTCAGGACTGGCGTGCTGATAAGAATGGGAGCTGTAGAGTCCAGAACTTGGAAAGATCTGCTGAGGCAGGAAGAGCAGGCAGAAGATATAATTCGCCGGATTGAGGAATCTCGTAGCACGAGGAGCTCTACGAATAACAGGCCATATCCACAGAATCCTGAAAATAAAGGGAAGGCTGTGATGGCATCAGTTGCAGATCCGAAACCAAGACCTCAGAATCCGAGAGGTGCAGGTCAAAATAGGCCCCACCAAGATAGAATTTATACATTCAAGACTGAGCAGACTGGTGCTCTGTTCTATCTCCTCCTCAGGAAGGGCTTGCTAAAACTTCCGAAAAATGGAAAAGCGAAAGGCGTTGGTAAAACCAACGACCCTAATTATTCTCTGTACCATCGGAACGTCGGGCACCCGACTAAGGATTGCTATCCTCTTAAGAACCGAATTCAGGCATTGATAGAAACCGGAGTTCTCACACTTAAAGAGGAACAGAAGAAAATTTCTGCAAATATGACAACTTTAGTAGTAGGAACCAATAAGTTCCCTACCAAAGCGATCCCTGTACCAGTAGGGAAGCCAATATCGACACCAAGCACGGGCAACCCGCACTTGCAAGCTAGCCCCTTGGATATGCTCCAAACCACAGCTGTGACAAAATCGTCCTCATTGGTTAACAGCCGGATTTGGCTTGGGGTGCCGAAAATATTTACGATGATAAACATCATGTTGTTTCCACTACTCATGCTAGCCATCGGAATGGCTAATTGGGTGCTATAAATATTTTTTTCCAATGCTATCAAAGCGGCGGGAAGAGGAGATCAAGTTCATCGCCAATCCTATCATACTGGGGGTAAAAGTATGAAATCAATTGCCCAATACTGTTAAAGTAGAGGAAAGAGGAGATCAAGTTCCTCGCCAACCCTATTATACTGGGGGTAAAAGTATAAAATCAATTGCCCAATGCTGTTAAAGTAACGGAAAGAGAAGATCAAGTTCCTCGCAAACCTTATCATACTGGGGGTAAAAGTATGAAATCAATTGCCCAATGCTGTTAAAGCAGCGGGAAGAGGAGATCAAGTTCCTCGCCAACCCTATCATACTGGGGGTAAAAGTATGAATCAACTACCCAATGCTGATTAAAGGCAAAGGGGAGAGGAAATCAATTCCTCGACAACTCACCATGCTGAGGGGAATAGCATGGCTAGCCCAACGCAAACGGCGATTGGTAAAGGCTAATCAAATCCGTTGATAGCTAGGGGTTTGCTAAAAATCCCATAAACTCTGTCATGTTAAATTCCTACCTCTGACAGTATGATTTGGATTATTCCCATCTCCGTCCAAGTTACGCAGATGAGCACTTGAACTTCTTCTTACCAGGCATGCGCAATTAGGCGCCTCTGCCGAAATTTGATGAATCCTAACCCGATCATCTTGGTATGCCCAGTTCAAGTTACGCATGAGAGCCTTGAACCGCCTCCACTTGTTCAAGTTACGTAGATGAGCACTTGAACTTCTTTCTTACCAGGCATGTGCAATTAGGCGCCTCTGCCGAAATCGGATGATCCTTAGCCGATTACCATGGTATTAACAGTCTAAGTTACGCAAATGAGCTTTAGATTGTTTTACCTAAACAATGAGTCATCTATTTGTTGAGCAAGTAAGATTCTTGAAGCCGACAGATAGAGAGAAAAATAGTTGCCTTTATTTCATAAAAGAAAAAAAAAATTACAGAAGAAAAAGAGGGAGTTATAACTCTCCCAAAAACTTCTACAAATTAATCGACTCATCAATAACCTAACGGCGAGATTCCTCCGCGTGGTGTTGAAGTTCAATTCCAGAGTTCATATACAAGAGATCCCTTCTGCAAATATCAACTATGATCTGTTTAAAGTTCCTAGTGGCTTATCTGAAGATACTGCCACAAGAATCCTAATGAAGATGCACAAGTTGGATTCGACATGCTACAAGCCCTTAAATGATCAACTCTATCGCTTTGAAAAGCAACAGAGATTGTCATCTAACAGAAATGGTCCTCAAGAAAACTTAATGAGCTGCCGCAGAGTTCCTGTAACTCCTTCAAAAGTTTATCTTTTGGAGCCAGGGCTTGAAACCTGCAACTATATTGTAAAGCATATGCTTCTGACTTTCTTAGAGTTACTTGTGCTGACGAAGACTGGTAAAGCCACATACACTCCTCTTCAAGAAGGATCTGGTCCAAATACTTCACTGCAAAAAAAGAATCAAGGGTTAGAGAAAACTCGAAAAATCTTTTAAGTATGAAAACGCGGAGCTAAGGATAAACTCCGCGCGCAGAAAAATAGCCTCGCGATTTAAACGCGACTGCTAAATCAAAATAGCCTCGCGATTTAAAAGCAACTGCTAAATCAAAATAGCCTCGCGATTTAAACGCGACTGCTAATCAAAATAGCCTCGCAATTTAAACGCGACCGCTAATCAAAATAGCCTCGCGATTTAAATGCGACTGCTAATCAAAATAGCCTCGCGATTTAAACGCGACTGCTAGTTAAAGTAGCCCCGTGTTTTAAACGCGAGGATGACGCGATAACTTCGCGTAGAAGAATATCAGAGTTTCTCTCCGTCTTCTCCTTTCTTCCCAAGCCTTACAGTCGGAGAACGGCGATCTCGCCGGTTCAAAATTGGTTGGTCGGTTAAAACCGAGCCAAAACACTCCAAAATTGATCTAAGGAGTCTCAAAGTTAAGAATTTCTACCTCCAATTGGTGCAGCATGGATTGGCTCGCTGTTGTGGCCACTACCTCGGTCGTCGCCTCCGCTGCTAGCGCCGGCCGCCGATGGTGAGGAGGCGCGCGATGCCGTACTCTTCTTAGATGACATTCTAATGATGGAAAATCTATGGAAAGTCGAAGGAATATCAGTTGAAGATTATCCCTTCAAACTGATTCGCCTGGGTCGCCTAAGCTCTGAGCACTTGAAATTCTTCGGATGAAATGAAGAAGAAGAAGAGCTTGAAGCTCTATTTAAATGATCCGCCTCTTGGTATTCGGCGCGAAAGTCAGAGCAAGAGTAATTACCGAGCTATTAATGAGCAGTTACTCACTGAAACGCGAAGCTATTTAGCTCCGCGCAAGTGAACTAAACGCGAGATAAACTTGGTATTTTAACTCCGCGTTTCAGTTTAAGTATCCAAAGTATTTCAAAATTTGCTAAGTTCTAAGCCATTTTGAAAACTTTAGAGGGGGTTCTGTTGGCAGTGAAAATTTCTAAGTTAAAAGGATTTTCCACAACAGAACGCGGAGCTAACTCCGCAGCCCCGCGTTTGGCTATTTTAGTCTCGCGTTCGAGCAAAACGCGGAGCTAATCCATAGCTCCGCGTTCTGATGAATTTAGCTCCGCGTTTATTCCGTGTGAGCAGATTTTATTAGAATCATAAATTGATTGTGATTGAGATTTGGACTTATCCAATACTCAAATTGAGTCCAATCAGAATTCCAAATCAAGATATTTAAATCAATATTAAATATTTGATTAGAATCCTTGATGAATACAAATATCTTGATTCATATTCCTATGGATATCTTGATTCCTATTCCTATGGATATCTTGATTCCTATTCCTATGAAAACTCTCATAACCACTAAAGTCTATAAATACCCTCTTTGAGGAGACTTTAGGGAGAATCAATCAATAATAGGATCAATCAATATAGAATCAATCAATAATATGATCAATCAATAATAAATCAATCCATAGATGATCATCAATATTTAAGAGGTCTTCTTTTTGGATCCTTTGACAATTCAAGTACGCGAAAGAGCCTTGAAGTCAGGGGTATTCTTCTTCTTCCTTCCGGTTCTTGGAGAATTCAAGTTACGCATAGAGACTTGAGTTCGGGAAAGACCGGAGAAGATCGTCTACAGTCGGCCGATATCTTCGAGAGAGAAGAGCTCGACGTTCGATCGTCCAAAGGAACTACTATAGATCCCATCGCCACTGATCCCACAAATTATTGTAAAAGAGAGAAATTAACATATAAAATCCTCTCGTTTGTTCTTCTTTTTATCTTGTTCACTTTCATTGTAATCTAAGTTGTATTCAATGGGAGGAAGGCAAATAATTTCTGCTGCGAACATGCACAGTCAGCCTAGGCAGATCTCCCTCACTTCTGCCGACTAGGGATGGTAATAGACATATCCATGAGTCAATTTTTGGTCCGCTTTATACAAAATTTTGAATTAAAAAATACAAATTTCATTTTTCTCATTCAAAAATTTTAGATAGGGAGGGCAAATTTTGACTCGTGGATGTATCCATTACCATCCTTACTGCCAACTAACAAAAAGGTCATCGATCATGCTTGAACCAGAGGTAATTTCTTGGTGCACTGCTCATTACAGACACCAAATAAACATTTGATAACTATTTTACTATAATATTAACAGAGCCAGAGAGTTTATAGCCTAGTTGATAAAGTTTACCAAGTATCAGAAAAAAGGCATCAAGGGAGATCCTAAAATGGTCATCTAGCCAGTAAAGGACGAAAACCTGAGAAATGGAACATTGCGAGACGATAGCAAGTTATAACCTAAACGCAGGCCAAGTCTAAAGCCTCAGGATCATGTACTGAACCAAGGAACACAATAAGGCAGTATGGGAAGCAGTATGGGACTGAGAAGAAGGCCTTAAAAATGCAGGACAAAGCGATTATGGATTCAAAACTTCCGATGTCGACTTTGTCATAACAATGTGTATGTCTCCTAACTCGTAAACGAGATAGTAAGAAACATGGTTATCACGATGGGACATGAAAGCAGGAGATGATATATGATATGAATACAAGAGAAGTATGACAGGAAAAGGAGAAAATGAATGTATGTATATGTACATGTACATGTTTATATGTGTATATAACATCCTCAGCTCCATTTAACATCGAATTCATATTTTCAGTTATTATTATATACAAACTCCTCAAGAAATTAAGATTTTTCTCTAAGAAACTATTACATAAATAAGTCAAAAGGTCTAAGTACACGATACACTTAAAAATTCATATAATGAACTTAGTGCATGCAAAGTATGCTTAGTAACTGGAATTGCATCGAGATATCTATAAAAGGAGATAATAACAAAAATTGATATATTACCATAATTAAAAATGTCATGTTACACATTTCAAAATTGGTACACTATTGAAAGCTTATGAATAAATGACAATATACAGCACGAAAGTTAAGCAGTCCATACCGTCTCATCTGTAGAGTCTTACAATTCCACCAGCTTAATTTGCTAGTTCACCATTCACGCTCACCTCCTCTGATGCCTCACCAGAGTCCTCAGCCTCATTTGCTATACTTTCGATATTTTCAGTTTGTGTTTTACTAAACCCCAAACGTAGCGGTCTCCCCATAAATCCCTGCAGCAGAAAGAAACAGAACAAAAAACAACTTCAGATATTCCTTAAGATCATGGACAGGGATAACAAATAGACAAAAAATATATTTCATGTTAACCTTCCCATTGAGAGTAGAAATTGCAGCCTTTGCATCATCTTCAGAAGCAAAGGAGACAAATCCATAACCTGCTGGTCTTCTCGGGTTGGTCTGGTATACGATTTCAGCAGAGATAACTTTCCAGCTGGCACTAAAGAGCTCCCGGAGATCTTGATATCTCACTCTCCAAGCCAAGTTTCCAACATACACATTATATTTTTTTGTTGGAAGTGGCTCAGGAGGAGGGTTTTTCTTTGATGATCTAGCGTAGTCTATCTTTATTGTTCGACCATCCATATCCTAAACCGCCAGATAGATAGTAGCATCATAATATAATCAAAGATCGGTAACTATCACTGCTGTCTCAATTCAAGGCCTCGGATACTCACATAGGAATTGAGATTATTGAGGGCTGCAGTTGCATCTTCCTTTGAAGCCATCGTGATGAATGCCAACCCTCTATTCCTAGTTTTGTTATACATAGAGAGCTGGACAAAGCAATGAGATGCATATAAGAACTTATCACAATATATTAAAAAACAGTTAAATTTTTGTAGAAAAATACACTGATCTGTTTAGCAAAAAATTAAACAAAATACCTAACTCGATGTTCATTATTGCCACCAATTAAACTGGATTATCTGTCAATTAAGGCTAATCATCAGAGATGTCATTTATCGCTGAGTATCACTAGTTGGATGCAATAAATAGTATGAAATTTTCTTATGATCATCAACAACTGATGCTAGTGCATTGCACTAGGCAAAATTTCAAAGATTTATCAACTGCCAACATACATATTTTAATAAGTAAGTCAATCAAAGTTTCTTGTTGCCTCAATGTAAAATTCCAATACACAAATTAAAAAGGGTGAATAAGCACATGCCAATTCAAATGCAACGAAATACATCACTCCGGGACTCTTTGGATGCTTGAAAGTTGCAATTTGTATTACTGCAAGTTAAACTGTAGTAATAGAAGTTGCAACTTGTATTACCGTCTTTGAATTCGAGTTTCAAGTAGTAATTAGAGTTGCAAATTTTTTTAAATTTTAATTACTTATTTTCAAGAGATACCGAGAAGTACAATATTTATTAATAATATAATTAATGTTTATAATGAGGGCCATAAGTTATTATATACACATTTTTCCGTTATTGTAACTTGGAGCGTGCATAAGTGATTGCAATTATAATTGCAAATGAACACTTTACGAGTTGCAATCTCCAACCAAACAGTACGTTTGCCAAGAAAATTAGGTAAAAAACCAAATTCAACATCATTGAGCAAGCTCCCAAGCTTCTCAAATAAGCATACACATTTTGGTTCTTAGTTTAAACATACAATATAAAAAAAGCAAAAAAAAAAATCCACTAATTCATCATAAAAATAGCGAAAAACCAACACCTCGACAATGAAAATCATCAGAGAAACAAAATCCAAGAACCCAAATTTGCCAAAATCAAAAGGAAAAGGGACTCAATCAATTACCAAGTTTCTCCTGTGCATTATTCTAAACTAACCGAAATCATCAGAAAAAACAAAACCCAAGAACCCAGATTCCGAGAAAGTAGAGATCGATCGATCAAACCTCTACATCGAGCACAGTTCCATGCTTCTCAAAGAGGGCCTTGACATCTTCAACAGTACAAGTCCACGGGATGTTCTGCGCGATCAGCCTTCTTCTGTCGGAGATCTCCACCACTTCCTCGGTGGCCGCTGCAGCTTCAGCTGCCGCAGGGCGCGAGATGCTTGCTCGAGTGGCGAAAGAGCTGGGGTTTGGATTCAAATGGAGCGAGTTTTGAGTTGTTCCGATGAGATGGGTGCTGAATTTGGAAGAGAGCGAGAGAGAAGATGAGAGTTTGGGCGAAGGGTTTGAGTTGGAGAGAGAAAGAGAGGAGAGAGAGTGGGGAGGTGAGGTGAGCCCGAGGAAGTGAAGCGCCATTGATATTTTTTGTTGGGATTCCTCTGCGATATCCGAAAGAGGTTTTTATAGGGAGTTTCTTAAGTAGCACACCATTTTTCTTTGTGAGCCAACTTTCCAACTCAGCCCGAACAAAAAAGAACTACCTAGTGGGTTCACTGGAAAACGTGGTGTGCTCATATGGAAACTCCCTTTTTTAATATCCGCGGTCGGGTTGGATTTTATAAGGGCTTGCTTGGGGATCCAAAACCCGCTAGAGAGGCTCTGGAAAATTTATAGCATTTCTAAGGGCACCCACCGAATTGATAAGGGCGCCAACTGAATCACTCTAGAAGTATTTCGTTTTGTTTTTATAGACAAATTTGTTCTCTTTTCTTCCCAACAACACCTGATAGAATTTTCTAAAAGCACTCAATTGGGAGGAGAAAGGCCCGAGGTTTGGGGTCAGAGAGAGCGACAGCAAATGAGAGGAAGAACGGGGCGAGGAGAGAGGGAGGGAGCTTCAAGGTCGAAGGGAGAGGGGGCCGAGGTCAGGGAGGGGGGGGAGAGAGAGAGAGAGAGAGAGCAGGGGCGATTTGCATGGCCGGGGGGTGGTTGGGCGTCGACACCGGGATGCTAGGGGGAAGTGGGATGAGGTGGATAGGAATAGAGGGGTATTTGATGGGTGTCCTTAGAAAAAAAAAAAAAAAAACTAGATGTTTATTTTTTTGTTGAGAAGTGGGTGCACTTAGCAATCTGGTGGGGTGGCATATTAGAAACACTCAAAATTTATTTTCGCTATGTTCCGTTAAGGTCCCTTAAGAAAACTATAAATCTCAGTTTATGATATCTTAAATATTAAAATTAAAAAATATTGTTAGCTAGTAAATCTCAGTTTGATATACTGTGTTTTTACTAGAAAATCATGTTATTAAAATTTCTATTCTAAACAAAAAATTAATATTGTGATTTTTTGCTCCATACATTCTCTCTCCCCCTCTTTCTATTTTAGCGTTATCTTTAAACGTCTTTTATGTTTATTTTATTTTATAAAATCTTCAAAATTGTTAGTTCCTCATACACATAAAATCAAAAAAATTATAATATAATTTGATTTTTCAGAGTCTATGTAAGAAAAAGAAATTATATTACAAAATGGTAACTCAAAAAATAAAATATTATGATTTTATTTTTTTGTCTATCCAAACTGTAGGGGTGAGCAGATTTTCGAAAAAACCGAAAAAGCCCAACAAACCGACCCGACCCGACCCGTTCGGTGCGGTTACTTCGGTTATGGGGTCGGGTCGGTTATAAAACCGAACTCCCATTCGGTTATCGGGTCGGATTTCAGTGGCGTAATCGCCAATCGAAACCGACAGAAAAAAACCAAACAGTAACCCCATATCCCATTCAAACCGACCCGTTACCCGAAATATTTATTCAATCCAATTAATTCTCTCCACTTCAGTCGACTACTCGCCTCGCGATCTCCTCTCCCCGATTCCGAACCCTAAAAATCCCAAATTCCCAATCTCCTCTCCTCGTTAACCGGCGCAATCCTAATCTCCCGACTCTCCTCTTCTCCGATCATCCCTAGCTGGCTAGCCCTCGCCCGATAATCTAGTCCGGGCACTTCATCGGCTCATCGCATTGAGTCTCTCGATTCCTCGGTCGCCCTGATAACCCAGCCCTCCCTAGCTTCGGTCATCTCTTTTGGCCACCAAATCGAGCTCCGTTGTTGACTATAGTGTTCAGAATCAGGTATCTTCGCCGTCGGTCGTCTAGTGAACTAGCTAAAATAGTTCCTTTGGTCATTTGTCATGTTTTTAGTATAACATTCAAGTTTGAACATCTCTGTAATCTCCTAAATTCCTAATAGCTCATTAGTCTATTCTTATATTTATTACATTTATTGAATTCATAAATTATAAGTTATAATTAGCTTTATTTCCTACTAGATTTGGATGTATTGTCCACGAATTCGGTTATCACTAAGCTATGATGCACCGTGCACTTGTAGAAGAGGATAAACAAAGAAGGTGTGTATCTTAATTATGTTGTTTACATTGGTTTTTGAATATATTCCTTTCATGTTGTTGTCTACACCGTGCATGTTGTGCATTGTGTTGTGCATGTTGTGAATATATTCCTTTCACTTTGTTGTTTACACCGTGCATGTTGTGCATTGTGTTGTGCATGCCGTGCATGTTGATGCATCAGTCCAAACTCCAAAGCTCTCTTGCTCTCTGCAGGAAGCTCTCTGCAGAGAGCAAGAGAGCTCTCTGTCTCTGCCTGCAGCAGAGACAGAGAGCCCTCTTTTTTCTTGCTTTTTTTTTCATTATATTAAAAATTGATTTGTTAAATTTGCAGATAGCTCTCAATTAATCATTTTTGCATGAATATCTAATAACTATTTTTTTTTCATGCTAAGCAGATTTGTAGAACTTCAGGTGCATGATGGAACTTTGCAACTTATTTGTGAAGACTGAATCGGTTTGTAATAAATTTAAAAAACAAAATGTTAATTTGTATTTGAGATCATGTTATGTAATTTAACTTGCTATATTATTTTTGTTTGTAATCGTGATCATATCATGTAATATTGTAAATTGTAATGCTTCACTGCAAACGAGCAGGTAGGATTTTTTATCAGCATGTAATGCTTAAGTGTTAACTTGTTATATTTAATTATTTTTTGCTTTATGATTTTCAACATTTCATGTAATATTGCTATATTATTTCTGTAGCATAATTAATTTTTTTTTGTTTGCTTATGGGACAGTTCTGGAGCCTAGTAGTGTGTGTGTATGTGTGTGTGTATATATATATATATATATATAAAGAGAGAGAGAGAGAGATATGGAAATGAGCTGACAGCTCACGCAAGTTACCTGAGCTGCAGTTCATTTCCACTATCTCCAATAATCTTTTTCAAAAATTTTCTTTTGGATTATGATCTGAACCCCCTAGAGTTCACTCGTACCCAAATTTTTTGGGTTTTAATTTTTATTTGGTCCTCCATCAAGTTAATACAAAATTAACGGTTTTCATTGAATAGAACATTTTGTATGCACTTGATGAAAAGTTAAATGAACTTCAAAATATATGAAATTTAATCCGAAAGAAGTTAAGGAGATAGAGATAGTAATTATTAAAAAAAATGAAGAAAAATCATTGAGTCATTATAGTTTTGCCGCTACCTCACGTAACTTTTCCTAAACTGGCGGCTCACCTACAGTAATCCCATATATATATATACTGGGCCAACTCTGAAAGCCCAAACTGTTTTTTTTTTTGTCAATTTAAATGGGCTTCTGCGCCGCAGCCCAGCAAAACTGAAACCGACCGAACCCGAAGTTTCGGTTCGGATGTCGGTTAAGTGGGGACTTTGGTCGGTTCGGTTTCGGTTTTCGTTGTTCAGTTCGATTGTCGGTGGCATTTTTTCTTGCCAAAACCGAACCGAACTAACCGATACTCACCCTTACCAAACTGAGCCTATATTTGTTTTTGGAATTTTTACATATCTGTCCCTTAAATCTTTAAAAATTAGAATTTAGTCTCTCAAATCTTTATATTTATAATTTAGTCCCCAAACTATATTTTTAGCTCGAATTTTTCGTTATACCCCTGAGTTATTTCACTTTAGCCCTCCCTTCGCTCTTCTTCCTCTCTTCCTCTTCTTATTGGGTTTCCCTCTCTATTCTTCTCATCTCTTTCTCTTCCCTCTTCTTATTGGATTTTCCTAAGTTACTTCAGTTTAGATATTAACTGGGAGGGAAGAGAGAGAGGAGAAGAATAGAGAAGGGAACCCAATATGTGGAGGAAGAAAGAAGAGAGGACTAAAGTGAAGTAACACAGAGGTATAACGGGAAATTCGGGCCAAAAATATGGCTGGGGACTAAATTATGGTAATTTAAAAGATTTAGAGACTAAATTATAAATATGAAGATTTAGGGGACTAAATTCTAATTTTTAAAAATATAAAAGACAGATATGTAAAAACCCCTTGTTCGATGCACCACCGTTAAATATAAAAAAACTATAAACAATCTGAGGGGAAAAAATAATTTCATTAAAAAAGAATACGATCATCTTCAATTTTGTGCAGTAAGTAGTACATTTGCTATTGGGAGTATTTTAGCCTTGAAATTATTTTAATCATATCATCTTTTTTAAACACAAAAAACCTCTAACAAATCAAAATTTAAAATAAGGGTTTTTACATATTTGTCCCATACTGTTTAAAAATTAGAATTTAGTCCTCCAAATCTTCATATTTATAATTTAGTCCCCAAATCCTTTAAGTTACCTCAGTTTAGTCTCCAGCCATATTTTTGGCCCGAATTTTTCGTTATACCCCTGAGTTATTTCATTTTAGTCATCATTTCCCTCTTCCCCCTCTCTTCTTCTTCTTACTGGATTCCCCTCTCCATTATTCTCCTCCTCTCTCTTCTCTCTTCTTATTGGATTCCTCTGAGTTACTTCACTTTAAAGATTAAATGGAAGGGAAGAGAAAGAGGAGAAGAATGAAGAGGAAAACCCAATAAGAAGAAGAAGAGAGGAGAAAGAGAGAAGGGATGACTAAAATAAAGTAACTCAGGGTATAACGGAAAATTCGAGCTAAAAATATAGTTGGGGGACTAAAATGAGATAACTTAAACGATTTGGGAGACTAAATTATAAATATGAAGATTTTAGAGATTAAATTCTAATTTTTAAGGATTTAAGGGATAGATATGTAAAAACCCCTTAAAAATATTATATACACCTTCATGTTTTATTTTCGCGCATCTACAGGTGCCAAAAAAATTATATTCTTATTCCATAATTGATAAACAAGCTTCCATTTTCTATATCGAGTCAAGGTCAAGGCAAGCTCTAAAACATTGTTATTGAATTTTCTACCTTTTTAAAAAATAAAAAAATATTGTTATGAAATTTTCTACCTTTTTAAATATAGAAAAATATACGTGGGTTATCCTTATTTTCCCCTTCTAAAAAAAGAATTAACTACTTATTAAAACTCCTAGTCTTATCTAATTTATATGTTTATCTTTAATTATTTCCTATCATTAAAAAGTTGAGTCATTGAAATATAATTTTTTTAGTCAAAATAACAAACAGTAAAACCCACATGTTTTATTAATGTAAGTTTTGTTGCTAATGGAGCCCATTGCACCAAAACCGGTCCAAAACCGGTCCAAACCCGTTATGATATATATATATATATATATATATATATATATATATATATGGTGTGGTGCTAGGGTTTTGGGTGAGCCGAGAAAAGGAGGCCGGAAAGAAAAAAAAAAGAAAAAAAAAAAGGGGTGGCAGCTGAAATTATTTTTGGCCAAATCCAAACAAATTGTTGTGTTGCTCTTGATTTCGGCCAAAGGAGATTTCGGCAGGAAGGCTCTTGATTTCAGTCGAAGGTGATTTCGGCAGGAGGGCTTTGTCGCAAGGCTACTACTGTGCTTCTTTTCTTTTTTGTGGTTTTTTCTGCGGCCGAAGAACAAGGGTTTTTCTTAGGCGGACGAAGCAAAGAGGTAAATCACTGCAACAAGAGGTTAGAGTTTAATCTCAAAATCTTGTGTAATTTCTTTATGATTTCTCTTGTGGTTGAGAACTAGAAAGTTGTAATTCTCTTTTGATATAGTGAAAGTTTTTCGATCGTGTCCCTATGGACGTAGACATATTGCCGAACCACGTTAAATCTGCGTGTTCTCTGTCTCTGCTATTTTTCTCTTTGGTTAACTATTTAATTCCGCTAGTTGTTGCATTAGTATTATTCCGCTATCTTTTGCTAACAATTGGTATCAGAGCCCGGGTTCGGATCAGATTTCACTCAGATCGGTGTTGATTTTGAGTAGGAGTTATGGCGGAAGATGGGAAGGAAAATATTGAAAATTTTGATGGGACAGATTTTCAATGGTGGAAATTACAGATGGAAGATTATTTATATCAAAAAGATTTACATCAACCAGTGTTTGGAGAAAAGCCAGAAAAGATGACAGATGAGGAGTGGGAATTATTGGACAGTAGAGATTTGGCGCAGATTTGATTGTGCCTGACAAAGCAGGTTGTGCTCAACGTCTCCAAGGAGAAGACCACTTCAGGTTTGATGTCAGCGTTGGCTAAATTTTATGAGAAGCCGTATGCTTCAAATAGACTGTTTCTAATGAAAAAATTGTTCAACTTGAGAATGCCTTCTGATAGTTCAGTTGTTAATCATTTGAACGAATTTAACACATTATGGGCACAACTTGAATCCTTAGATTTTTGTCTTTACTGATGACATTAAAGGTTTGATGTTTATGTGTTCGTTACCAGATAGTTGGAGTAATGTTGTTATGGCCATCAGCAATACTTCCAATACTGCTATTAAATTTGATGATATTGTAAGTACAATTACGAATGATGAATTGATGAAAAAGAGCATGAGTGAGAGTACAGTTTCTACAAGTACTGCTCTGTCGGTTGATAATGACAGAAGAAAGGAAAAGAGTAGAAATTCAAACAGGGAATCAAAGCAAAGAGGGAGATCAAAATCTAAGGGGAAGTTCAAGAAAAATTTAGTGTATTGGAAATGTAAAATGAGGGTCATATGAAGAAGGATTGTCCAAACAAAGACAAGGAAGGAGCAAATATGGTGAATCCAAGTGAGGAGTATGATGACTTGTGCTTGCCTGCTCATACATAATCGAGATCAGATCTGTGGTTTGTGGATTCAGAGGCTTTGTTCCAATGCACTGCTCGCAGAGAATGGTTTGAGAATTATATCCAAGGTGATTTTGGGCATGTGACTATTGGTAATGGGCAGGAATGCAAGATTGTTGGTAAGGGAACAATTCAGCTAAAGTTGCACATGGTGGAAAGTTACTTTTACAAGAGGTCAGGCACATACCAGATTTGAAGAAAAATTTGATATCTGTTAGCAAACTAGATGACGAAGGTTATCAAATCTCATTTGAGAGGAAACAGTGGAAGATCAGTAAAGGAGCAATGGTAGTGGTCAAGAGTGAGAGAGTGGGAACTCTATATTTACTCTCAAGCTCGGTGGATCACGTTGTTTTTTTGGCCACCGTGAAGAATAAGAAGACTACCTTATGGCATTAGAGGCTCGGTCACTTGAGCGAAAGCGGCATAAGGGTATTGCAATCCAGAGGCATGTTGATAGAAATGAAAGATGCTAACTTTAATTTCTGTGAGAACTGTGTGTTTGGAAAGCAGAAAAGAGTTAGATTTAAGAAGGATGGCAAGGAGAAAAAACCGAGAGATTGGAGTTGGTGCATACAGATGTATGGGGGCCTTCTTCGACGAAGTCTCTTGGAGGTAATTCTTATTTTGTCACTTTCATAGATGATGCAAGTAGGAAAACATAGGTGTTTTCACTTAAGCAGAAATCCGATATCTTCAAGATCTTCAAGGTATGGAAAGTTCTTGTTGAGAATGAAACAGGTTTGCAGGTGAAATATCTGTTGTCAGACAATGGTGGGAAATTTTATAATAGGGAGTTCAATGACTATTGCTCTACCCATGGGATCAGGAGAGTAAAAACTGTACCGAGGACACCGTAGCAGAATGGCGTGGCTGAGAGGATGAATAGAACCATTTTGGAGCGAGCTCGGAGTATGAGACTACAAGCAGGTTTGCCTTTGCAAATTTAGAGAGCCGCTGTAGATACGGCAGTCTATCTGATCAACAGGAGTCCAGCTAGTATTTTAGATGGAGGACTTCCAGAGGAGGTGTGGTCTGGTAAGACTGTGAATTATTAATTCTTAAAAGTATTCGGTTGTATAGCATATGCATATGTGGATCATGAGATGAGAAAGAAACTTGATTCTAAATCTCAGAAGTGTGCATTCATTAGATACGGTGGCGACGAATATGGTTATCGCTTGTGGGATTATGAGCATAACAAGGTGATTCGTAGCAGAGATATGGTATTCAATGAGGGTTGTACGTATAAAGACCGAATGGAGAGTAAGAGTGAGAAAATAATTGAGAAAGAGCACTTGGAATTGGATGAGCCATAGGATGGGATGGATCCCATGGATAAATGAAAGGAAGAAATACCTATATTTGAAGGGGAAGAAATGGCTACACCCGAGAATACACAAGTTTCAGATGAGACCGAACAGGAGAGAGAGCCACTGACTGAAATAGATGGTTCAAGTACTTCATCAGAGAGTGTTCCCACTTTGAGGAGGAGCACGACGATAAGGAAGCCAACCCAAAAACTTTGTCTTCCATTATATCATGTTTTGTATACTGATGTAGATGAGATGTCTTTTTTGGAGGAGAATCACACATGAAAATTAGTAAAGCGACCGGAAAAGATGAAAGTATTGCATAACAAGTGGGTATACAGGGTTAAACATGAGGAAGGAGGGACACAAAGGTTCAAAACTAGACTTGTGGTGAAGGGATACGGTCAGAGAAAAGCTATTGACTTCAATGAAATATTTGCATTTGTTGTTAAGAAGACTTTTATCAGAGCAATACTAAGTATTGTGACTGTGAAAGGATTATATTTAGAGCAGCTCGATGTAAAGACTGCTTTCCTTCATGGTGATTTGGAGGAGGAAATATATATGGAACAGCCGGAGGGATATGAAGTTAAAGGAAAAAAGAATTGGGTATGTCGACTGAAAAGGAGCTTGTATGGGTTGAAACAAGCGCCGAGGCAATGGTACTTGAAATTCGACAAGTTTATATTGGATTCGGGTTTTGCCAGAAGCAATTCAGATCATTGTGTATATCTATAAAACTTTAAGGATGGTAACTTTATTATACTTACTTTGTATGTAGATGATATGCTTGTGGCAGGTACATGCATGAAGAAAATCAATGATCTGAAAAGGAAATTGGCAGGGAGATTCTCTATGAAGGACATGGGTGAGGCTAAACAACTTCTTAGAATGCAAATTACCCGAGATAAGAAAAGCAAGAAATTGTAGTTATCTCAGGAGGGGTACATCAAGAAGGTGTTAGAGAGATTCAACATGAATAATGCAAAACCGGTAACTACAGCTTTTGGTGGTTGTTGGCAGTGAAAATTTCTAAGTTAAAAGGATTTTCCACAACAGAACGCGGAGCTAATTCAATAGCCCCGCGTTTGGTTGCATTAACCCTGCGTTTGAATAAAACGCGGAGATGTCAAATAGCTCCGCGTTGATTCTGCAGTTTGGCTTGTATTAGCCTCGCGTTTGAGTAAAACGCGGAGATGATCAATAGCTCCGCGTTTTGGTTATTTAGAGCCGCGTTTTGATGCGATTAAAGCTCCGCGTAAGCAGATAACCAGAATCTCAGATTGATTGAGATTATGATTTTGGGCTTATCCAAATACCCGAATCAAGTCTAATCAGAATTCCATCAAAACTAAAATATTTGATTGGAATCCTTGATGAATGCGAGTTCTATTTAGATAGAAACTCTTGCATTAACTTTGGGCTATAAATACCTTCCTGGTGAAACCCTAAGAGCTTCTTTTTCGGCAATTGAGATATTCTTCTGAAATCTTAGAGAATTCAAGTTACGCACAGAGCCTTGAGTTCGTGAAGATCAGAGAAAACCACCATCTTCTTTCTGGAGTTCTTGAGAAGTTCGAGTTACGCAAGAGAGTCTTGAACAAATTAAAACCAGAGAAGATCGTCTATAATCGGCCGATATCTTTAAAAGAGAAGATTTCAACGTACCGATCGTCCAAAGGAACTACTATAGATCCCATCACCACAGATCCCACGATTTTATTGTAAAAGAGAGCGATAGATATAAATCCTCTCGTTTGTTCTTTTTAATCTTGTTCACTTCCGTTGTAATTCAAGCTTATTCAATGGGAGGAAGCGAAGGAACTTTTGCGACGAACAAACTGGCGACCACAGTGGGAGCCGTCTCTTTCACTAATGAAGAGATTGTGGCGCAATCGGACGTTGACTTGATCGGATCCGAAGTAGACACGCTGGTCGTTGAAATCGACCAGCAGAAGTACGAGGAGTTCCTCTCCTCCGGATCAGGTGACTTGGATGAGACACGGCACTATCGTCGTATGTACTCCAATGCCCAAGTGACGGGTAGAAAGGTATCCACCGAGAGACGGGGATCCTTGGAGACTGCGGCTATAGAGCCGGAGTTCACACGAGAAATCCTAGCCGAGGATGAGCTTCCGATTGCCGAAGAAGACTTGGGAACTGGACTGACCAGGACCCAACTCCGGAACAGGAACCGAGCGAGGTGTAGAGCCCTCAAAGCCCGCTTTGGACGCGGAGCTAACACCAGAGGACGCGAGGCTATGGTCCCCTCGCAAACTGGCTCGCGCTACCCGCAAGACCAATCTCTACCGCGTTAAACGCGAAGATACAACTTGCCTTAAAAGCAAGGAAAAGCCAGCGTGTGATTTTCCACGCGAGGCTGATACTAAGCCAAGCAAGAGACGCGAGGCTGGTAATACTGGCGAGTTACGCAAGATTCCTGACACTCGCGAGGAACGCGAGTATAAAAATTATTCAAAGCCAGCGTGTGATTCTCCACGCGAGGCTATTACTGAGCCTAGCAAGAGATGCGAAGCCAGTAAGGGTTGCGCTAGTCGCAGAATACCCAACACTCGCGAGTTACGCGAGTATAAAAATTCTTCAAAACCAGCGTGTGATTCTCCACGCGAGGCTATTACTGTGCCTAGCGAGAGACGTGAAACCAGTAAGGGTTGCGCTAGTCGCAGAATACCCAACACTCGCGAGTTACGCGATTATAAAAATTCTTCAAAGCTAGCGTGTGATTCTCCACGCGAGGCTGATACTGAGCCTAGCGAGAAACGCGAAGTCAGTAATACTTGCAATAAATGCAAGACTTCTGATACCCACGAGGAACGTGAGGACGATTGGCAGATAGTTGTCAGTCGTAAAAACCGCGCTAAGCGCGAAGCTATGATCTGCGTTAATCGCAAAGATAAGCCAGCGTGCAAGAACTTCCCTTCACGCGGGGCTATTATTCCAGAAGCTAAACTTCCAAGGACACACCAAGCCAGCGAGAAACGCGAGGCTAGTGTGGATAAGCGCGGAGCTATTCTTCAGGCCCGCAATGTGAAATGCGAGGCTATTCCTAAGCCACGCGAGGATCTGTCCGACCCCAGAGTCAGGGTTGATCAGTCAAAGAAGTTTCAATGGATTCCCAAACATTCTCAAGAGTTGAATGGACCTCTTGACTCCATGGCTAGAGGCACTGATCTAAGGGAATATCTCTCTAAGAAGAGAGGCATAGACCAACTTCAAGTTGAATATATCTGCCATTGCCAGCAACTTGTGACAGCAGTATCAGCCGTGATGGACAACTGTGGCTACAGCAAGAACAGGATATCTGTGTTCGACCGATTAAACGAGTCAAACCAGAATCCTGCTAAGAAGACAAGAACCACTTCCCTGAAACAATGGAGAGCTGTAACTTCCAACATGGTAGGAAAATGGAGAAAAATTGCAGAGACGGATGATGATTCAGAATCGAGCGATGAAGAACCTCATCGTGTTACTCGACTAAGATCAGGAGCCGTCCCGCCCCGAAATTATAAGAAGCTCGCAGGGGGTTCTTACGACGAGGGCAGCGATAATTCTGCTATAGCCTTGCCTCCATCCTCTACATCGTCTCGGCTACAGAAATCAGCATCGCATATGGTAGACAAGTCTGACGATATCAATCAGAGATTTGAAGTTCAAGAAAAGATGATTCGAGAGCAGCAAAAGATGATTGAATGACTCAAAGTTATGCTATCGAGATTTGTTGAAGATAATGCCAAAAAGGGCAAAGAAACTCTGAATGAAGAAGAACAGGAAGAGAAAACCCACTCGATGCATGAGGAAGAGGATAGATTTTCTTTCCATGATCCGCATGGCGAAAAGATAGAAAAGCTGCAGAATCAACTCGAAGCTTTAATGCGTAAAAAGGAGTTGAAAGAAGCTGGGGCCTTAAGACCGTATCCTCCTGAATGGGATATGATACCTTACCCACCAAAGTATAAGCCGCTCAAGTTAGAGCCATACGACGGGAAGGGATCGCCCAGTCAGCATATATATTACTTTTTGTCCAAAACAGGACACTTAATGGGTAATGATCTAATTATGACCAAAGTATTTGCAAGTACTTTACGAGGGCCTGCCTTCACTTGGTTCATGCAGTTGCCCCCAAGTACTATTAATACCTGGTTAGATGTCGAGAAATTATTTCTCTCACGTTTCTTTGAAGATGACACCGAGATTACGATTCATTCCCTCCTTGCAACTAGACAAGGAGAGCAAGAAGCGGTTAAAGATTTTATAGAAAGGTTCCGGGAGAAGTCCGTACATTGTAAACATGGAATGATCCAGGAAACTCTAGTCGAGACCTGTCGACACAATCTTAAGACCAATGTGCTCCTCAAAATAGGGGCCGTAGAGTCTAAGACGTGGAGGGACCTGCTCAAACAAGGAGAGCAAGCTGAAAATTTGATTCGCCGAGTTGAGGAATCCCGCAGGTCAAGAAACGCTGAGGGTAGTAAGCCATATACCCAAAACAACAGCAATAAAAATAAAGGGAAAGCAGTGATGTCGTCAGAAGCTGCTCCTCAGAAAATCGGTCCTCCACTAGAGCCGAAGCCACAAGGTCAGCGAGGATCAAGGCAAATCAGACCGCAATAAGAAAGGAATTACACTTTCAAGGCGGAACAAACGCATATCCTCTTTCACCTACTCCAGAAGAAGGGAATGCTAAAATTTCCGGAGAATAAGAAGGCAGAAGATGCTGGTAAAACTAAAGATCCCAACTACTGTCTTTATCACCGAAATGTTGGGCACCCTACCAGTGATTGTTTTTCCCTTAAGAACATAATCCAAGCACTAATATAGGCTGGAGTTCTGACACTTAAGGAAGAACAGAAGAAGGTCACTGCCAATATGGCAACCATAGTGGTTGGGACCCACGAGTTCCCCGCAGGAGTGACCCCAATCCCGAAAAGTAAGATGGTTACAAAGAATCTTGATCCGCATAACAAAACCCAAGAGGGACTTGTCCCCGTAACAACCGAGAAGGGGGAAGTTATGTGGGTTCACCCCGACTTGCTGGAAGATGAACAATGGACTACTTCAAGAGTTCAAGAGAAGAAACGGGCTGTTAATATCATTTCTGTGGATATAAAGGAAGAATATATAGCTTCGGGATCCTTCACAGATTCTGAAGAAGAACCCAAAACTATGGCCACTCATCAAGATAGGGCAAGCCCTTCCGGTACTCGATCTGGAAAGACATATCTTAAGGACTATACTAGAGTTGATCCAAAAGATATCTATGCAGAACTCGCAAAGCCTGCGAAGTAGAAAGAACTTCGTTTCCAGAAGAATCCTACCAGAGATGAAGGAGCCAAAGAAACTCCCTTCGAGTTTGACATAATTGCGCAGTTGGCTAACATCTCAGCGCGAGTGACGCTTTACGAATTGTTGAGATTATCAAAATCAACACGTGAAGCTCTAAGAGAGGCCTTGGCATACTCTGAGTCGTTCCTAGCTCAGATTGTCGAGCCGGCCATCGAAGAACGGGACTCTTGCCCCCACTGTCATCAAGTGAGGAGGCAAGTCCCACAAATCATCTTCTCTCCAGAAGACATGCAGGTGAAGAATATAAAGCATAATAGGCCTTTATATTTCACTGGATATGTCGGGTCCATAAAAGTGCACCGAATTCAGATTGATCCGGGTTCTGCACTCAGCGTCGTGCCCAGTAGATTGATGCAGCTGTTGGGGATTTTCCTTCATCGCTTGACACCTACACACACTACCATCTATGGATTCAACGCTAATAATAGCCATCCTCTTGGTAAAATCAGATTGCGGTGTTAAATTGGAGACTTGAAAACGGAGATTACATGCTACGTAATTGACGCTGATACCTCCTACAATATTTTATTGGAGCGACCTTGGATCCACGCTCATATGATAGTTCCGTCGACTCTTCACCAGTGCATGAAATATTGCGATGAGGAAAGAGAGGTCCGGACACTAATTGCGGACAAGCAGCCATTCAAAGGGTTGGAGAATTACTTCACAGATGCTGCACTCTACAAGCCAGCACATGAAATCTCCAATGACAGTCTTAGCAAGTCTCCAAAGCCCGACGACAGTGGCAATGAAGCCGACACTGAGTACGAGCTTCCTGAGGAAGACGACGGGGGTGATTATGAAATTAACCCCCACTTAGATTTTAGTCTGAGTACTGACGAGGATCTAAATGATGTAATCGAAAGTGAATGGGTTATTAATGAAAGTATAAGGTTAGTCTATGACCATGCTGTAGCTACTGAATCAGAACCCTCTTGTACTTCTACCGAAGTGGATGGCCTATTCGAACTTGAAGTTCTGGCAGCATGTCATTTGCCACTTAGGTCATCCCTCCTCGCTCAGTCTAAAATAGCTGAGAAGAAAGGTCACTACTTTGAAGTGCCTCCTCAAAGAGGATCCCAAAGGCCGATTATGTTCGGTAAAGTAATTACCTCACCTCGCCGAAAACAAAGCAGTGAAAGTGATGAGCAGACATCACCCCAATTTCACCCATATGGACAGAAGTCTCGATAGATGATGGAGAAAATGGGATATAATCTTACCCAGAAGCCGGGATTAAACTTTGGAAAAGGGCGACGGAATCTCATACCCTCATTTAGACCGAGAGGAAAGAGCCCTGATTATTATCAGAAGACCCGCAGGGGGTTGGGTTATGTATCTACTCCACCTTCGTCACCATTAAATGATAAAGAGAGTTCTTCGGCCAAAGAAGAAACATCTTCACCAGATCATGATTCAGATATAAGCACCGGTGCTTGGTTTCAATCTTTGACAATCAATATGGTTTCAGCCGCGCCAGAAAGCGACGAGGAACCAATTGACGTTCAAGATGATGCTTGGGCTAGGCATATGGATACTCTCTGGGATGTCCGCTTTGAACAGCGTGACCCGCCCACAGAAGACAAATTAATACAGGTTAACATGGGAACGGAAGAAAATTCGAAACCCATTTTTATAAGCGACACACTAACTCCTTTAGAAAAAGAGGAACTTATATCCCTTATCAAAGAGTATATAGATGTGTTCGCATGGAGTTATGAAGATATGCCTGGGCTTGACCCTCAAATTGCCACACACCGGTTAAATATGAAAGAAGATGTCAAATCTGTTAAACAGCAACAGAGGCGTTTTCGACCGGAATTGATGGAGACAATAGTTGCCGAGGTCAATAAGCTTATAAAATCCGGGTTTATCCGAGAAGAGCAGCATCCTGACTGGGTGGCTAACATAGTGCCAGTTCGCAAAAAGAATGGCAGAATCCGGATATGCATTGATTTTCGAGATCTGAACACTGCATGTCCCAAGGATGAATTTCCACTCCCCATCACCGATGTGATGATCGATAATACTTGCGGTTATGAGAGGATGTCTTTTATGGATGGCTTCTCAGGTTATTACCAAATCAAGATGCACCCAGATGATGAAAAGTATACAGCTTTCAGAACGCCACTGGGGGTATACTATTATACGGTGATGCCATTCGGATTAAAGAATGCAGGTGCCACCTACCAATACGCAATGAGTGCCATATTCATAGAACACCTGCGCAGAACAGTGGAGTGCTATGTGGATGAATTAGCAGTCAAGAGCAAAGACAAAGAAGATCATCTTCATGATTTAAGAGTGGTCTTCGATCTTATGCGGAAACATCACCTGAAGATGAATCCTACCAAGTCGTTCATGGGGGTATCCCGCGGGAAGTTTCTGGGGTTCATAATAACTTCAAAAGGAATTTTCCTCGACCCTGAAAAGGTAAAAGCGATTAGCGAAATGCCGCCTCCTTGCAATCTTAAGAAATTAAGGGGATTACAAGGAAAGCTCGCTTATATTCGGCGCTTCATATCTAACTTATCTGGACGATGCCAACCATTTTCCAAACTTATGAAGAAGGGAGTGTCTTTCATATGGGATGAGGCATGTCAGCAGGCATTTGATGACCTCAAGGAGTACCTTACTAAGCCTCCTGTACTAATGGCACCAGCCCCTGGGCAGCCCTTCCTTATATATGTAAGGGCCATGGATAATGTTTTAGGAGCATTACTTGCTCAATATAATGAGCACGGCCATGAACATGCCCTCTACTATTTAAGTAGAACAATAATTGGGGCCGAACAGCGGTAAACCCCTATCGAAAAGGAATGTTTAGCCCTAGTGTTCGCCGTTCAGAAAATGCGACACTATCTTTCTGGGCAAACGATTCACATCATATCACGGGTTAATCCCCTGAAGATTCTGATGACAAAACCAGGGGTTTTAAATGGCCGACTGGCAAAATGGGCCTTGCTACTGTCGCCCTATAACATACATTTCGTTCCTCAAAAGGCGACGAAGGGCCAGGCAATTGCCGATTTTCTTGCAGACCACCCAATTCGGTCTAATACCAAACAGATGTCAGGGGTCAACACAGTTAGCAAAGAGCAACCTTGGCAAATGTTCTTTGATGGCGCTGCCAGACGATCTGTTGCTGGAGTGGGGGTTGTGCTAATATCCCCACATAAACATATATTGCCTAACGGTTACTCATTAACAGAACCGTGCACTAATAATGTAGCGGAGTACAACGCGCTCATTATCGGCTTAAAAATAGCTCTGCAACTAGGGGTGAACCATCTAGAGGCATATGGAGACTCTAAGCTCATCGTCAATCAGATGACAGGAGAGTATGAAGTCAGACATGAAGCCCTCATCCCATATCATCAGCTAGCTATTGAGCTAGCAGGATATTTTGAACAATTTTACATATACCACATATCTCGAAATGAGAACATATATGCAGATGCTCTTGCAGCATTAGCCGCAACACTGGCAATCCCGCCAGGTGAAGCTAAAAGCATCACCATTGGTGGTAGAGAACTGCTCCACCCAGACGTGGTATCTCAAGCCGAAGAGGTATGCCAGATTGGCTTAAAATTAGAACCCCGTGATTAGCGATTTCCGTTTGTGGATTATGCCTTACATGGGATATTACCAGAAGATCCTAAGGAAGCCACCTCAATAAAGAGGAAGGCCCAAAGATTTTATTATGACTATAAACTTCAGACTTTGTATAGAAAGTCAAGAGGTGGTCTATTGCAACGCTGCATATCGAAAGCAGAAGCAGAACAAGTGCTGAAAGAAACACATGATGGAGTATGTGAAGCTCATCAGATAGTCCCAAACTTGGAGACCGTATAAGAAGGCTAGGGTACTACTGACCGAGCATGGTTATGGAAGCAATGGCATACGCTAAACGATGTCATGCATGCCAAATACATGCCAATTTTATTCATCAACCCCAAGAATACTTGCACAATACCGTCGCAAGCTGGCCATTTGAGGCCTGGGGAATGGAGATCGTGGGGCCAATAACTCCCCCGTCATCCAGAGGACATCGGTTTATTCTTACAATAACCGATTATTTTTCAAAATAGGCCGAAGCCGTGCCCATGAAAGAGGTGAAGACGACAGATGTGATCAAGTTCGTCAAGCATCATGTCATTTACGGCTTTGGCATCCCCCGACGGATTATTCATGATAATGGTCCGCAATTCATTAGTCAGGGATTCTCCAGATTCTGCAATAAGTTCAGAATCAAAGATATTGCTTCAACGCCGTATAACCCCGCGGCTAATGGGTTAGCTGAAGCTTTCAACAAGACGATTATTAAACTCCTTCGGAAGTTCGTCTCTTCTAATAAACGAGATTGGGATGAAAAGCTAGGAGAATGCCTGTGGGCTTATCGCACCACCGTTCGCACCCCGACCAAAACTACCCCATTCTCTTTGGTTTAAGGAAGTGAGGCTATCTTGCCTCTTGAAATCCAGATACCATCCTTGAGAGTGGCTTTAGCCACAAAGATGACGACAGAAGAGCGCCATCAGCAAAGATTGCAAGAACTAGAGGCGATAGATGAAAAACGTCTCAGGGCTCAACAGCAAATTGAGTTGTATCAAGCCCGAATATCTCAAATGTTCAATAAGAACGTCAAGCAAAGGACATTTAAATAAGGAGACTTGGTTTTGGCTGTTAAAAGGCTAATGGTGCTAACCCACAAGACTAAGGGTAAGTTTGAACCCAAGTGGGAAGGACCGTTTATTGTGGAGACAGTATACTCCAGTAGAGCCTATCGCTTAATGAATCAAGATGGCGACAGAATGATGATGCCGATTAATGGCAAATTTCTGAAGAAATACTATTCTTAGTAACCCTGGAGATACGAGTCGTTTCTTTTCTTAGGCATGCGCATTGTGTGCCTCTGACCTAAACCTGGTGCGTTTGGTTCTCAAGTTTGAACCACCTCCAGTCTTTTTCTTAGGCATGTGCATTGTGCGCCTCTGACCTAAACCTGGTGCCTTTGGTTCTCAAGTTTGAACCACCTCCTGACTTTTTCTTAGGCATGCGCATTGTGCGCCTCTGACCTAAACCTGGTGCGTTTGGTTCGCAAGTTTGAACCACCTCCAGTCTTTTTCTTAGGCATGCGCATTGAGCGCCTCTGACCTAAACCTGGTGTGTTTAGTTCTCAAGTTTGAACCACCATCAGTCTTTTCCTCAAGCATGCGCAGTTTGGCGCCTCTGACCTAAACCTGGTGTGTTTGGTTCTCAAGTTTGAACCACCTCCAGTCTTTTTCTTAGGCATGCGCATTGAGCGCCTCTGACCTAAACCTGGTGTGTTTGGTTCTCAAGTTTGAACCACCATCAGTCTTTTCCTTAGGCATGCGCAGTTTGGCGCCTTTGACCTAAACCTGGTGTGTTCGGTTCTCAAGTTTGAACCACCTCCAGTCTTTTCTTAGGCATGCGCATTGAGCGCCTCTGACCTAAACCTGGTGTGTTTGGTTCTCAAGTTTGAACCACCATCAGTCTTTTCCTTAGGCATGCGCAGTTTGGCGCCTCTGACCTAAACCTGGTGTGTTTAGTTCTCAAGTTTAAACCACCTCCAGTCTTTTCTTAGGCATGCACATTGAGCGCCTCTGACCTAAACCTGCTGTGTTTGATTCTCAAGTTTGAACCACCATCAGTCTTTTTCTTAAGCATGCGCAGTTTGGCGCCTCTGACCCAAACCTGGTGTGCTTAGTTCTCAAGTTTGAACAGCCCCCAATCTTTCTTTTAGGTATGTGTAATTAAGCACCTTTGACCTAAAAAGTATGAATTGCCCAATACTTTTATAGTAATGGGAAGAGAACCAGTTTCTGGCCAACCCATCATACTGGGGTAAAAGTATGAATTGCCCAGTGCTTTTATAGAAATGGGAAGAGAACCAGTTTCTCGCCAACCCATCATACTAGGGTAAAAGTATGAATTGCCCAGCGCCAACTAGGCAATGGGAAGAGAATAAGTTTCTCGCCAACCCATCATACTGGGGTAAAAGTATGAATTGCCCAATGCTTTTATAGCAACGGGAAGAGGAGATTAAATTCCTCGCCAACCAATCATATTGGGGTAAAAGTATGAATTGCCCAGCGCCAACTAGGCAATGGGAAGAGAACAAGTTTCTCGCCAACCCATCATACTGGGGTAAAAGTATGAATTGCCCAATACTTTTATAGCAATGGGAAGAGAACCAGTTTCTCGCCAACCCATCATACTGGGGTAAAAGTATGAATTGCCCAGCGCCAACTAGGCAATGGGAAGAGAACAAATTTCTCGCCAACCCATCATGCTGGGGTAAAAGTATGAATTGCCCAGCGCCAACTAGGCAATGGGAAGAGAACAAGTTTCTCGCCAACCCATCATACTGGGGTAAAAGTATGAATTGCCCAATGCTTTTATAGTAACGGGAAGAGGAGATTAAATTCCTCGCCAACCCATCATATTGGGGTAAAAGTATGAATTGCCCAAAGATTTTATAGCAATGGGAAGAGAACCAGTTTCTCGCCAACCCATCATACTAGGGTAAAAGTATGAATTGCCCAGCGCCAACTAGGCAATGGGAAGAGAACAAGTTTCTCGCCAACCCATCATACTGGGGTAAAAGTATGAATTGCCCAATGCTTTTATAGCAACGGGAAGAGGAGATTAAATTTCTCGCCAACCCATCATATTGGGATAAAAGTATGAATTGCCCAGTGCCAACTAGGCAATGGGAAGAGAACAAGTTTCTCGCCAACCTATCATACTGGGGTAAAAGTATGAATTGCCCAATGCTTTTATACAATGGGAAGAGAACCAGTTTCTCACCAACTCATCATACTGGGGTAAAAGTATGATGCCCAGCGCCAACTAGGCAATGGGAAGAGAACAAATTTCTCGCCAACCCATCATACTGGGGTAAGAGTATGAAATTAACTACCCAATGCTGATTAAAGGCAAAAGGGAGAGGAAATAAATTCCTCGACAACTCACCATACTGAGGGGAATAGCATGGCTAGCCCAACTCAAACGGTAGTTGGTAAAGGCCAATCAAACCCGTTAATAGCTGGAAAAATTCCCATAAAACTTATCATAAAAATAGGTAAAACTACTTTTTGATGACAGGTTATTTGTTGAGCAGGAAGATTTCTTGGCCAATCAATGAAAGAATCAAAAGGTAGTTACTATTTATTCATCATTTAAAGAATGAAGTTACAAAAGAAGTCTGAGAACCAATAAAGACCTTTTATTATAAGTTCTCATTACAAAAAGAATGAAGAATAAAAGAAAACTATGGATCTCCGAGATGCTTTAACTTACTCATCGCTTCGTCAACCACTCGACGACGAGTTGCCTCTATAGAGTGTTGAGCCTGCCGGAGTAGATCATCATCATCATTCATTCCAACTTGGTGGATGAGATGCTGCCAAGACTCTTCCATAGTACGGCTTCTTATTGTTTCCTCCTGATCAATTTGCTCCCGTTGAAGGATCAGCGCTTCCCGCTTCTTAACAGTTTCCCCTAAATGGAGCTCGCTCTCTACTAAGATCGCCCGAGTATTGGCAATGGCCTCCTGGGCGCTGAGAATGGCAGCCTGGCTCCCCTCAATTTCAGAGTTCACCAACTCCAAATCTCTAAGAATAGACTCCCGACTAGCCCGGAACCCTGCTAACGCTCGAGACCACTCTTCTTCTTGGCGCTTCAACTCTTCTCGACGAGCAATCAACTCCGCCCGAAGACGAGCCCATTCAATCCCAGTAATAGACTCAACATCCGCTTGGCGAACTGTGTTGAGTATGTTCATTTGCTCCTCCAAGATTCCAAAACGAGCCCGGTAAGGAGCTGCTCGGTCTCGTCCCCCAACTTCTTCGATGTTTTCCAAATAGCGGAATAATATTGGACGTGCAAAGTTGAAGAAGTCATGGCCAGCAAGGACCGTCTCGATGCATCTCCTTAGTAAACGCATAAAGTCAACGACACTCAAGTTGAAAAGTTCTTCAGGAGGATTTGAAGTGTCAACAGACCAAACAGGTAATGATAAGGAAGATGTCACGGGCAGGGGAGCAGTGGCTAGCGGTGTCAAAGAAGAAGCCCGTCCTTGTACCAGGTTCATGACATGCGGGGCCAGTAAAACCAATGCAGATCTGGTGGAATCAGGAACCTGAGAAGGAGGGCTGCTAATACAAGTCACCCGGGGAGCGCCACCAACAGGAGAAGATGAGGGGGTATCTCCACCAGAAACTCCTCCGATGGCAGAAGAAGGTTCAAATGAGAACTTTAAATTCTCCTCATCCCCGACTGGAAGACTAGAAGCCGGGGGAATTACAGGTGTCTCAACAGCCATTATAGTAGAAGACGTTAGAATCGCTGACTGAGAAAAAGAAGGCACACCAACGACTGTGGGAAATGTCTCAGTGGAACAGACTGGCGTTGGAGATGGCATGCTAGGAGAAGGTGTAGCCTCATTAGCAGCAGTTGCGATAATAATCTCAGTTCTCTCATCACTTCCCAATTCGTCAATTGGGGGAATTGAAGAGGAAACAGAGGCAGGAGCCGGTGTGGAATAATCAGCCGTAAACTCGCCAGCAGAGCTACCCACACCACCAACGGAGCCGGAATGGTCCATTCTATCGTCAGACTCTACTTGGGTAGTCGAATGCATTGGCGAGAGAAGTTGACCACCTGCATGTCAGAAGACCAGAAAAGCAGTGTTACGTTAAATAATAACGGGCAAAAGATAAAATGTTAAGGGCCATACCAAGCGATACAAGTCCAGTTGTCAGACTTGAAGGGGGAGCCACTGTCGTTTCCAACAATGTACCCGTCTCGCTACCCGTTAGTTGCGCCACAGGTTCTGCCTCAGGCTCTACGGCCGAAGGAGCCGAAACCTCAGCAACGCTTGGAGCTTTAGCAGGTTCATCATCCCTTGCCAACGCTGGGGGTACAGCTGAAGTCAACAAGTCGGAAGCAAATTTGATAGCTACTTCTTCGGAGGCTATCAAAGTCCCCTGTGCCAGTTTTTGCTTCTTACCCGGCCTTTTCTTTAAAGTGTCGCGGCGTTTGAGAGTTGGACTAAGAGACGACTGACAACAGGCTGAGGAGCTCCACCAGCACCAGTATTGTCGTCATCATCACCGCATCATCGTCTGATTCGCTGGCGTCCGAAAGCTCAGCCGCAGCGCCAAGGAATTCTTCCATTCCTTTTATTCTTACTCTAGAAGCACCCTGGAAGCTAATGTAGAAGGCTTCAATCTCTTTGCAACAACTGCGATTGAGAGAGAAGCCGGACACATCAGCGTTTGCAATGCTGAACCATGTGCAGAAGCTGAGGGTCATTGCCAGTTCTGGCGACTTTTGGGGCAAGGAGAATTCAGCCTCGGTTCCGCCCGCTGCAAAATGGAACCAGCCACGGGCACCTTCATACAAGTCTCCCTCGTGAGCAAGATCTTTATTTGGATTACCCACATAGAGTTGAGAGTATCCAAACTGGCGAGCAAAGCGACTCGGAGTATATGGCTCGATCTGACACTTGAGATCTTGACGATACACCAAGTGTCCGGGACGGATGTTGAGAAGCCACCAGAACGCTCCTGCAGATAAAGTAGTGAACTTATCTGCTCCCACGGCATCCTTCAGCCTCATCCCATATCCTCCGCCAGGGAAGTCGGGGAAACATCTGAAGATCTCATAATTCTGAAAGCCACGGAGAGTTTTCCGAATTTGAGACATATAATTCTGCTTCCATGAAGAGCGTTCATACAGTTCTACAAAGAAGCACTTTTTGCCTGAACGACGCTCTGGTGCATTCATTAAAGAGGGACAGTGCAGGACGAGCCACGCCATCAAATAGGTGTAGGGCATTTCCACCCTAGGGTTTGGAGTTTTCGGCTGGGCAGTCTCTTTCGATTTGCCCTTTCTTTTCCCCTTGACCCTAATAGTGGGGAGGAAATCACGACAGAGCACCATCAGTCTATACTGCAAATTGCATACCATGGCGGGAAGGAGTCCAAGGGGTCGGCCGTATGCAAGAAGAACCGCGGGATATACCACGGTCACTGTGATTGCTTCCTTGGGTAACGACGACACGACGCATCTCTTAAGCCACAGTATCAAAAACCCGGCAATGAGACCTCTGTTGGAGACCGGAAACTGGGCTTGATAGTGATAGCTCTTGAATGAAGTGCCAGGACCGTATCCATTCTCATGGGATTCAGTGGTATAATATAATAGGTGGCAGCCCTTAGCAATGCGGTGATCAATCTCTGAGCCATAGACGGGTGGATGGCCATGGATAGTCGTTGAACTATCCTTAGAATTCAGGTTGGCAAAAAAGTATTCGGCCCATTTCTTATGACCGATACCGTGGTTATGCGCACCCGTTAAGTCAGCGCAAATATGATAATGGCACATCATCTCCTAGTATGTGGCATAGATGCGCTCATCCCTCGCCAGTAGCATGTTCAACTCATCGGTGGTAGGGATATACTCCTCGCAAGGGATTTCGCCCATTGAGAGCCCAGAAACCCCAAACATCTCGTGGAGAGCGAACCCTAGCTCACCCACTGGTGTAAAGAAAGTACAGGTCTCAGGGTTATACATCTCCAAGAGGCAGTAAAAGTGATAAGCACTCTGGGAAAACCCGAATTGGACATTCCTGATGGCTTTATACAAGCCAATATCCTTTAAAATGGGCTCGTGGGAATCCAGCATGTACTGAACAAGGCGTGCCCACCACATATTGTTAGAAGAATGAATCCAGCCAGGCATCCTGAAGTCGCTAGCAGGGTACTGACCATCCTTCGCCAGGAACTCACTTAAGAAAGTTCGGGCACGAGATGGGACTTCTCCTACTGGAAGCTCCTTGCCAAATCGGCCTGGAAGTAAGCCAGTAATGCATCTGGGGGAACCATCTTGATGAACCCCTTTTGCACCAAATTTGCCTGTTGGGACGCCATCTTGCTCTTGAGTCTGTCCCCACTTTAATTCCCGAGGCATCGCTAGCCTCTGAAGATAGACCAGAGGATAGCTACGATCCATTCTAGACAGAAACATCAGCATTTCGCCTGAGTTATATAGCCAAACGTTCTCCTCTTCAGAAAGAATCTCATCTGATTGATCCATCTGGTCTCCAAAGAGGAAGGCGGGTTTCTCCATCGCCTCTCTGTTCACGTTTTCAAAAGCAGCATCAGTTATCATTTCTCGAGCAGTGGTGGGATGATACTTGATCAACTTCTCCTTGCGATCCTTCGGGTCTGGCTTGTACGAGGGCAAGATGGTAGTGAAACGGAATTGGCCTGAAGGATCAGAGCCTCCAACAAAACCGAAGTAATTCTTGTGGGGAAGAGATTCCATCGAATACCCTACTGCACAAAGAAACACCAGAGTTAGAGAAGTTTCTCTAGGGCAGAATATTTCTCTAAGTATGGACGCGCGAAGCTAAAAATTAGAACGCCCGAAGTTAAGAATAGCGCCGCGCGAAACTAAAGATTAGACCGCGCAGAAGTCAAAATAGCCTCGCGTTTCAGTGCGACTGCTACTTAAAATAGCCTCGCGTTTCAGCGCGACTGCTACTTAAAATAGCCTCGCGTTTCAGCGCGACTGCTACTTAAAATAGCCTCGCGTTTCAGTGCGACTGCTACTTAAAATAGCCTCGCGTTTCAGCGCGGCTGCTACTTAAAATAGCCCCGCGCTTTAAACGCGAGGATGACGCGATAACTTCGCGTAAAAAGAAAGTCAGAGACTTTTCTCCTTCTCCAAGCCTTACAGCAGGAGTACGGCGATCTCGCCGGTAAAAGAGTTGATTGATCAGTTAAAATTAAGCCAAATCACTCTAGAAATGTTCTAAAGAGTCTCGATGAAAAGATTCTTACCCCCGATGGGCGAAATGTGGGTTGGCGCGTCGCTGCCTTGGCCGCCGCCACCACTGCTTGCGCCAGTCGCCGATGATGGAGCCGCTCGAGAAGTAGCACAAGTCTTGGGTGCCATTGTTGAGAAAAATCGACTGAAAATCTGGAGAAACTCGGTCGGAAGAAGATCGGGTCGCCTGAACTCTGATCACCTGAATCTCTAAGTTTCTGAAAAATTCTAAAATAAAGTGAGAAGGATAAGGAATAGAGATTTCATTTAAAATGTAAGAAACTGCCTCTTGGAATTCGGTGCGAGTTTCGGAGAAAGTGACTAGTCAGTTACTCTCTAAAAACGTGAAGCTATTAGCCTCGCAGGATGATGGAAAACGCGAAGTTGTTTTACTCCGCGCAGCTTTACAAAACGCGAGGATAGCCTGTGTCTTAGCTTCGCGTTCTCATGGAAAAACTTAGATTTTTGACGAGTGCAATTAGGCGCTTCCATCTAAGTTAAAATGATCCTTATCCGATCATTTGGATTAGTAATCTAAGTCACGCAGAAGTGTCTTAGACTATTTTACCAAAATTATTGACCATCTGTTTGTTGAGTAAGCAAAATTATTGAAGCTAACAGATAGAGAGGAAAATAATTTGCTCTTTATTCATAAAAGAAGAGATTACAAAGAGGGAGTTATAGCTCTCCCAAAAGCCTTTACATAATCAACTCATCAATAACCAAACAGTAAGACTTCTCTACGGGGTGTTGAAGCTCAGTTCCCTGGTTCACATACAAAAGAATTCCAGATTTCTCTACGGGATGCTGAAGCTCAGTTCCCTACTTCACATGCAAAAGATCTCCTTTGCAAATGTCAATTAGGATCTGTCATCCGAAATGAAGCACGAGAGGAAAGGAAAGTGCTGCACTGAAGCACAATTCTGCACTGCAAGTGCTGCAGCTCCCTATTTACAGCCCCTTCAGGAGTTTATCTCTCGGAGCCAGAGCTTGAAACCTGCAACTATGTTGTAAAGCATATGCTTCTGACTTCCTTAGAGTTACTTTTGATGAAGATCGATGGACCCGCGTACATTCCTCTTCAGAAAGAACTGGACTTACTGCAAAAGGAACAGAGTTTCCAAAAGAGTGAAAACGCGGAGCTAAATTAACTCCGCGCACAGTTGAAGAAATAGCCTCGCGCTTTAGACGCAGAGGTGGATGCGATAAGTTCGCGTAAAGGAGGGCCAAAGTTTCTCTCTGCTGTTTCCTTCTCTTTCATGGCCATCGCGACTGCTAATCAAAGATAGCCTCGCAATTCATCGCGACTGCTAATCAAAGATAGCCTCGCAATTCATCGCGACTGCTAATCAAAGATAGCCTCGCAGTTCATCGCAACTGCTAATCAAAGATAGCCTCGCGGATTCATTGAGACTACTAGTAAAGCCCCGCGTTTCAAGTGCAGGGACGACACAATAAAACGGCGATCTCGCCGACAACATAAGCAATCGTCCAGATTAAACCAAGCCAAAATATCTCAGAATGGTTCTTAGAAAACCAAGAGATGAGGTTTTTACCTTCGGAAGACGCTGCGTAGACTGGTTCACCGTCGCGTTTACTTCCATAGCCGCTGACATTAACACCGGCCAACTTGCGAAAAGCCAAACTCCTCTGGAGAGACATCCAATGGAGAGTTGAACGAAGATCAGTTGAAGATCATTCGTGAGTCACTCGAGTTCTCAGAAATTCTTCGGATGAGATGAAGAAGAAGATGAGCCGGGAGCTCTATTTAAATAGAATTTCCGTCGCTTGGTATTCGGCATAGAAATTCAGGGTAATTAATGACATAATTACTCATTTCACTGAAGACGAAGTGAAGCTGATTAGCTCCGCGTAAGTGAGCAAATAATGCGAGATAGACTTGGTATTCTAACTCCGCGTTTCAGTTTAGATATCCAAAGTATTTCAAAATCTGCTGAAGTCTAAGCCATTTTGAAAACTTTGGAGGGGGTTCTGTTGGCAGTGAAAATTTCTAAGTTAAAAGGATTTTCCACAACAGAACGCGGAGCTAATTCAATAGCCCTGCGTTTGGTTACATTAACCCTGCGTTTGAATAAAACGCGGAGATGTCAAATAGCTCCGCATTGATTCCGCAGTTTGGCTTGTATTAGCCTCGCGTTTGAGTGAAACGCGGAGATGATCAATAGCTCCGCGTTAGCTCCGCGTTTTGGTTATTTAGCATCGCGTTTTGATGCGATTAAACCTCTGCGTAAGCAGATAATCAGAATCTCAGATTGATTGAGATTATGATTTTGGGTTTATCCAAATACCCGAATCAAGTCTAATCAGAATTCCATCAAAACTAAGATATTTGATTGGAATCCTTGATGAATGCGAGTTCTATTTAGATAGAAACTCTTGCATTAACCTGGGGCTATAAATACCTTCCTGGTGAAACCCTAAGAGCTTCTTTTTCGGCAATTGAGATATTTTTCTGAAATCTTAGAGAATTCAAGTTACGCACAGAGCCTTGAGTTCGTGAAGATCAGAGAAAATTACCATCTTCTTTCTAGAGTTCTTGAGAAGTTCGAGTTACGCGAGAGAGTCTTGAACAAATCAAAACCAGAGAAGATCGTCTATAATCGGCCGATATCTTTAAAAGAGAAGATTTCAACGTACCGATCGTCCAAAGGAACTACTATAGATCCCATCGCCACAGATCCCACGATTTTATTGTAAAAGAGAGCGATAGATATAAATCCTCTCGTTTGTTCTTTTTAATCTTGTTCACTTCCGTTGTAATTCAAGCTTATTCAATGGGAGGAAGCGAAGGAACTTTTGCGACGAACAGTGGTCAGTTCAAACTGTCAAAAGAGAAAGGTGTTAAGACAGATGAGGAGACGAGACACATGGAGAATGTGCCTTATTCATCAGCCGTTGGGAGTCTCATGTATGCAATAGTGAGTACAAAACCAGATATTGCACATGCAGTGAGAGTAGTGAGTAGATTCATGAAGAACCCTGGGAAGGAACATTGGCAAGCGGTGAAGTGGATTTTCAGGTATTTGAAAGGTACTTCAAATTATTGTTTTTGTTTTGGGGGTGATAATATTGATGTGCAAGGTTTTGTGGATTCGGACCATGCGGGTGATAGAAACAATTGCAGAAACACCACAGGTTATGTCTTTACTGTCGGAGGGACAGCGGTAAGCTGGGTTTCAAGATTACAATTAATTGTTGCAACTAGTGATAGTCAGAGTGCAATTCATCTTGCTAAGAACTCAGTGTATCATTCAGGGACTAAACATATTCACTTGAGATATCACTTCATTATATCCTTGTTAGAGGATGCCTAATTGAAGTTGGAGAAGATTGAGGACAATAAGAATCCTGCAGATACGTTGACAAAGCCGGTTGATGAAAAAAAATTGAGCTATTGCTCAACTTTGGTACATTTGTGTTGAATGCTGAAAGTGAAACTTTAAACGATCGAGATAAAAGTTTTGGACACTAGGATTATCATGTACAGAGATTACAATTTTAGCAATGGGTCTCCAAGTGGGAGATTGTTGCTAATGGAGCCCATTGCCACAGTGGGTTTCGGTCTACTGAAACGGGTTCAAAACCGGCCCAAGCTCATTATGATATAATATATGTATGGGGTGTGATGCTAGGGTTTTGGGTGAGCCGAGAAAAGGAGGCCGGAAAGAAAAGAAAAAAAAAGGTGGCAGCTGAAATAATTGGCTGAAATTATTTTTGGCCAAATCCAAACAAATTGTTGTGTTGCTCTTGATTTCGGCTGAAGGAGATTTCGGCAGGGGGGCAGGAGGGCTCTTGATTTCAGTCGAAGGTGATTTCGGCAGGAGGGCTTTGGCGCAAGGCTGCTACTGTACTTCTTTTCTTTTTTGTGGTTTTTTCCGCGGCTGAAGAACAAGGATTTTTCTTTGGCGGTCGAAGCAAAGAGGTAAATCACTGCAACAAGAGATTAGAGTTTAATCTCAAAATCTTGTGTGATTTCTTTGTGATTTCTCTTGTGGTTGAGAACTAGAAAGTTGTAATCCTCTTTTGATATAGTGGAAGTTTTTCGATCGTGTCCCCGTGGACGTAGGCATATTGCCGAATCACGTTAAATCTGCGTATTTTCTGTCTCTGCTATTTTTCTCTTTGGTTAACTATTTGATTCCACTGATTGTTACATTAGTATTATTCCGCTATCTTTTGCTAACAAGTTTGGCTAGAAGAAAAGAAGAAGAAAACTGAAGCGAAAATCAAAAAGAGAATAACATGTTAGAATTCATGTTAATCCATTAATTTTTTTTTGAGCTAAAAATTAAGGAGAATCTATTTGTCAATTACATTATATTCACTTATTCAAATCTTTGAATAGAGTGAATGTAAATTGGTTTAAAGAACAAAACATGAACGGGTGTAAATAGCCGAACGGATGCTACTATTGAAACGAGTGTGACCGTTCGAATGGTGTGACTATTACAACGGATGCTAATGGTTAAATTGTGTAATAATTCAAATATAAGCGGATGTAACATTTTGAAATGTTACAATAGTTCATACACTATTTGGCCAATGGATATATGTTTGAAAGACAAACATGAAGGGTGACCACTTGAATAGTTGTAATTGTTCATACACCAATTAGATTTCAAACAATACGATTCACATTATTTTACCACAAAAAATTGTGTCCGTTAAAGAGTTTATAAATAGGGCTGTCTAGTTTCATTTTAAAAACACAGTTTTCATTTATTTTCTCCTTCTTCTACAGACAAGAAAACTTTGTCTCTAGATAGCAGTTTTCTATTTCCAGAAGAATTGTCCTGTCATGTTCTGTCATGCATTACACCATACAAACAGAGAGTGTTTTTTATTCAGATTCGTTAGAGGCAATAGAATTGCTACTTCTTTTCTGTTACAGAAAGATCGTTGTTTCCTGAAAGACTGATACCCACTATAATCCAAAAGCGTATTGATAGAGAGTGAGATGGTTTTAAGGAGATAGTGTTCAATGCTAGTCTCGATTATCTACCAAATATTATCCAAATTGCAATCATCTTTTGTATACAATCGTCTCCCAATCAGTAAAGTATTTTAATTCAGTTTTCATTCATACATTGTTCTGTTTGGATAATTAGAATAATAACTTATACACACACTTATATACAATTCTGATTCCTTTCTAAAGTAAATTGTATACATATAAAATAACAATCAGACTTTTCTCTAAAATTATCAAATAATAATTCAACTTCAAGTAGACAACAATCGTTCTAATCTTAATTATTTTTATACAGTAGTAATTCTGTCTAATAAAACAACCAACCAACATAACATACATTTATAATTTCAATAAGGTGAATGATTTATTTTCAATTTCACCTAGGGTTTCCTTACAAGTTTGTGCTTGAGTCATTCCTCTTCTTTTTTGGCATTTTGAGTCTCTTTCTCAATTTTCTCTCCGTTCTCGATGATAGGCTCCAATAAATCATCCACCCCTTCCTTTATTTTATCAACCTGTAATAGTAATTAAACTTGAGAAAAAAATCAGAAAAAAAAATGCTGACGTAGTTAATATTTTTTTTATCTTTAAAAAAAAGTTAATTTGATAATTAAACAAGAAAATTTTACGATACCTTTTATAGCGAAAAAGTTCTTAATTATTTCTATTTCTTTGAATAAAAAATTGGCTCATAGACGGGTCTACTACCATCCCTAAATACCAGCATTTTAAATTTAATTATATGCTTAACTTTGAATGTATACATACATATGACTTCGATCAGAGGAATAATTAGAAATTTCGATCTAATATATTAAGTTATTTGGATATATATAATTAAGAGGGAGTTTGGCAATATATATATATATATATATATATATATATATATATATATATATATATATATATATATATATATATAGAGGAAATGGGAAATACACCGGCGGTGAAGGGAGTTCCTTCACCGCCGCTTAGGTGGCCCAATAAAATTATTATACGTGGCGCTACTTAAAATAACAAATAAAATAACTCTCTTAAATACCCCTTGAGTGGCACCACATGTAATAATTTTATTGGGCCACCTAAGCGGCAGTGAAGGAACTCCCTTCACCGCCGATGTATTTCCCGTTTACTCTTATATATATATATATATATATATATATATATATATATATATATATATATATATATATATATATAAGAGAAAAATGGAAATAAGTTGACCGTTTACACAAATTACCTTAATTACAGTTCATTTCCACTATATCCAATAAACTTTTTTTAAATAACTTCTTTTGGATTATGATCTCGACCTCCTACGGTTCATTTATACCTGATTTCTTCAGTTTTAATTTTGATTTGGTTCTTCATCAAGTGGACTAAATTTTAACGGTTTTAAATAAATAAACATTTTGTATCAACTTGATGAAAGTGTAAATGAACTCCAAAATTCTTGAAATTTAATCTTGTTACAGTTAAATAGATAGATATTCTAATTCTATAAAAAGTTTCAAGGAAAAATCATTAGATTACTGTATTTTTGCCGCTATCTCATATAATTTTTTCTGAGCTGGCGGTTCACCTACAGTAATTGAAGTGGAAAGTAGTTTAGCATCAATATGGAGAGGACCTTGGTGATGAATTCTTCTATTTTCTCTGCACCCTCTTCTACTTTTTCTGCGAATTGTTCAACCTCTAAGACTTCTTGCTTTAGTTTACTACCACTGGGGAGGGCATCCGCGATGTTAGTGGCTACTTTCTCTACCACCTCGGCCATCTTCTCCACTGTCCCCACTGCAGTCGCTGCAGCCTTCTCCACACCACCTAAAAAGAAATACAACATATATTTACGTAAACCTAAGTATGTCGAGATAAGAAAAAAAAAAAATGAAATAAGAATTAATATATTAGAAAATATTTAAATTTTCATAATTTTTTTCATCACTCTGGTAAAGATCTCTCCAAATTGGCTATGCATACCCATCGATACTATTTTATCTTTTGAATACGAAAAAAACTATTTAAATTGCTTCTAGGCAAAAATAAGAAAATAAAATAAAGTGAAACATTATGATTACTATTATATAAGAGAAAACAACGGAAAATTTACCGGTCTCTTCACCGCCGCTTAGCTGGCCCAATAAAATTATTACATGTGATGTCACCCAAACTAACAAATAAAATAATTTGCTTAACTGTCATTTGAGTTACGTCACGTATAATAAATTTATTGGGCTTAAGCAGCGCTGAAGTAACTCCCTTCACCGCTAGTGAATTTCTCGTTTACTCATTATATAATTGGGTTATTTACAGATTTATCTCTTAAATCTTTATAAATTATAATTTAGTCCCCCAAATATTCATATTTAGGATTTAGTCCCTCAAATACTCTAAGTTACTACAATTTAGTCACCCTCCCTAACTTTCGTTAGTCCAGTTTATTTTTGACCTGATTTTTCTATTTTACCCCTCCTTAATTTCTTCTTACATCTTCCTCCTCTCTTCTCCTTCCCTCTTCCTCCTCTCTTCTACTTTTTTTTATTGGGTTTATTGGCTTTCCCTCTTCTTCTTTTCTTCTATCTCTCTATTCTTTCCTATTTTTCTTCATAGGGGTATTTAAGTCATTTTATTATTTAAAAAAAGTAAAAATTAAATTCTATAATTTATTTGGACCGATAAACTAACGGAGGGACTAAATTATAGTAATTTAAAAGATTTTGGGACTAAATCTAAATATGAAGATTTAGAGGACTAAATCATAATTTATAAAGATGTAAGGGACAAACCTGTAAATACCCCTATATAATTCCAGTATTCTACTGTTATGTCCATTTCTCGAGTAGTTATAACATTAATATTGATTTAAATGAGATAAACATGCCGATTTATTATTGCTTTTATGATAGTGATGCTAATAATCTTAAAAAATTTTAATGTACTTTTTATTAGAGTACCCAAATTGCTACAGTAATGTTATTTTTTTTTTTTTAATATGGTTTTTAGAATATAGATAGCCAATAAATTTTATATTTGAATATTAGTATCATTAATTGTATATTAGTTCCCAGTTTCATCTTATAATAGTCCTCTATTAAATATTTCAACTAGAAAATCAACTAACAGTAATTAAGAATTATTTTAATTAAGAATTAGTTTGGCCCCGTAATCTTAATATTTTAGATTTATAGTTGTAATTAAGTAAGATTCTCAGTTAACAAATAAAAGTAGAGACTATTAACAAATATCACAATAATAATAGGAAATAATATCAAAATAATGATTTATTAGATATGAAATTTGTTAGGAATGTATATCTTAAAAAAATTCTTAAATAATAATATTAGACTTGGCACGATATTTCCTGATTTTACTTACGAAAATAAATTATGAGGAGAATGGGTCAAGAATTAAAATATCGACTAGTCAAAATGACAAGGATAAGCAATGGTAGTCTTAAGAAAGGTAGCTGTTATCATGTTTGAACGTCAAACTTGACAAATCAAGAATAAGATGGAATGAAGAAAGTTGAGAAATAAGGACAAAAAAAATGAAAGAAGGACTATTTCAAGTATTGATAGCATTAATATTGATTTAAATTAGAAAAACGTGCAAATTTATTATTGCTTTTATGATAGTGATGTTTATAATCTTAAATTTTTTAATATACGATTATTAGAGTACCAAAATTGCTTCAGTAATGTTATTTTGTAAAATGATTTTTTAGGATATAGGCCGCCAATAAATTTCATATTTGAATAGTAGTCAACGACGTGAGATTCACCTTATAATAGTCTTTCTGCTAAACATTTCATCTAGAATATCAACTAGCTGTAATTAAGAATTAACCTATAATTTTAATATTTTAAATTTCTAGTTGCAATTAAGTGAGACTATCAGTTAACAAATAAAATTAGAGACTATAGACAAAATATCGTAATAATTTTTAGATATGAAATTTGTTATGAATCTACATTTTTAAAAAAAATCTTAAATAGCAATATTAGACTTGGCACAATATTTCCTGATTTTTCTTAGTAAAAAAAATTCTTAGGAGAATAGGTCAAGAATTAAAACATTGACTAGCCAAAATGACAAGAACGGCAAGAGTAGTCTTACAAAAGGTAACGTTAACATGTTCAAAAGTCAAATTTGGAACCAAAAAATGTAAAATGTCAAAGCAAGAATAAGATGGAAGAGGAATGAAGAAAGAGAAGCAATAGGGGGGAAAAAATGAAAGAAAGTAAGAAAGAAAGAGAGAAACTATTTAGGAAAAGGAAAAATAAAATTGTTTGGAAAAATAAAAAAGGGGTTAAAAGAAAGAAAGAATCCTATATATTGAGAGTATACACAAGTTATATGATTTAAATACCTTCTATCTTCAATATTTTCTTATAAAATGGAAGTGCCAAGACAATTATAGCACCCAATGCCCATTTTGCCCTGCAACAAAAACATAGAGTTTACCATATTAATATAAGAATCAAAAACTATATTTATTAAAGAGAAACAGTGTATCTAAGGTACCTAGTTGTTATAGAGGGGCTCTTAAATCAATAGTAATGCTATCAATACTTAAAAAATATGTTAAGATTTAAGAACAACTCTGTATGTAATTTTCTATGAAGACACATTAGGTATATAATTCTCTTATTAAAAACACATTAGGTACATAATTCTCTTATTAAAAAAATTATTAAGTGCACGTAATTAAAACGATACAACGAAAGGGAAAAAAAAAAAGAGAGAATTAAAAATCAATTTACCATATAGGGATATTAGGTATGGGCAAATTTGGATCTCCCGATGGTACTGGACCACCACCAAAATTAGTCACCCTACAAAATAAATATTGCTAAAAATTTAGGGGAAAAAAAATAATATGAAGAATTAGTAATATGCTTTTATATGTAGAGAGAGAATGGAAAATCTACCGGCGGTGAAGGTAGTTCATTCACTAGAGCTTAGGTGGTCCAATGAAACAATTACACATGACGCCACTCAAAGAGCTGTTAAATGAGTTCTTTTATTTGTAATCTTGAGTGCCGTCACGTGTAGTTATTTCATTGGGCCAGCTAAGCGCTAGTGAAGAATCTCTCTTCACCGCCGATGAATTTCCCGTTTATGAATATATATGGGATTGCTGCATACTTGGGAGCCCCTTTGCTTGGATCCCCTCCATCGGCACTGGACGGCTGCATCGACCGTCGGATAGATGGACGATTACTTGATGTTGATGAAGCTATTCGTATTTTTCGACGAGAAGTGAGGAGGCAAGATTGGGGAGAGCCATAGCAAGAAGAAGAAGAAGGTTGTTGCCTGAAGGCTGAATGGTTGGTGAATGCAAGAGAATGAGCCATAGGCATAAGTTGCTTGTTTTAAATGTTTGGTTGGAGTTATTTATATAGAAATATATTCTAATGTAAGAGACGTTGATGATTAAGAAATAAGATAAAAACTTTGATAGTATTACGACTTGTTAGATGTGACCGTATTCTTGATTGGTAGGTATATGCAAGTGACTCAAAACAAAGACCACAATATGGGACTTATCTTTAATTTGCCACCATGTCCAAAGACGGTCGGTCAGAGAAGGCAATAGTCGGAGAAGAACTCTGACGGAACAAGTCTAAGAAGAGAAGGTGAGACTCCGAACAGTCTTATTAGCCGAAAACCCCACCACTCTCCGACCAAGTCCAATGCAGTTGGATTTCGCTGGAGGTGAGCATTGACTATGTGATTGAAAAGATAATTGTGTACCACGTGATTGAAAAGGTGATTGTGTATGGGCGGCTAAGGAGAGGTGAGAATTGACCATGTGATTGAAAAGGTAATTGTGTATGGGCGGCTGAAAGATGCAGAGTGAACAGTGAGTGAATTGATGGAGGGAAATGGATAGAGAGAGAGAGAGGAAATGCAGAGAGAGAGAGAGAGTTGGAGGGAGAGAGAGAGAGAGTTGGAGAGAGAAAGAGAGAGAGAGGGGACAAGGAGGGAGAGTAGGAAGGAGGGAGAGAGAGAGAGGGGAGGGAAAGGGTGAAGGTGAGGGAGTGAGAGCGGGAGGGTGAGGTGAAGGGGTGTTGAATCTGACCGCATCCTGCAGTATTCTGATCATTTCCGGTGGGCGATCCTTCTATTTATACAATTTTGACTGGTTCTTATACGTCTCCGACCGTAATTCGACCAATTTCGATTGGAGTCGGTTGAATTAATTGCTCATTTTTAGTCTAAATTAACCATAATTAATCCTCACGCACGTCGATGATAAAAACCATGAGCTTTTATTTTATTATTAAAATTCCATAATATTTTTTAAATTTGTACCAATTTCAAGATGGACAATAATAAAATTTTAAATTCTAATAATTAGTTATCTCATGAAAGTAAGTTTTTTTTTAAAAAAGTGTGTTTCCTCAAAAACCAGTCACTAAAACTGGAACTGCACAGAAAATAGTAATGTGACATTGATTTCCAAAAAAAAAAAAAAGACACCTTCAATCTTCATTCGGACACAAAGACTCATCCGTCCGCTTCCTCACCCTCATATGTGGGCCCACCAACGTTTGGTTTAGGGAATGGGTCCAACTTCTGGTGCATCAAGAAATAGCTTTTGAAAACATGCCGACACAAAATGACTCGACTACCCTAAGGGCCGATCAGCTGCAAAAAATTATGTAGCAAACAGTTAAGTCCGCCACCAAAATTGTACCACGTCATCGTCGTACAAAAAAATTATTAACCGAGCCACGTGGCAGCAAGGTAACCGAAATACTTAACTTAGCTGCTGGCTATTTCCGTACAAGAGAGATAACACAAGTTGCACAACAGCTGCCGGGAGTTGTAACTTGGGAACTTCTAAAGGGGCACAAGTTTTTTCCTAGTGAGCCCAGATTTCCTAGTGAGCCCAGTAAAAGTTTAGAATTAGATAAAAATTTTTAGTGAGCCCAATTTTATTCCCAAAATACCCTTCCCTCATAATTCTACATCTCACTTCGATCTTCCTCTCATCCTCTCCTATCTTCTCCTTCCAACCCCTTCCCCCACCCCGTCGCAACCCACCTCTGCTCCCACCCAGCTCCACCCGACCCGCCGCCACCCCCTCCGCTCCCAACCTGCTCCGCCCGACCCGCCGCCACCCCCTCCCCCAAATCCTCCGCCCCAACGCGCTCCGCCCCCACAAATCCGTCCGCCCGACCCAACCCACCTCCACCTGCACGGTCCGGCCGCCCCAACGCGCTCCGCCCCAGGCTCCGCCAGCCCCAACGCGCTCCGCGCCCACCTACTGCTGCAACACCCCCTCCTTCCGCCTCCAGTGTCTGCTGCCACACCCCAAGATTTCTTCTCGTTTCTGAATTTTTGAGCTCCAGTGTAAGTCTCCTTTTAATTTAAATTTAATTTTGTTTTATTTTGTTTATTCTTATATGCTCTTTAACTGTGTTGAAAAATGAAAACTTCTTGTATAGTTTGATAATAATTTACATTCGGGAAATTCTAAACGAGTACATTTTTTGTGTTAATTTTGTTTATTTAATATTTAGATTATAATTATGAAAAAAGTATAATTTTGTAATCGTAGTTGTAAAGTTTGCGAAACAAGTATTTATTTTCTAATCGGAGGTGTTAATATTAAAATTTATTAATTAATTTAGAAGTTTAAAATAAATGGATAAAATATGATATTTGTAGGAAATTATACTTTATTACTAGTTATTTGCACATAGAAAATTTATTGGTTTGATAACAAGTATGTATAAATGAAATATCTTTGTGTTACATAGATGGATCCGGCAGAATCTTCTCGTGTTCGACCAACGGCCTCGTTAAGGAGGAAGAAAGCAGCATCCAGACCACAAATCCAACGCCCGATACGAGAGAGAGAAATCGAAGTGGGTGTGGATACTGAAATAAATATAGAAACTCCAAATTTGATTAGATATGCTAGTGAACGACGAGAAGAAGGGAATACTGATGCAGAAGGCTCTGAAGATAATCTTCATGAGTCAAATTACCGGGGTCCAGTTGATTTGTCAGTACTGAAGAGTTTCAAGACGCACGTTGATTTCTTCGTTTTAAAAGATGAGGTAATATTTCCGTTTTAAACCTTAAACTACTCTACTGTGTGTGTGCATATATTAAGACTATAGTATATATACAGGAACGAGATCCACTTCGATGTATTAGTCACTGGAGAAAAATAAGTGCATGGTCATTGTTAACACCTGAGCCAAACACCCGTTTTATGGAATTAGTACGTGGATCTTCATTGTATCCATTGGTTAAATGCTCCTACCAGTACATTACCGCTGTTGAGGTTAGTGCATTTATTGAGAGATGGCATCCTGAAACAAACACATTTCATATGCCATTTGGTGAGATGACGATCACGTTGGATGATATTTCCTGTTTGCTTGACTTACCTGTTGTTGGAAAGTCCGTCTGCCAACAAGTATCAGCAGCTTCACGTAAAGCTGTTGATACGATAACTCATTCCTTGGGCGTCAGTTATGATGAAGCGTGGAATGGGCTCAATACCAAAGGCGGTGCATCGGTTCGACTAGATTGGTTACGAGAAAAATTCTGCGGGGTTGACGATACTGACACCGAACATAGGATTCGGTGTGCTGCAAGGGCTTATTTACTTTATCTTCTTGGTTGCACGCTCTTCACGGACAAGAGTTGTACGAGAGTTTCCATTGATCACTTACCATTGCTGCATGATCTCGAAGAAGTTCAAACGTTCGCATGGGGTGCTGGTGCTCTTGCATGGTTATATAGGCAGCTTAGGCTTGCTTCCTGAGCTAACGTTGCTCAGATTGCGGGGTATTTGACACTACTACAGGCTTGGATATTTGCTCATTTTTCAAGTTTTATGTCGGTCTCGAACCTATCTTTTACCACCGGTGAACCACTTGCTTGTCACTGGAAGAGCAGACGGGATCACAATATCTCCCAATCACATGTGCAGTCTATTCGGTCAAGTCTAGATAAACTCACAGGCAACTAGGTAATATTTCCCCCTTTTTCATATTCTTATTTAGTTTGCAAGTTTTGTAACAGTAACTAATATATTTCTTTGTATCCAACGTACATGCAGGTTGATTGGGATCCATATCGGAATTATAGAGAGAAATATCCGTTCAGAGAAATTACATTTTTTATGGGTACGTTGAAGATTTTCAGCGTGATTGAGCCGTATCATCCAGTGCGTGTACTAAGGCAGTTTGGTCGTCAACAGTATATTCCACCTCCACCATTCTCAGCGTTACGTGAAGCACGGGATATAACAGCCAATAGTTATGTGGTAAAGTACACGCACATTGAGGGGATGTGGATAAATTGGTATGATCACGTATTATATCTGGAGCACCGTGGGTCTATTGCTAACTACCCATCTGATTGCACATCAGATTATATTTCTTGGTTCTCTAAAGTTTCACAGCGCTTCCTTGGAGTAGCACCAGATGAACCCCCAGCAGAGGAAGGAATTCAAGCAACCCGGGCAAATGTCGATGATGAGGTAATAACCATATATCTTCATACTTTAATGTTCAATACGATTAACCAGTTTTTCTGCTGCTTATTGTTTTCCCGTCCACTAATATAACAGAGATATACACGCATAAAAGAAATAATCAATCCATTACTTGCGCAAGGGGATAAGGCATTCAAGAAGCGATCTGGATTGTTATTTACTGCACTTGCGAAGATCAACGCCGTGCTAACCGGTTGCACTCAGCCAGAAGAAGCACCACAAGAGCAAGTGGAGGAACCAACACCAGATCAATCCACTCCTAATGCACCCGATACGGCAATTATGACTCGAACCAGAAGCAGACGTAATCCCCCGAGAAAAACAAGGAGACAGTGATCATTGCACGAGTTATGTAATGATATGGATAATGTATGTAACATGAAGTTCTTGGTGTAAAATTATTTCTTGCAAACATATCAAGTTACGTTAAATTAATGGTTTTTTTCTATGTAATGCTCTCTCTTGTTCGTTTTTTCTCGTTTTAATATAAACAATATTTCATTGTATAAGAGTTGTGTCGACATATCAATGTATCGGAGTTGCCATGTTCTATTATATCATTATATCGGTTAAATAATTGTGTGTAGGTGTATCATTGTGTTGCAGTGATTGATGTATCAGTGTATCAATGGGTTGGTGATGTGTATCGGTATTTCATTGTATGCTTACTTGCTTCCTTGCCTAAATTCCAATAATAATATATAAATACTTTCATTACAACTAAATAAATCAATTAACGACTAGAATATTCAGAGACCGGGTTGATGGCCACTGTTCGGGATGCCAGTCCGAACGAACGGGTATCGTTCAGACTGACAGTCCGAACGAAATCCGACCGTTCGGACTTACAGTCCGAACGGTCGGATTTCGTTCGGACTGTCAGTCCGACCGAAATCCGGCTGTTCGGACTGTCAGTCTGAACAGCCGGGTTTCTTTCGGACTGACAGTCCGAACGATACCCATTCGTTCGGAACCCGCTATATTACCCAATATTTTACATAATAAATTGGTAAATCATTAGTTGACCCAATGTAACACCATATTAATTGTGCTTAAATACATTTAATTATACAATTTTCTACAAAATATGGTTAATTTCACAACAATGATACAGTAGTTAACTAACACACTGATACACGGATACATCAAATTAAAACCCAAAATTAACTCGTCTGCGAGTAACAAAACTAAATTACAACTCAATAACATCTTGTGTAGCAACCGAAGATGGTACAATCCCTTTGAACTGTTCAATCCGTGGTAAGTACGGTACCTCCCATCCTTGTGCAATGGGATCATGGTGTCGGTGTCAATTCAATGCAATTTGAGGGATGGGATGAAGTTCTTTCAATGACACCTAATAGTAAAGATGTTATAACCATATATAAGCATATTATTAGTTAAATCAAACTAATTTTAACAACAATGAATTGTGCTTACATGTACAAAGTGACAGTCCGCAACGAATGCCATGGTCACTTCTTTCCGTTGGATATTTGTGGCAGGAGGAGGAGTTCTGAGTGGCAAAAAAGTAAGGCATTGCGCATTGGATAAGAAGAAAATAACAACATTGTAACGGGAAGAGACTATGTCCCATGTCCGGCATCGTCATCCAATAGTCGGCCTTTGGAAAGTCCCGAAAATAATTAAGTGCTTTTCGGAGCTCAACAATCCGATCAATACTCCCAAATAATGGAATGTAGAAGACGTAATTTGTATCGAGTTCAATCAACAAATCTCTTCTGATTTGCATCCATTGATTTTCCCCCATACCAAGACTGTGTGCGATAACCCTAAAACCACAATTTCCGTCGGCCTTGACATCGCGAACATCTTCTATATATGGCAACATAAATCCAGGCAATGAGTTTTCGAACTTCAAACCCGGCTTGGGACAAGGTTTTAACTCCAGTTCAGGTACGGACTTTCCGATCATACTACCAGCAGGATCTGTGTCAGCTAAGAATTCAACAGGATCTGCAAGAGTTGGAGCTTGATGGAGTTGTTCCGCATGGTCTGCAGGCAGTTCATGGGGGGCGGTCTTGGCATCAATTTTCGATTTCTGTTTGGAACAAAAAAATTATAATTATAATAAATTCAAGTGAAATATAGGAAGAATTAGTTATATATAATAGCGAACCTTGGTCATATGCGGCCTTCTCGGAATTAACTTATATGGTTTACGGTCGCTGCGGGGAATCAATGCTGTCATTTTTGGAGAAGCACTATCAGAGCCGGAGGCTATTAGCTCAAACGCACACGGATCCCTTCGTGTCGAAATATCAAGTTTCCTTTTGCGGCCAACTGTATGTCCGATCACCCTGGACACAGGATCCGCTAATGAAGAACAAACTGGAGTAGATATTTCCCTTAATTTCCTCAATCTTCGAGTACGTTCTTCGTTATCACACATAATAAAGTAATGAATAAGAACCTCAACATCTTTCTGATACCCGACACCTTCAACAACCAATGCTTTACTCGCGGACATATCATGCTTCCGCCAATGTTGGTCAATGCAATCCAAGGGAATTGGTCGGTTGTCTCTTTTGTATATTGCAATCTCATGAGCACATGGCAAGTTGTGAGTTTGTCGAATGATGCAACCACATTCAGCAGGGTTGATCCAACAGACTCAGTTCTCTTTACTTCGGCTAAGATCAAATTCAATGCATGGATTGATACTGTGCCCCGTAATTCCTTAAATTCTGCCAGCATAAAACATCGTTTAACAATGGTCAAACTTTTTTGAAAAGATGCTTTAATCTCTGTATGTTGAAGTTCAAGTAATGTATGTATATTACTCCAACACTTTTCGAAATCGCCTTGACTAGATCGCAATTGTCTCTTCAATTTTGCGTGGGCACTTTCTGCTCGGTTGCTAGTCACGTTGTCCCGATGTTGACACATATTTGTCCAATAAGCCACGAACTTCTCCTTGTGTGGATTTAACCATGTTTTCAGAATATAGTCAACTGCCTCAGGTTTTCCTTGGAAATCGTTTGTTAGATTGCTTAGATTTGCATTGTATGCATCTAGAGAATCAGATAGCATTATCAGCTTCCACATTAAGAAAAATTTCTCCCACTCACTCTGTTTTTCTAGCAATTTCTTACAGTTTGTCAACACATTCTTATTTATATGCCATCTACAAAGAAGATGCCGGCTAGGCGGGAATATCAGCTTAACTGCATTAACAAGCGATAGATCTCTATCTGTAACAATGACACTTGGATATACATCGTTCAGAAGCAGTCCACGCAACTTGTCAAGTGCCCAGGAATAATTTGTTTCCCTTTCTTTTTCAAGAAAGGCAAAAGCAATGCAAAATGATATATTCGTTGAGCTTACTCCAATCATCTCTAGTAAAAGATATTTGTACATGTTTGTTTTATAGGTACAATCCATGATAATAACACCTGGAAATGCTCGGAGAAGATCGACGCCAACAGGATGAGCCCAGAAAAGATCCGTTACTGATTCTGTTTGATCATTGCTTCGATGCCATTCGATATACTTGAGTTCAAAAATTTTTAGTAACAACTGTTGCATCTGCGTTCGACCACCTTGTTCATTGACTCTTAACTTGTGTCGTGCATTATATATTGTTTTCATTGTCGAAACATTTTGTGAATCCTTTTGCTTCAGTGCTGTCAGTATATCTTTCGGCTTTACGTGACACTTCGACATTTCGAGCACAACATTTGTCTCGGTTTCAGATAATCTTCCCGCATACGAATGACCTTCGAAATAATCTGCTGCTGGATGATTATGAACACCGGATAATACCGTCAGGTTATATTCGGGGCCCCCTATTGATATCTGTTGACCCTTTAATCGAAAAGGACATCCACATTTTTTACTGTCCCTGTGGCCTTCATCATTCTTTAATTTCTTGAATCTTGGTTGTCCACCCCGTTCACATCCAAACCATATTCTCCCCTTATTCAATTGACCTCCAGTATCAGATTTTGAAACCATTATGACCAATCCTGATTTCTTTCCAATATCGCGCACCCACCGGCAAAGTTCGTCTCGATTTGTAAAAATCTATAGTCATAATAGACAGAAAATAATTTTTTAGTGGAAAAATTCTAATTTCAATATGACCAGGTTCTAAACATAATATCATACCTGATTTGTTGTGAAGTCCAAACCATAATCGATAACTAATTCATTATCGACTTGCCTACTCTGCGTCGAAATATAACCCTGTGTTCCAAGAATTTAACAATATTAATAATTAATAATTGATAACACTCTTATGGAAAGAAACCATCTTTAAAAATTAATTTTGTCCGGACTTAAAGTCCGAACAAAAAAATTTGGTCTCTGGGCAAATTACTTTCGTCCGGACTTACAGTCTGGACGAGATGAATTTGTCCAGACTCTAAGTCCGGACAAAAAGAATTTGTCCAGACTTAGAGTCCGAACAAATTCTCTTTGTCCGGACTCTAAGTCCGGCCCTTAAAATTTGGGGCGGCCTTTCAGTACGCACCGCGACGTCAACCCCCGGTTTCTCACCCCGCATCGACCAGAAAACTGATTTTTAAAACCCTAATTTCATTATACTCAACGAATATCTAAATCTAAAGGTATATTTCGATTAATTTAATACAAAGAAGATGAATCAAACCTCAAGTGTGTTTTGATTCTCGAATGAAACCAACGACATCGTTGTATTCTCCATTGACGTCTCGTTCGACACAACTCAAAAATTTCTCTTTTGTTTTGATTTCTAATGAAAATACACAAAACAAAGAAAATAATCACCTTTTAAATTTCTAATTAACATATTTTTAAAAGGAGATTGAAGATTGAAATGGGTTTTTTAGGATTAAAAAAAAAAAAAATTTACCTGTTGTCGCGCGCGAGACGGATGGAGGTAGCGGGAGAGGGAGGAAGGGTAAGTTTGGAATTTATTTTGGATGGCATTATTGTTATTTATAGTAAGTTTTCACTGGACTCACTAGGAAAAAACCTGTGCCCCTTTAGAAGTTCCCTTGTAACTTGTATGGGTTTGGATGGGGAAATTCTAAGTGCGCACCACATTTGACTTAGTGAGCACTATTTTCCCCTATGTTGTAAATCACTTTACTATAGGATGTGCTGCTCGACAAGGAAAATGTGGTGCGCATTTAGAATTTCCCGTATGGCTTGAAGAATCCAATTGGAATTAAAAATAATAATTTTGGTGACGAAATTAGATATTAAAATACAATTTGGGGAAGAAATTAGATATTAAAATACAATTTGGTGAAGAAATTAGATATTAAAGTACAATTTGGGGAAGAAATTAGATATTAAAATACAATTTGGTGAAGGAAAAAAAAATTTAAAAAGAAAGGGATGCGTAGCTTGGTAGGAAATAGATTGTTTTTGTTGCTCCTAGCAGGCATGATTAATTATATAAAAAAATAATAATTTATAAGATTGATTTATATTAGAGTTTCACTTTGATATATATATATATATATATATATATATATATATATATATATATATATATATATATATATATATATATATATTAAAAAGATTTCAAAATTATTTCTCTTATTTAGTTTTATATTATGGTTGCAATGATTTGTACTGATTTCATATTATATTAATAGCAATTTTATTTATTTTTGCCTAATTCAATAGTGTTTCTTAACCTAACTATATGGTACGAGATCTTTTGGTACGTGATAACTCTTTCTTCTGATATATAACACTCTAGGTAAGTATTAAAGTAAGATTTAGATCATTAAAAAAAAAATGATGTGCATGTGAGCACAACAACAACAATTAAACCTTTTATATAAAGTATTTAAGGTATACTATGGGAACCAAAAGAAAATCACATGATTCCTTAGCTACTTATTATTATCGTACAATTTATCTTCATTTAAGCCTCTTAATATCCTATATTTTCTTGCGTGCATGTGATTTTTTTTTAACTAGGTTAAGTTTCTTTAAAAAAATTATTAAGGAAAAGAAAATTTATTAGGAAATGTATTTATTGACACCAAATCCGTGTCAAGTTTTAGTGTAATTTTTTGCTACAGTAAATGCTAAAATTTGCTAGGAACCGGTGCATTTGTAGTCTTATAAAATTTTCCGTTAAGACTGAAGGAAAAATTTTATTGGACTGCTATTAGACCAGTTTTGTTATATGACACGAAATGTTGGGTTATAAAAAAACGTCATTCACAGAAAATATGTGTAGCAGAGATGCGCATGCTCCGCTGGATGTGCGACAACACTAGGAGAGATAAAGTGAGAAATGAAGATATTCATGCTAAAATAGGTGTAGCTCACATCGATGAGCAGATGCGAGAAAACTGATTACGATGGTTTGGTCATGTGCAACGTAGGTCTACAAATGATCAGTTCGACGAGGGAAGTTTATCAATATAGGACAAGTTAAAAGAACGAAGGAAAGACCGAAAAAAACATGAATGAAAGTGATACGAAAAAATATGGATTATAGAGGTTTAAATGAGAAGATATTATTTGATAGAAATGAATGGAGAAGTACTATCAAAGTGATCGATCCGGCGTGATTCTTTTTTGGTTCATGTAACCAACCCAAATGCTTGGGATGAAAGGCTTAGTTGTTGTTATTGTAAATACTAAAATTTGCTATAAAATACAAAAAAATAAATAGTATAGTTTTTTTTTTTTTTTTACTAGTCAAACTTACACTCATATGTTTTGCAACGTTATTTCTTTATCAGGAGTTAAATTTAGAACCTCTCGCAAAATAGAGAAGGGATACAGCTTTCCCCTTTAGCCAGGCTCATTGGTAAATATACAGTGTAGCTGAAAATAAAAATAGGAAAATTCTAAATGCGCACCACACTTGTCTTAGTGAGCACCATTTTCCCCTGTGTTGTAAATCACTTTACTATAGGATGCGGTGCTCACTAAGTATTCCCATAAAAATAATGCCGTGCCTTTTGATTTTCCAACAACCACATGCATTCACACGGCCTCTTATTAGTGCTAGTGGGGCCCCCCATAAAAACGTGGCCTCCTATTAGCCATCCGTTTACGAGACGCTTTTCCGTGTGGTCCCCTAAATCTTTATTGGGGGATGGAAAAAAAAAAAAAAAAATGCAAGTAACCCATCTGCTCAAGCAATGAGCATTTTCTATTTGAGCACACTATTTTACAAAGTGAACCCACATTCTTCCATCAAGGATTAGTTCCTCGGACAGTTCCTCTAACGTTCTGAGATTAGTACTAAATAGATTTAATATAATTTGGTAATTAATTTCTGATCAAAAAAAAAAATATCATAATCATAAAAAATAATAACAAACTCATAATTTTTTATAAAGAGACGGGCTCACTGAGCATAAAGATGGTAAGGAGCACATCTATGTATCAATTTTTGGATGAGTTAGAAAAATAAAAACTTTCTTTTAATTCAGAATTTTTGTATACAAGTAAGTTAAAAATTAATCCATAAATACATCTATTAGCATCTAACTTGAGCAATGTAGTGTGCTCAAATAGAATTTCCCAAGCAATATTATATAGGGAGTTTCCGAAGAAACACACTATTTTTCTTAGTGAGCCCACTTTATAACTGTATAGTTCGTATAAAAAAAAAAAAACACAAAAAAATAGACTCACTTAAAAAAATTGGTGCGCTCCTTTGGAAACTCCCTACTACTAATTAGATAATGATGTAAGCAAACCTCCAAAGCCATTTAATTAGTATAATAATATAAAAAAAACCAATCTGATGTGTGAACAAGAGAAGACATAGGCGACAACAAAGCTATAGACTCCGCCGCCGCCACCTCGCGTTGCGTTAAATTTGTTCTCTCAAGCACCGCCAACCATGAAGACAATTTTTTTTTTAGATTAAAATAAAAAATAAAAAATAAAAAAAATCACTTTCACTCTCAACATTATAAAGAATTTTTTTTAAAAAATTTCAAAAGTAAACTTTGCAGTTATCACCGTCCACAACCACAAAGAATCAGCACCATCGCCCTCTTGCAAAACTAAATAATTTCCCTAGAGAAGTATGGGCTACACGTTGGCTTGCAATTAGGAACATAAAACAAATACAAATTATACACAAATAATTTTATCCGTATTTAAATTTGGAAAATTCTACTTACGACTACGGTAATTTACTCTTTACGCACAGATTACTCTTTATGCCAACCTTCCCATTGAGAGTAGAAATTGCAGCCTTTGCATCATCTTCAGAAGCAAAGGAGACAAATCCATAACCTGCTGGTCTTCTTGGGTTGGTCTGGTATACGATTTCAGCAGAGATAACTTTCCAGCTGGCACTAAAGAGCTCCCGGAGATCTTGATATCTCACTCTCCAAGCCAAGTTTCCAACATACACATTATATTTTTTTGTTGGAAGTGGCTCAGGAGGAGGGTTTTTCTTTGATGATCTAGCGTAGTCTATCTTTATTGTTCGACCATCCATATCCTAAACCGCCAGATAGATAGTAGCATCATAATATAATCAAAGATCGGTAACTATCACTACTGTCTCAATTCAAGGCCTCGGATACTCGCATAGGAATTGAGATTATTGAGGGCTGCAGTTGCATCTTCCTCTGAAGCCATCGTGATGAATGCCAACCCTCTATTCCTAGTTTTGTTATACATAGAGAGCTGGACAAAGCAATGAGATGCATATAAGAACTTATCACAATATATTAAAAAACAGTTAAATTTTTGTAGAAAAATACACTGATCTGTTTAGCAAAAAATTAAACAAAATACCTAACTCGATGTTCATTATTGCCACCAATTAAACTGGATTATCTGTCAATTAAGGCTAATCATCAGAGATGTCATTTATCGCTGAGTATCACTAGTTGGATGCAATAAATAGTATGAAATTTTCTTATGATCATCAACAACTGATGCTAGTGCATTGCACTAGGCAAAATTTCAAAGATTTATCAACTGCCAACATACATATTTTAATAAGTAAGTCAATCAAAGTTTCTTGTTGCCTCAATGTAAAATTCCAATACACAAATTAAAAAGGGTGAATAAGCACATGCCAATTCAAATGCAACGAAATACATCACTCCGGGACTCTTTGGATGCTTGAAAGTTGCAATTTGTATTACTGCAAGTTAAACTGTAGTAATAGAAGTTGCAACTTGTATTACCGTCTTTGAATTCGAGTTTCAAGTAGTAATTAGAGTTGCAAATTTTTTTAAATTTTAATTACTTATTTTCAAGAGATACCGAGAAGTACAATATTTATTAATAATATAATTAATGTTTATAATGAGGGCCATAAGTTATTATATACACATTTTTCCGTTATTGTAATTGCTCCAAGTGCATAAGTGATTGCAATTATAATTGCAAATGAACACTTTACGAGTTGCAATCTCCAACCAAACAGTACGTTTGCCAAGAAAATTAGGTAAAAAACCAAATTCAACATCATTGAGCAAGCTCCCAAGCTTCTCAAATAAGCATACACATTTTGGTTCTTAGTTTAAACATACAATATAAAAAAAGCAAAAAAAAAAATCCACTAATTCATCATAAAAATAGCGAAAAACCAACACCTCAACAATCAAAATCATCAGAGAAACAAAATCCAAGAGCCCAAATTTGCCAAAATCAAAAGGAAAAGGGACTCAATCAATTACCAAGTTTCTCCTGTGCATTATTCTAAACTAACCGAAATCATCAGAAAAAGCAAAACCCAATAACCCAGATTCCGAGAAAGTAGAGATCGATCGATCAAACCTCTACATCGAGCACAGTTCCATGCTTCTCAAAGAGGGCCTTGACATCTTCAACAGTACAAGTCCACGGGAAGCTCTGCGCGATCAGCCTTCTTCTGTCGGAGATCTCTACCACTTCCTCGGTGGCCGCTGCAGCTTCAGCTGCCGCAGGGCGCGAGATGCTTGCTCGAGTGGCGAAAGCGCTGGGGTTTGGATTCAAATGGAGCGAGTTTTGAGTTGTTCCGATGAGATGGGTGCTGAATTTGGAAGAGAGCGAGAGAGAAGATGAGAGTTTGGGCGAAGGGTTTGAGTTGGAGAGAGAAAGAGAGGAGAGAGAGTGGGGAGGTGAGGTGAGCCCGAGGAAGTGAAGCGCCATTGATATTTTTTGTTGGCAGTCCTCTGCGATATCCGAAAGAGGTTTTTATAGGGAGTTTCTAAAGTAGCACACCATTTTTCTTTGTGAGCCAACTTTCCAACTCAGCCCGAACAAAAAAGAACTACCTAGTGGATTCACTATAAAACGTGGTGTGCTCCTATGGGAACTCCCTTTTTTAATATCCGCGGTCAGGTTGGATTTTTTAAGGGCTTGCTTGGGGATCCAAAACCCGCTAGAGAGGCTCAAATTTATAGAATTTCTAAGGGCACCCACCGAAATGATAAGGGCGCCAACCGAATCACTCTAGAAGTGTTTCGTTTTGTTTTTATAGACAAATTTGTTCTCTTTTCTTCCCAACAACACCTGATAGAATTTTCTAAAAGCACTCAATTGGGAGGAGAAAGGCCCGAGGTTTGGGGTCAGAGAGAGCGACAGCAAAGGGGAGGGAGAACGGGGCGAGGGGAGAGGGAGGGAGCTTCAAGGTCGAAGGGAGAGGGGGGCCGAGGTCAGGGAGAGGGGGAGCGAGAGAGAGCAGGGACGATTTGCATGGCCGGGGGTTGGTTGGGCGTCGACACCGGGGTGCTAGGGGGCAAGTGGGATGAGGTGGATAGGAATAGAGGGGTATTTGACGGGTGTCCTCAGAAAAAAAATAATCTAGATGTTTATTTTTTTTGTTTTTTATTGTGCCGTAGTAGTGGGTGCACTTAGCAATCTGGTGGGGTGGCATATTAGAAACACTCAAAATTTATTTTCGCTATGTTCCGTTAAGGTCCCTTAAGAAAACTATAAATCTCAGTTTATGATATCTTAAATATTAAAATTAAAAAATATTGTTAGCTAGTAAATCTCAGTTTGATATACTGTGTTTTTACTAGAAAATCATGTTATTAAAATTTCTATTCTAAACAAAAAATTAATATTGTGATTTTTTGCTCCATACATTCTCTCTCCCCCTCTTTCTATTTTAGCGTTATCTTTAAACGTCTTTTATGTTTATTTTATTTTATAAAATCTTCAAAATTGTTAGTTCCTCATACACATAAAATCAAAAAAATTATAATATAATTTGATTTTTCAGAGTCTATGTAAGAAAAAGAAACTATATTACAAAATGGTAACTCAGAAAATAAAATATTATGATTTTATTTTTTTGTCTATCCAAACTGTAGGGGTGAGCAGATTTTCGAAAAAACCGAAAAAGCCCAACAAACCGACCCGACCCGACCCGTTCGGTGCGGTTACTTCGGTTATGGGGTCGGGTCGGTTATAAAACCGAGCTCCCATTTGGTTATCGGGTCGGATTTCAGTGGCGTAATCGCCAATCGAAACCGACAAAAAAAAACCAAATAGTAACCCCATATCCCATTCAAACCGACCCGTTACCCGAAATATTTATTCAATCCAATTAATTCTCTCCACTTCAGTCGACTGCTCGCCTCGCGATCTCCTCTCCCCGATTCCGAACCCTAAAAATCCCAAATTCCCAATCTCCTCTCCTCGTTAACCGGCGCAATCCTAATCTCCCGACTCTCCTCTTCTCCGATCATCCCTAGCTGGCTAGCCCTCGCCCGATAACCCAGTCCGGGCACTTCATCGGCTCATCGCATTGAGTCTCTCGATTCCTCGGTCGCCCTGATAACCCAGCCCTCCCTAGCTTCGGTCATCTCTTTTGGCCACCAAATCGAGCTCCGTTGTTGACTATAGTGTTCAGAATCAGGTATCTTCGCCGTCGGTCGTCTAGTGAACTAGCTAAAATAGTTCCTTTGGTCATTTGTCATGTTTTTAGTATAACATTCAAGTTTGAACATCTCTGTAATCTCCTAAATTCCTAATAGCTCATTAGTCTATTCTTATATTTATTACATTTATTGAATTCATAAATTATAAGTTATAATTAGCTTTATTTCCTACTAGATTTGGATGTATTGTCTACGGATTCGGTTATCACTAAGCTATGATGCACCGTGCATTTGTAGAAGAGGATAAACAAAGAAGGTGTGTATCTTATTTATGTTGTTTACATTAGTTTTTGAATATATTCCTTTCATGTTGTTGTCTACACCGTGCATGTTGTGCATTGTGTTTTGCATGTTGTGAATATATTCCTTTCACTTTGTTGTTTACACCGTGCATGTTGTGCATTGTGTTGTGCATGCCGTGCATGTTGATGCATCAGTCCAAACTCCAAAGCTCTCTTGCTCTCTGCAGGAAGCTTTCTGCAGAGAGCAAGAGAGCTCTCTGTCTCTGCCTGCAGCAGAGACAGAGAGCAAGAGAGCTCTCTGTCTCTGCTTCTCTGTCTCTGCCTGCAGCAGAGACAGAGAGCTCTCTTTTTTCTTGCTTTTTTTTCATTATATTAAAAATTGATTTGTTAAATTTGCAGATAGCTCTCAATTAATCATTTTTGCATGAATATCTAATAACTATTTTTTTTTCATGCTAAGCAGATTTGTAGAACTTCAGGTGCATGATGGAACTTTGCAACTTATTTGTGAAGACTGAATCGGTTTGTAATAAATTTAAAAAACAAAATGTTAATTTGAATTTGAGATCATGTTATGTAATTTAACTTGCTATATTATTTTTGTTTGTAATCGTGATCGTATCATGTAATATTGTAAATTGTAATGCTTCACTGCAAACGAGCAGGTAGGATTTTTTATCAGCATGTAATGCTTAAGTGTTAACTTGTTATATTTAATTATTTTTTGCTTTATGATTTTCAACATTTCATGTAATATTGCTATATTATTTCTGTAGCATAATTATTTTTTTTTTGTTTGCTTATGGGACAGTTCTGGAGCCCAGTAGTGTGTGTGTATGTGTGTGTATATATATATATATATATAAAGAGAGAGAGAGAGATATATGGAAATGAGCTGACAGCTCACGCAAGTTACCTGAGCTGCAGTTCATTTCCACTATCTCCAATAATTTTTTTTAAAAATTTTCTTTTGGATTATGATCTAAACCCCCTAGAGTTCACTCGTACCCAAATTTTTTGGGTTTTAATTTTTATTTGGTCCTCCATCAAGTTAATACAAAATTAACGGTTTTCATTGAATAGAACATTTTGTATGCACTTGATGAAAGGTTAAATGAACTCCAAAATTTATGAAATTTAATCCGAAAGAAGTTAAGAAGATAGAGATAGTAATTATTAAAAAAAATGATGAAAAATCATTGAGTCATTATAGTTTTGCCGCTACCTCACGTAACTTTTCCTAAACTGGCGGCTCACCTACAGTAATCCCATATATATATATATATATATATATATATATATATATATATATATATATATATATTAACTGGGCCAACTCTGAAAGCCCAAACTGTTTTTTTTTTGTCAATTTAAGTGGACTTCTGCGCCGCAGCCCAACAAAACTAAAACCGACCGAACCCGAAGTTTCGGTTCGGATGTCGGTTAAGTGGGGACTTCGATCGGTTCGGTTTCGGTTTTCGTTGTTCGGTTCGGTTGTCGGTGGCATTTTTTCTTGCCAAAACCGAACCGAACCAACCGATACTCACCCTTACCAAACTGAGCCTATATTTGTTTTTGGAATTTTTACATATCTGTCCCTTAAATCTTTAAAAATTAGAATTTAGTCTCCCAAATCTTTATATTTATAATTTAGTCCCCCAACTATATTTTTAGCTCGAATTTTTTGTTATACCCCTGAGTTATTTCACTTTAGCCCTCCCTTCGCTCTTCTTCCTCTCTTCCTCTTCTTATTGGGTTTCCCTCTCTATTCTTCTCATCTCTTTCTCTTCCATCTTCTTATTGGATTTTCCTAAGTTACTTCAGTTTAGATATTAACTGGGAGGGAAGAGAGAGAGGAGAATAATAGAGAAGGGAACCCAATATGTGGAGGAAGAGATAAGAGAGCACTAAAGTGAAGTAACACAGAGGTATAACAGGAAATTCGGGCCAAAAATATGGCTGGGGACTAAATTATGGTAATTTAAAAGATTTAGGGACTAAATTATAAATATGAAGATTTAGGGGACTAAATTCTAATTTTTAAAAATATAAAAGACAGATATGTAAAAACCCCTTGTTCGATGCACCACCGTTAAATATAAAAAAACTATAAACAATCTGAGGGGAAAAAATAATTTCATTAAAAAAGAATACGATCATCTTCAATTTTGTGCAGTAAGGAGTACATTTGCTATTGGGAGTATTTTAGCCTTGAAATTATTTTAATCATATCATCTTTTTTAAACACAAAAAACCTCTAACAAATCAAAATTTAAAATAAGGGTTTTTACATATTTGTCCCATAATGTTTAAAAATTAGAATTTAGTTCTCCAAATCTTCATATTTATAATTTAGTCCCCAAATCCTTTAAGTTACCTCAGTTTAGTCTCCAGCCATATTTTTGGCCCGAATTTTTCGTTATACCCCTGCGTTATTTCATTTTAGTCATCATTTTCCTCTTCCCCCTCTCTTCTTCTTCTTCTTACTGGATTCCCCTCTCTATTATTCTCCTCCTCTCTCTTCTCTCTTTTTATTTGATTCCTCTGAGTTACTTCACTTTAAAGATTAAATTGAAGGGAAGAGAAAGATGAGAAGAATGAAGAGGAAAACCCAATAAGAAGAAGAAGATAGGAGAAAGAGAGAAGGGATGACTAAAATAAAGTAACTCAGGGTATAACGGAAAATTCGAGCTAAAAATATAGTTGGGGGACTAAAATGAGATAACTTAAACGATTTGGGAGACTAAATTATAAATATGAAGATTTTAGAGATTAAATTCTAATTTTTAAGGATTTAAGGGATAGATATGTAAAAACCCCTTAAAAATATTATATACACCTTCATGTTTTATTTTCGCGCATCTACAGGTGCCAAAAAAATTATATTCTTATTCCATAATTGATAAACAAGCTTCCATTTTCTATATCAAGTCAAGGTCAAGGCAAGCTCTAAAACATTGTTATTGAATTTTCTACCTTTTTAAAAAATAAAAAAATATTGTTATGAAATTTTCTACCTTTTTAAAAATAGAAAAATATACGTGGGTTATCCTTATTTTCCCCTTCTAAAAAAAGAATTAACTACTTATTAAAACTCCTAGTCTTATCTAATTTATATGTTTATCTTTAATTATTTCCTATCATTAAAAAGTTGAGTCATTGAAATATAATTTTTTTAGTCAAAATAACAAACAGTAAAACCCACATGTTTTATTAATGTAAGTTTTGTTGCTAATGGAGCCCATTGCACCAAAACGGGTCCAAAACCGGCCCAAACCCGTTGTGATATAATATATATATATATATATATATATATATATATATATATATATATATATATATATATATATATATATATATATATATATATATATGGTGTGGTGCTAGGGTTTTGGGTGAGCCGAGAAAAGGAGGCCGGAAAGAAAAAAAAAAGAAAAAAAAAAAAGGGTGGCAACTGAAATAATTGGCTGAAATTATTTTTGGCCAAATCCAAACAAATTGTTGTGTTGCTCTTGATTTCGGCCAAAGGAGATTTCGGCAGGAGGGCTCTTGATTTCAGTCGAAGGTGATTTCGGCAGGAGGGCTTTGTCGCAAGGCTGCTACTGTGCTTCTTTTCTTTTTTGTGGTTTTTTCTGCGGCTGAAGAACAAGGGTTTTTCTTAGGCGGACAAAACAAAGAGGTAAATCACTGTAATAAGAGGTTAGAGTTTAATCTCAAAATCTTGTGTAATTTCTTTATGATTTCTCTTGTGGTTGAGAACTAGAAAGTTGTAATTCTCTTTTGATATAGTGAAAGTTTTTCGATCATGTCCCTATGGACGTAGACATATTGCCGAACCACGTTAAATCTGCGTGTTCTCTGTCTCTGCTATTTTTCTCTTTGGTTAACTATTTAATTCCGCTGGTTGTTGCATTAGTATTGTTCCGCTATCTTTTGCTAACAATTGGTATCAGAGCCCTGGTTCGGGTCAGATTTCACTCAGATCGGTGTTGATTTTGAGTGAGAGTTATGGCGGAAGATAGGAAGGAAAAGATTGAAAATTTTGATGGGACAGATTTTCAATGGTGGAAATTGCAGATGGAAGATTATTTATATCAAAAAGATTTACATCAACCAGTGTTTGGAGAAAAGCCAGAAAAGATGACAGATGAGGAGTGAGAATTATTGGACAGGAGAGATTTGGCACAGATTTGATTGTGCCTGACAAAGCAGGTTGTGCTCAACGTCTCCAAGGAGAAGACCATTTCAGCTTTGATGTCAGCGTTGGCTAAATTTTATGAGAAGCCGTATACTTCAAATAGACTGTTTCTAATGAAAAAATTGTTCAACTTGAGAATGCCTTCTGATAGTTCAGTTGTTAATCATTTGAACGAATTTAACACATTATGGGCACAACTTGAATCCTTAGATTTTTGTCTTTACTGATGACATTAAAGGTTTGATGTTTATGTGTTCGTTACCAGATAGTTGGAGTAATGTTGTTATGGCCATCAGCAATACTTTCAATACTGCTCTTAAATTTGATGATATTGTGAGTACAATTACGAATGATGAATTGATGAAAAAGAGTATGGGTGAGAGTACAGTTTCTACAAGTACTGCTCTGTCGGTTGATAATGACAGAAGAAAGGAAAGGAGTAGAAGTTCAAGCAGGGAATCAAAGTAAAGAGGGAGATCAAAATCTAAGGGTAAGTTCAAGAAAAATTTAGTATATTGGAAATGTAAAAAAGAGGGTCATATGAAGAAGGATTGTCCAAACAAAGACAAGGAAGGAGCAAATATGGTGAATCCAAGTGAGGAGTATGATGACTTGTGCTTGCCTGCTCATACATAATCGAGGTCAGATCTGTGGTTTGTGGATTCAGAGGCTTCGTTCCAATACACTGCTCGCAGAGAATGATTTGAGAATTATATCCAAGGTGATTTTGGGCATGTGACTATTGGTAATGGGCAGGAATGCAAGATTGTCAGTAAGGGAACAATTCAGCTAAAGTTGCACATGGTGGAAAGTTACTTTTACAAGAGGTCAGGCACATACCAGATTTGAAGAAAAATTTGATATCTGTTAGCAAACTAGATGACGAAGGTTATCAAATCTCATTTGAGAGGAAACAGTGGAAGATCAGTAAAGGAGCAATGGTAGTGGTCAAGGGTGAGAGAGTGGGAACTCTATATTTACTCTCAAGCTCGGTGGATCACGTTGTTTCTTTGGCCACCGTGAAGAATAAGAATACTACCTTATGTCATTAGAGGCTCGGTCACTTGAGCGAAAGCGATATAAGGGTATTGCAATCCAGAGGCATGTTGATAGAAATGAAAGATGCTAACTTTGATTTCTGTGAGAACTGTGTGTTTGGAAAGCAGAAAAGAGTTAGATTTAAGAAGGATGGCAAGGAGAAAAAACCGAGAGATTGGAGTTGGTGCATACAGATGTATGGGGGCCTTCTTCGGCGAAGTCTCTTGGAGATAATTCTTATTTTGTCACTTTCATAGATGATGCAAGCAGGAAAACATAGGTGTTTTCACTTAAGCAGAAATCCGATGTCTTCAAGATCTTCAAGGTATGGAAAGTTCTTGTTGAGAATGAAACAGGTTTACAGGTGAAATATCTGTTGTCAGACAATGGTGGGAAATTTTGTAATAGGGAGTTCAATGACTATTGCTCTACCAATGGGATTAGGAGAGTAAAAACTGTACTGAGAACACCGTAGCAGAATGGCGTGGCTGAGAGGATGAATAGAACCATTTTGGAGCGAGCTCGGAGTATGAGACTACAAGCAGGTTTGCCTTTGCAAATTTAGAGAGCCGCTGTAGATACGGCAGTCTATCTGATCAACAAGAGTCCAACTAGTGTTTTAGATAGAGGATTTCCAGAGGAGGTGTGGTCTGGTAAGACTGTGAATTATTAATTCTTAAAAGTATTCTGTTGTATAGCATATGCATATGTGGATCATGAGATGAGAAAGAAACTTCATTCTAAATCTCAGAAGTGTGCATTCATTAGATACGGTGGCGACGAATATGGTTATCGCTTGTGGGATTATGAGCATAACAAGGTGATTCGTAGCAGAGATGTGGTATTCAATGAGGGCTGTACGTATAAAGACCGAATGGAGAGTAAGAGTGAGAAAATAATTGAGAAAGAGCACTTGGAACTGGATGAGCCATAGGATGGGATGGATCCCATGAATAAATGAAAGGAAGAAATACCTACATTTGAAGGGAAAGAAATGGCTACACCCTAGAATACACAAGTTTCAGATGAGACCGAACAGGAGAGAGAGCCACTGACTGAAGTAGATGGTTCAAGTACTTCATCAGAGAGTGTTCCCACTTTGAGGAGGAGCATGACGATAAAGAAGCCAACCCAAAAACTTTGTCTTCTATTATATCATTTTTGTATACTGATGTAGGTGAACTAGAGAGTTACCAAGAAGTTATGCGGGATAAACTTCATCTTAAGAGGGAGTAAACCATGCGGGATGAGATGTCTTCTTTGGAGGAGAATCACACATAGAAATTAGTAAAGCGACCGGAAAAGATGAAAGTATTGCATAACAAGTGGGTATACAGGGTTAAATATGAGGAAGGAGGGACACAAAGATTCAAAACTAGACTTGTGGTGAAGGGATACTGATGAATAACATATATTGTATTTTTTCTCTCATACTTTATCTATTTTTGTATATAAATAAATGCTACTTGGGTATTTTTAGTGTCTTTTGCAGGTAATCCGAATTATACAAGGAGAAGGCATGAAATCGGAGTCGGAGTCGGAAATCAGAGTCCGAAAAGTTACTAAAGTGGGCAAGACTACGAGAATATAATTCTGTAGAGACTTAAAGTCGAATACAGTCAGGAATATTAAAGCTAGAAGATAATATTTACATGTGTACAAAATTTCATGAATTTATCTCAAATTAGAGCAGCTATATAGCGGTTTTTACCGCTATTTAGCGGTCTAATTTTGGTCGAATACGCCGAAATTTTTCTTGTGGCTTATCTGTAATTTTTTTCACGTTTAGGTTTGGATAGAAATAGGGTTTGGTTTCCGATGCCTATTTATTGGCTAACCCTTGTATTTTGACGGATATTCTGAACGCTGGAATTATTTTTGTACGCGATTTTTCTGTTCAATAAATTTGGGATTTTTACTGAAGGTTGACGGCACAACACCGTGATCAGAGGTAACCCATTGCTCTTGATATTCTTATTTTCGTTCTGCATAAATTTTACTGCTTTCTAGATTAGGGTTTACTGCTTTCTAGATTAGGGTTTATCATTGTATGAATTAAAATTTGATCTTTCTTAGCAAAAATCATGAGTAGCTAATTAGATCAGCTCTAGGATGTAGATGAAGCTAAAATCCACCATGTTCTTATTTTCTAATATTTTTCTTCTTAAATAAAATTAATAAAAGTCATGATTTTTCAAATGAAAGATTAAAATATAAGGACCCGAAGTTTAGAACTTTGATAGGTTATACTTGAATTAGGATTCTTGATAATCTATGCTTAGTTAGGGATTGGGGTTGCTGGTTTTGTCATTTTATTTGAATTATCTAAAAGAATTAGTTTATTTTTATATGAAGTAGCATCTTTTGATGAGCTATACTTGCACAACACTTGATAGCTCATACTTAGGGCACTTTAAGTAAAAATTAAACTAAAAAGATTAAATTTTTATGATAGAAGAAAATAGTAGAAGTAAGAACATGACTGGAAATTAGTGGATTCTATATCCTAGGCTACTTAGATTAATCCGACCTCAATCTAGAATCTTTGGTTAGTCCGTTGAACTATAGAGAAAGTAAGAATGCAGAAACACTCTAGATCCCTGTGAGACGACCTGTACAGCGCTACAACGATACTGTGCGCTTGCAGTAAATATAACACATCAAGTTTTTGGCGCCGTTGCCGGGGATCGACGGTGTTTTTCTTGCTTTTTCTGACGTTTTACGGGATTAACAGTGTGTGTTGAGTTTTCTGGGACGAGAAAGTACATATACAGGAAACCAAACAGGACTATATAAGTGTTTAGAGTGTAATGAAAAAAATACAGAAGCTGATTCTCTACTTGGACCGCTAATTAGCGGTAATTACCGCTATTTAGCGGTACTTTTGGTTAGAAAGTCCACGAAAATTTCCTGATATCTGTATTTTATCTCTCTGGTGTTGTAAAAAAAAAAAAAGAAGGTTAGAAATATTAAGAATCACATTTTTATTTGATCATATCTCTTCCACCGTTTTATCTCCACCACACCCCACTTCTTGCATTAGTTTAGGAATTTCACGCATACACTCACGGTCGCTGGTTCATGCCACACTGGACCCGTGATCAATTTGGTCAACTTGTGAGATCAGATTTGTTCATGGGAGCCAAGATGGACCAACCGATCCCGATCCTTCAGGATCGATGTTACCCGTTGCGTACATCATCACCATCATGCATCAAACTTCCACACGTAGCGGGTAATCACTATGAATTAAAACCGCAGTACATTAGTATGCTTCCCAAATTCACTGGTTCTGATTCAGAAGATGCATATCTCTTTATCAGTGAATTTCAAGAAGTATGCGTAATAATAAAACTGCAAAACTTATCGGAGGACGCAGTTAAGCTCCGCTTCATCCCTTTTGCACTTAAGGATAATGCCAAGAAGTGGTTGTACAGTATGCCTTCTGATTCAATCACTACTTGGGATGAATTCGTTACAGTGTTTCTCAAGAAATATTATCCCACGCACAAGACGGCAAGAATCAGAAATCAAATTAATCAATTCCGTCAAGTGTCGGGAGAACCTTTCTGGAAATACTTAGAACGGTTCAAGGATTTATTAGCTCAGTGCCCCCACCATGCGATAGAAAAGTGGAGGTTGTTTCAAATCATATACGAAGGACTCGATTACACATCCAAAACTCTTCTGGAATTCATGTGTCAAGGGGAGTTTATGAAGAAAAACGAGGATGAAGCATGGGACTTTCTTGAGGACTTATTATGGAAGACTATGCAATGGGAGAGTTCCACTGAGAAGCCCAGTATATCAACTTCTGCTCATAAGAGTGGGATCCATAGCGTCGACAGCTCTATAGCTGCTGAAGCAAAGATCGCAGCCCTTATGAGAAGAATTGAGGCACTGGAGACTCCTAGTGCTCAGTCTCCACCAGTGGGTCAAGTGAATCAACTCCAAAGTCCCACATGCTTTAATTGCGGAACTCCCAATCACGTTATGGAGGAGTGTCCATTGTTAATGAATTCCATGGGTCGCACACTTTAGCAGGCTAACGCCTTATATCAACAACAACCCATGAACAATCCTTACGCTCCTACATACAATCCTGGCTGGAGAAATCATCCAAATCTATCATGGGGTCAAGGGCAATATCAGGGGGGCCCTAAACCTAACATGCAATCTCTAGCCACTGGTCAGTTTCCAAGACCAAATATGGGTACTTATCAACACCCAAATATTTCAAACCATGGGAACAACCAGAATAGACCACATGTACCAAACCACTCATATCCACAACAGGGGTCTAATAATGAACAAGAAAAGCGACTTCAGTCACTTGAGAAGCACGTTGAAAATCTTCTCAAGTCTCAGTCCAACCTTGATACATACATGCAAAATCTTATGAAAGTGTCAACTGATTTTATTCAAAGAACAGATCAGCACCTGCTCGTAAACTCTCAATCTATTAAGAATGTAGAGCAGCAGGTTGGACAACTAGCTAATCAAATGAGTGAACGTGGCAAGGGCACTTTTCCAAGTCAACCCATAACAAATCCTAACGCCAGTTCCTCAAACTCCAATCAGTCGCATGTCCACCAATGCAATGCCATTCACACGCTTAGATCTGGCAAGCAAGTGGATAATAGTGTAGCCGTGCCCCCTGATCCCACTCCTACTATCTCGCAGGCTACATCATCTCTTCCACCCGTTTCTCCACAATCATCTCCATCACCTCCATCACCGTCACGTACTCATTTGAAAGAACCTGTTCCTGAGCCGAAAGCACCATATCCAAATCGGCTTAGGAAGCCTTCACCGCAAGTAGAAAAGATTCTTGAAATATTTCAGTAAGTGAAGGTTAATATTCCACTCCTTGATATGATACAACAGGTTCCTACTTATGCTAAGTTCCTCAAGGATTTGTGCAGTAAGAAACGAGCAAGAAACATTCCTGAGAAAGTTTTTCTTACTGCAAATATATCACATATCCTCTCTAACTCCTTGCCTATCAAGTACAAAGATCCAGGTTCCCCTACAATCTCATGCACCATTGGGAACACTACATTTGATAGGGCGTTGCTTGATTTAGGGGCAAGTGTCAATTTGCTTCCTTACACTGTTTATCAACAACTGGGGTTAGGAAAACTTCAACCTACCAAGGTCACATTACAGCTAGCTGATCGTTCAATTAAGAGACCTCTTGGTATGGTTGAAGATGTGCTCATTAAGATTGGCGAGTTTATTTTTCCTGTAGACTTTATTATTTTAGAAACTGAGCCAATCTCCAATCCACGGAATCAAATTCCCATTATCTTGGGTAGACCATTCCTTGCAACATCAAATGCATTGATTGATTGTAGGAGTGGTCTCATGAAGTTATCGTTTGGAAATATGACTGTGGCATTGAACATATTTAATATGGATGAGCACACAACGAGCTCTCTCATTGAGGTCAATATGATTCATAGTTTGCACTCTCATTCGACCTCTTCCACTGATGATGAACCTTCATTTGAGCAAATATTCAAAGATGAGCTCATACTATTAGAGGAATTGGCACATACTGATTTTATATATGATGATACTTGTGCAAGTGTGCCATTGAATTATGAGCAAACTTTTGAGGATTTGTTTGCAGAGGAGCTCGCATTACTTCATGAGTTAGAAGAGCCACCAGCACATTCACTTAATCATATTAGACTCTTCTCACCTCATGATATTTCTACATGTATGCTTGTTGCTAACGATGATTGGCAGGTTTATAAGAAAGAATTCTTTAACCCAATTGTTAATGCTTACATGTGGACAAAGAAAAAGCGAGGACGACATAAGAAGCAGACAGGTAATCTCGTGACTTGTAAGAGGTTGATGAAATATAATAATGCACCCACTTCACGTTTAAAACGCACACACTATGAAAGTGGGAAGCGATCGAGAGGTCGTAACCGCTTTTCATGCGTTAATAGGGTGATGATATTGAGATCGTAACTTTTACGACTCTCATTATTTGTATAGTATTTGTATAATAGTTTTCACATTTTGTTTTACCATACTTGGTTTGTGTATGAGGGCATACACAAGTTTAGGTGTGGGAGAGTAGTTTTTAGGAGATTTTTATTTTTAGGACTTTATTTTATTTTTTATTTTTTTATTTTTAGTATTTTGGGTTTCTTTATTTTACACTTTGGGTAGTTTTTAGGGTAACTAATTTAAAAAAATTTAAAAAAAAAAAAAATGAAAATTTTTTTTGAAAAGAAAAATTATATTTTTCATCAATAGACCAAACTAATTACAGATAAATGGATAAATTTAGATTTGAAATTGGATAGGAGAGTAGATTGGATGATACACTTTGAAATTTATGAAAAAGATCAAAATCTGAAAAATAAATATTGCTAACAGTAGTTTTGAGGCAAGTATACATCTATTTTTCACTTCACAATAGTTTATTAGGTTAAGGACAAAGATGATAACGATTGAGTAAGTTTTCTCTCTCTAAAAAAATAGAAAAAAACTAGAAAAAAAAATAAAAAAAAAGGTGAGAATAAAATAATGGGGTGAGCCTGGTATTAAGGCAATAGCCTCGAGAGTGATAAAATAATGGGGTGCGCCTGGTATTAAGGCAATAGCCTCAAGAGTGAAAAAAGAGTATGATCCAAGTAATCGGGTACTTTGCGCCTAAGTAAGCGTGAATATTCGCATGAAAGGTGAAATATTCTTAAAAAAAAAAAAAAAAAAAGGAAAAAAAAAAGAAAAAAAAATGTTATGAGAGAGGAGATGAATCATGAGTTAGAGTTCGAGTCCAAAACCGAAGTAGACTATCACACGTGTACGTAGATATATAGGAGCCAATGGATTATATGTTAGTGAGTATTGAAAGATAGGATTTAAATTTTTTGATTAAAATGATAAGTGTATCTGCTATGACGCTCAATTTGAAAATTGATAATCTAGATGCGTTCTTGAGTTTGTATATTAGTGAGATTAATTGATGAAAACATGATTAAAAAAAATAGATTCTTCTTGCTTTTGTATAAATTTTTTTATTTTTCTTGATTTTTGGTTATCCTTATTTTTCATTTCTTTATTCCTTAATCTATCTGCTTCATGAATTTTGTGGGTATATTCACTGCAAACCCTCACGAGACAACACTCGTCCACTAGGGTAACCTAGGGGTTTAAAGGCTTGTTGCACGTGCTAAGTGTAATCGCGATTCCTGCGAAAGTGAGTTAGGATTTTTGTTTTTGTTTTCTTTTTTTTTCTTTTTAGGTTTAGGTTTTGCTCGAGAACTAGCAAAAGATAGGTGTGGGAGTGTGATGAATAACATATATTGTATTTTTTCTCTCATACTTTATCTATTTTTGTATATAAATAAATGCTACTCGGGTATTTTTAGTGTCTTTTGCAGGTAATCCGAATTATACAAGGAGAAGGCATGAAATCGGAGTCGGAGTCGGAAATCAGAGTCCGAAAAGTTACTAAAGTGGGCAAGACTACGAGAATATAATTCTGTAGAGATTTAAAGTCGAATACAGTCAGGAATATTAAAGCTAGAAGATAATATTTACATGTGTACAAAATTTCATGAATTTATCTCAAATTAGAGCAGCTATATAGCGGTTTTTACCGCTATTTAGCGGTCTAATTTGGGTCGAATACGCCGAAATTTTTCTTGTGGCTTATCTGTAATTTTATTCACGTTTAGGTTTGGATAGAAATAGGGTTTGGTTTCCGATGCCTATTTATTGGCTAACCCTTGTATTTTGACGGATATTCTGAACGCTGGAATTATTTTTGTACGCGATTTTTCTGTTCAATAAATTTGGGATTTTTACTGAAGGTTGACGGCACAACACCGTGATCATAGGTAACCCATTGCTCTTGATATTCTTATTTTCGTTCTGCATAAATTTTACTACTTTCTAGATTAGGGTTTACTGCTTTCTAGATTAGGGTTTATCATTGTATGAATTAAAATTTGATCTTTCTTAGCAAAAATCATGAGTAGCTAATTAGATCAGCTCTAGGATGTAGATGAAGCTAAGATCCACCATGTTCTTATTTTCTAATATTTTTCTTCTTAAATAAAATTAATAAAAGTCATGATTTTTCAAATGAAAGATTAAAATATAAGGACCCGAAGTTTAGAACTTTGATAGGTTATACTTGAATTAGGATTCTTGATAATCTATGCTTAGTTAGGGATTGGGGTTGCTGGTTTTGTCATTTTATTTGAATTATCTAAAAGAATTAGTTTATTTTTATATGAAGTAGCATCTTTTGATGAGCTATACTTGCACAACACTTGATAGCTCATACTTAGGGCACTTTAAGTAAAAATTAAACTAAAAAGATTAAATTTTTATGATAGAAGAAAATAGTAGAAGTAAGAACATGGCTGGAAATTAGTGGATTCTATATCCTAGGCTACTTAGATTAATCCGACCTCAATCTAGAATCTTTGGTTAGTCCGTTGAACTATAGAGAAAGTAAGAATGCAGAAACACTCTAGATCCCTGTGAGACGACCTGTACAGCGCTACAACGATACTGTGCGCTTGCAGTAAATATAACACATCAGATACGGTCAGAGAAAAGCTATTGACTTCAATGAAATATTTGCATCTGTTGTTAAGAAGACTTCTATCAGAGCAATACTAAGTATTGTGGCTGTGAAAGGATTGTATTTAGAGCAGCTCGATGTAAAGACTGCTTTCCTTCATGGTGATTTGGAGGAGAAAATATATATGGAACAGCCGGAGGGATATGAAGTTAAAGGAAAAAAGAATTGGGTATGTCGACTGAAAAGGAGCTTGTATGGGTTGAAACAAGCGCCGAGGCAATGGTACTTGAAATTCGACAAGTTTATGTTGGATTCGGGTTTTGCCAGAAGCAATTCAGATCATTGTGTATATCTATAAAACTTTAAGGATGGTAACTTTATTATACTTACTTTGTATATAGATGATATGCTTGTGGCAGGTACATGCATGAAAAAAAATCAATGATCTGAAAAGGAAATTGGCAGGGAGATTCTCTATGAAGGACATGGGTGAGGCTAAACAACTTCTTAGAATGCAAATTACCCGAGATAAGAAAAGCAAGAAATTGTAGTTATCTCAGGGGTACATCAAGAAGGTGTTGGAGAGATTCAATATGAATAATGCAAAACCGGTAACTACAGCTCTTGGTGGTTGTTGGCAGTGAAAATTTCTAAGTTAAAAGGATTTTCCACAACAGAACGCGGAGCTAATTCAATAGCCCCGCGTTTGGTTTCATTAACCCTGTGTTTGAATAAAACGCGGAGATGTCAAATAGCTCCGCGTTGATTCTGCAGTTTGGCTTGTATTAGCCTCGTGTTTGAGTAAAATACGGAGATGATCAATAGCTCCGCGTTTTGGTTATTTAGCGCCGCGTTTTGATGCGATTAAAGCTCCGCGTAAGCAGATAACCAGAATCTCAGATTGATTGAGATTATGATTTTGGGCTTATCCAAATACCCGAATCAAGTCTAATCAAAATTCCATCAAAACTAAGATATTTGATTGGAATCCTTGATGAATGCGAGTTCTATTTAGATAGAAACTCTTGCATTAACCTTGGGCTATAAATACCTTCCTGGTGAAACCCTAAGAGCTTCTTTTTCGGCAATTGAGATATTCTTCTGAAATCTTAGAGAATTCAAGTTACGCACAGAGCCTTGAGTTCGTGAAGATTAGAGAAAATCACCATCTTCTTTCTAGAGTTCTTGAGAAGTTCGAGTTACGCGAGAGAGCCTTGAACAAATCAAACCAGAGAAGATCGTCTATAATCGGCCGATATCTTTAAAAGAGAAGATTTCAACGTACCGATCGTCCAAAGGAACTACTATAGATCCCATCGCCACAGATCCCACGATTTTATTGTAAAAGAGAGCGATAGATATAAATCCTCTCGTTTGTTCTTTTTAATCTTGTTCACTTCCGTTGTAATTCAAGCTTATTCAATGGGAGGAAGCGAAGGAACTTTTGCGATGAACAAACTGGCGACCACAGTGGGAGCCGTCTCTTTCACTGATGAAGAGATTGTGGCGCAATCAGACGTTGACTTGATCGGATCCGAAGTAGACACGCTGGTCGTTGAAATCGACCAGCAGAAGTACGAGGAGTTCCTCTCCTCTGGATCAGGTGACTTGGATGAGACACGGCACATCATCGTATGTACTCCAATGCCTGAGTGACGGGTAGAAAGGTATCCACCGAGAGACGGGGATCCTTGGAGACTGCGGCTATAGAGCCGGAGTTCACACGAGAAATCCTAGCCGAGGATGAGCTTCCGATTGCCGAAGACGACTTGGGAACTGGACTGACCAGGACCCAACTCCGGAACAGGAACCGAGCGAGGTGTAGAGCCCTCAAAGCCCGCTTTGGATGCGGAGCTAACACCAGAGGACGCGAGGCTATGGTCCCCTCGCAAACTGGCTCGCGCTACCCGCGAGACTAATCTCTACCGCGTTAAACGTGAAGATACAACTTGCCTTAAAAGCAAGGAAAAGCCAGCGTGTGATTTTCCACGCGAGGCTGATACTAAGCCAAGCAAGAGACACGAGGCTGGTAATACTGGCGAGTTACGCAAGATTCCTGACACTCGCGAGGAACGCGAGTATAAAAATTATTCAAACCCAGCATGTGATTCTCCACGCGAGGCTATTACTGAGCCTAGCGAGAGACGCGAAGCCAGTAAGGGTTGCACTAGTCGCAGAATACCCAACACTCGCGAATTACGCGAGTATAAAAATTCTTCAAAGCCAGCGTGTGATTCTCCACGCGAGGCTATTACTGTGCCTAGCGAGAGACGCGAAACCAGTAAGGGTTGCGCTAGTCGCAGAATACCCAACACTCGCGAGTTACGCGAGTATAAAAATTCTTCAAAGCTAGCGTATGATTCTCTACGCGAGGCTGATACTGAGCCTAGCGAGAAACGCGAAGCCAGTAATACTTGCAATAAATGCAAGACTTCTGATACCCACGAGGAACGTGAGGACGATTGGCAGATAGTTGTCAGTCGTAAAAACCGCGAAGCTATGATCTGCGTTAATCGCAAAGATAAGCCAGCGTGCAAGAACTTCCCTTCACGCGGGGCTATTATTCCAGAAGCTAAACTTCCAAGGACACACCAAGCCAGCGAGAAACGCGAGGCTAGTGTAGATAAGCGCGGAGCTATTCTTCAGGCCCGCAATGTGAAATGCGAGGCTATTCCTAAGCCACGCGAGGATCTATCCGACCCCAGAGTCAGGGTTGATCAGTCAAAGAAGCTTCAGTGGATTCCCAAACATTCTCAAGAGTTGAACGGACCTCTTGACTCCATGGCTAGAGGCACTGATATCAGGGAATATCTCTCTAAGAAGAGAGGCATAGACCAACTTCAAGTTGAACATATCTGCCATTACCAGCAACTTGTGACAGCAGTATCAGCCGTGATGGACAACTGTGGCTGCAGCAAGAACATGATATCTGTGTTCGACCGATTAAACGAGTCAAACCAGAATCCTGCTAAGAAGACAAGAACTACTTCCCTGAAACAATGGAGAGCTGTAACTTCCAACATGGTAGGAAAAGGGAGGAAAATTGCAGAGACGGATGATGATTCAGAATCGAGCGATGAAGAACCTCATCGTGTTACTCGACTAAGATTAGGAGCCGTCCCGCCCCGAAATTATAAGAAGCTCGCAGGGGGTTCTTACGACGAGGGCAGCGATAATTCCGCTATAGCCTCGCCTCCATCCTCTACATCGACTCGGCTACAGAAATCAGTATCGCATATGGCAGACAAGTCTGACGATATCAATCAGAGATTTGAAGCTCAAGAAAAGATGATTCGAGAGCAGCAAAAGATGATTGAATGACTCAAAGTCATGCTATCGAGATTTGTTGAAGATAATGCCAAAAAGGGCAAAGAAACTCTGAATGAAGAAGAACAGGAAGAGAAAGCCCACTCGATGCATGAGGAAGAGGATAGATTTTCTTTCCATGATCCGCATGGCGAAAAGATAGAAAAGCTGCAGAATCAACTCGAAGTTTTAATGCGTAAAAAGGAGTTGAAAGAAGCTGGGGCCTTAAGACCGTATCCTACTAATGGGATATGATACCTTACCCACCAAAGTATAAGCCGCTCAAGTTAGAGCCATACGACGGGAAGGGATCGCCCAATCAGCATATATATTACATTTTGTCCCAAGCAGGACACTTAATGGGTAATGATCCCATTATGACCAAAGTATTTGCAAGTACTTTACGAGGGCCTGCCTTCACTTGGTTCATGCAGTTGCCCCCAAGTACTATTAATACCTGGTTAGATGTCGAGAAATTATTTCTCTCACGTTTCTTTGAAGATGACACCGAGATTACGGTTCATTCCCTCCTTGCAACTAGACAAGGAGAGTAAGAAGCGGTTAAAGATTTTATAGAAAGGTTCCGGGAGAAGTCCGTATATTGTAAATACGGAATGATCCAGGAAACTCTAGTCGAGACCTGTCGACACAATCTTAAGACCAATGTGCTCCTCAAAATGGGGGCCGTAGAGTCTAAGACGTGGAGGGACCTGCTCAAACAAGGAGAGCAAGCTGAAGATTTGATTCGCCGAGTTGAGGAATCCCGCAGGTCAAGAAACGCTGGGGGTAGTAAGCCATATACCCAAAACAACAGCAATAAAAATAAAGGGAAAGCAGTGATGTCGTCAGAAGCTGCTCCTCAGAAAACCGGTCCTCCGCTAGAGCCGAAGCCACAAGGTCAGCGAGGATCAAGGCAAATCAGACCGCAATAAGAAAGGAATTACACTTTCAAGGCGGAACAAACGCATATCCTCTTTCACCTGCTCCAGAAGAAGGGAATGCTAAAACTTCCGGAGAATAAGAAGTCAGAAGATGCTGGTAAAACTAAAGATCACAACTACTGTCTTTATCACCGGAATGTTGGGCACCCTACCAGTGATTGTTTTCCCCTTAAGAACAGAATCCAAGCACTAATAAAAGCTGGAGTTCTGACACTTAAGGAAGAACAGAAGAAGGTCACTGCCAATATGGCAACCATAGTGGTTGGGACCCACGAGTTCCCCGCAGGAGTGACCCCAATGCCGAAAGGTAAGATGGTTACAAAGAATCTTGATCCGCATAACAAAGCCCAAGAGGGACTTGTTCCCGTAACAACCCAGAAGGGGGAAGTTATGTGGGTTCACCCCGACTTGCTGGAAGATGAACAATGGACTACTTCAAGAGTTCAAGAGAAGAAACGGGCTGTTAATACCATTTCTGCGGATATAAAGGAAGAATATATAGCTTCGAGAGCCTTCATAGATTCTGAAAAAGAATCCGAAACTATGGCCACTCATCAAGATGGGGCAGGCCCTTCCGATACTCGATCTGGAAAGACATATCTTAAGGACTACACTAGAGTTGATCCAAAAGATATCTATGCAGAACTCGCAAAGCCTGCGAAGTAGAAAGGACTTCGTTTCCAGAAGAATCCTACCAGAGATGAAGGAGCCAAAGAAACTCCCTTCGAGTTTGACATAATTGCGCAGTTGGCTAACATCCCAGCGCGAGTGACGCTTTACGAATTGTTGAGATTATCAAAATCAACACGTGAAGCTCTAAGAGAGGCCTTGGCAGATTCTGAGTCGTTCCTAGCTCAGATTGTCGAGTCGGCCATCGAAGAACGGGACTCTTGCCCCCACTGTCATCAAGTGAGGAGGCAAGTCCCACAAATCATCTTCTCTCCAGAAGACATGCAGGTGAGGAATATAAAGCATAATAGGCCTTTATATTTCACTGGATATGTCGGGTCCATAAAAATGCACCGAATTCAGATTGATCCGGGTTCTGCACTCAGCGTCGTGCCCAGTAGATTGATGCAGCTGTTGGGGATTTTCCTTCATCGCTTGACACCTACACACACTACCATCTATGGATCCAACGCTAATAATAGCCATCCTCTTGGTAAAATTAGATTGCGGTGTCAAATTGGAGACTTGAAAACGGAGATTACATGCTACGTAATTGACGCTGATACCTTCTACAATATTTTATTGGAGCGACCTTGGATCCACGCTCATATGATAGTTCCGTCAACTCTTCACCAGTGCATGAAATATTGCGATGAGGAAAGAGAGGTCCGGACACTAATTGCGGACAAGCAGCCATTCAAAGGGTTGGAGAATTACTTCACAGATGCTGCACTCTACAAGCCAGCACATGAAACCTCCAATGACAGTCTTAGCAAGTCTCCAAAGCCCGACGACAGTGGCAATGAAGCCGACACTGAGTACGAGCTTCCTGAGGAAGACGACGGGGTGATTATGAAATTAACCCCCACTTAGATTTTAGTCTGAGTACTGACGAGGATCTAAATGATGTAATTGAAAGTGAATGGGTTATTAATGAAAGTATAAGGTTAGTCTATGACCATGCTGTAGCTACTGAATCAGAACCCTCTTGTACTTCTACCGAAGTGGATGGCCTATCCGAACTTGAAGTTCTGGCAGCATGTCATTTGCCACTTAGGTCATCCCTCCTCGCTCAGTCTAAAATAGCTGAGGAGAAAGGTCACTACTTTGAAGTGCCTCCTCAAAGAGGATCCCAAAGGCCGATTATGTTCGGTAAAGTAATTACCTCACCTCGCCAAAAACAAAGCAGTGAAAGTGATGAGCAGACATCACCCCAATTTCACCTATATGGACAGAAGTCTCTACAGATGATGGAGAAAATGGGATATAATCTTACCCAGAAGCCGGGATTAAACTTTAGAAAAGGGCGGCGGAATCTCATACCCTCGTTTAGACAGAGAGGAAAGAGCCCTGATTATTATCAGAAGACCCGCAGGGGGTTGGGTTATGTATCTACTCCACCTTCGTCACCATTAAATGATGAAGAGAGTTCTTCGGCCAAAGAAAAAACATCTTCACCAGATCATGATTCAGATATAAGCACCGGTGCTTGGTTTCAATCTTTGACAATCAATATGGTTTCAGCCGCGCCAGAAAGCGACGAGGAACCAATTGATGTTCAAGATGATGCTTGGGCTAGGCATATGGATACTCTCTGGGATGTCCGCTTTGAACAGCGTGACCCGCCCACAGAAGACAAATTAATACAGGTTAACATGGGAACGGAAGAAAATCCGAAACCCATTTTCATAAGCGACACACTCCTTTAGAAAAAGAGGAACTTATATCCCTTATCAAAGAGTATATAGATGTGTTCGCATGGAGTTATGAAGATATGCCTGGGCTTGACCCTCAAATTGCCACACACCGGTTAAATATAAAAGAAGATGTCAAACCTGTTAAACAGCAACAGAGGCGTTTTCGACCGGAATTGATGGAAGCAATAGTTGCTGAGGTCAATAAGCTTATAAAATCCGGGTTTATCCGAGAAGAGAAGCATCCTGACTGGGTGGCTAACATAGTGCCAGTTCACAAAAAGAATGGCAGAATCCAGATATGCATTGATTTTCGAGATCTGAACACTGCATGTCCCAAGGATGAATTTCCACTCCCCATCACCGATGTGATGATCGATAATACTTGCGGTTATGAGAGGATGTCCTTTATGGATGGCTTCTCAGGTTATAACCAAATTAAGATGCACCCAGATGATGAAAAGTATACAGCTTTCAGAACGCCACTGAGGGTATACTATTATACGGTGATGCCATTCGGATTGAAGAATGCAGGTGCCACCTACCAATACGCAATGAGTGCCATATTCAAAGAACACCTGCGCAGAACAGTGGAGTGCTATGTGGATGAATTAGTAGTCAAGAGCAAAGACAAAGAAAATCATCTTCATGATTTAAGAGTGGTCTTCGATCTTATGCGGAAACATCACCTGAAGATGAATCCTACCAAGTCGTTCATGGGGGTATCCCGCGGGAAGTTTCTGGGGTTCATAATAACTTCAAAAGGAATTTTCCTCGACCCTGAAAAGGTAAAAGCGATTAGCAAAATGCCGCCTCCCTGCAATCTTAAGGAATTAAGGGGATTATAAGGAAAGCTCGCTTATATTCGACGCTTCATATCCAACTTATCTGGACGATGCCAACCATTCTCCAAACTTATGAAGAAGGGAGTGTCTTTCATATGGGATGAGGCATGTCAGCAGGCATTTGATGACCTCAAGGAGTACCTTACTAAGCCTCCTGTACTAATGACACCAGCCCCTGGGCAGCCCTTCCTTATATATGTAAGGGCCATGGATAATACTTTAGGAGCATTACTTGCTCAATATAATGAGCATGGCCATGAACATGCCCTCTACTATTTAAGTAGAACAATAATTGGGGCCGAACAGCGGTAAACCCCTATCGAAAAGGAATGTTTAGCCCTAGTGTTCGCCGTTCAGAAAATGCGACACTATCTTTCTGGGCAAACGATTCACGTCATATCACGGGTTAATCCCCTGAAGATTCTGATGACAAAACCAGGGGTTTTAAATGGCCGACTGGCAAAATGGGCCTTGCTACTGTCGCCCTATGACATACATTTCGTTCCTCAAAAGGCGACGAAGGGCCAGGCAATTGCCGATTTTCTTGCAGACCACCCAATTCGGTCTAATACCAAACAGATGTCAGGGGTCAACACAGTTAGCAAAGAGCAACCTTGGCAAATGTTCTTTGATGGCGCTGCCAGACGATCTGCTGCTGGAGTGGGGGTTGTGCTAATATCCCCACATAAACATATATTGCCTAACGGTTACTCATTAACAGAACCGTGCACTAATAATGTAGCGGAGTACAACGCGCTCATTATCGGCTTAAAAATAGCTCTGCAACTAGGGGTGAACCATCTAGAGGCATATGGAGACTCTAAGCTCATCGTCAATCAGATGACAGGAGAGTATGAAGTCAGACATGAAGCCCTCATCCCATATCATCAGCTAGCTATTGAGCTAGCAGGATATTTTGACCAATTTTACATATACCACATATCTCGAAATGAGAACATATATGCAGATGCTCTTGCCGCATTAGCCGCAACACTGGCAATCCCGCCAGGTGAAGCTAAAAGCATTACCATTGGTAGTAGAGAACTCCTCCACCCAGACGTGGTATCTCAAGCCGAAGAGGTATGCCAGATTGGCTTAAAATTAGAACCCCGTGATTGGCGATTTCCGTTTGTGGATTATGCCTTACATGGGATATTACCAGAAGATCCTAAGGAAGCCACCTCAATAAAGAGGAAGGCCCAAAGATTTTATTATGACCATAAACTTCAGACTTTGTATAGAAAGTCAAGAGGTGGTCTATTGCTACGCTGCATATCGAAAGCAGAAGCAGAACAAGTGCTGAAAGAAACACATGATGGAGTATGTGGAGCTCATCAGCCGGTCCCAAACTTGGAGACCGTATAAGAAGGCTAGGGTACTACTGACCGAGCATGGTTACGGAAGCAATGGCATATGCTAAACGATGTCATGCATGCCAAATACATGCCAATTTTATTCATCAACCCCAAAAATACTTGCACAATACCGTCGCAAGCTGGCCATTTGAGGCCTGGGGAATGGAGATTGTGGGGCCAATAACTCCCCCGTCATCCAGAGGACATCGGTTTATTCTTGCAATAACCGATTATTTTTCAAAATAGGCCGAAGCCGTGCCCATGAAAGAGGTGAAGACGACAGATGTGATCAAGTTCGTCAAGCATCATGTCATTTACGGCTTTGGCATCCCCCGACGGATTATTCATGATAATGGTCCGCAATTCATTAGTCAGAGATTCTCCAGATTCTGCAATAAGTTCAGAATCAAAGATATTGCTTCAACGCCGTATAACCCCGCGGCTAATGGGTTAGCTGAAGCTTTCAACAAGACGATTATTAAACTCCTTCGGAAGTTCGCCTTTTCTAATAAACGAGATTGGGATGAAAAGTTAGGAGAATGCCTGTGGGCTTATCGCACCACCGCTCGCACCCCGACCAAAACTACCCCATTCTCTTTGGTTTAAGGAAGTGAGGCTGTCTTGCCTCTTGAAATCCAGATACCATCCTTGAGAGTGGCTTTAGCCACAAAGATGACGACAGAAGAGCGCCATCAGCAAAGATTGCAAGAACTAGAGGTGTTAGATGAAAAACATCTCAGGGCTCAACAGCAAATTGAGTTGTATCAAGCCCGAATATCTCAAACGTTCAATAAGAATGTCAAGCAAAGGACCTTTAAACAAGGAGACTTGGTTTTGGCTGTTAAAAGGCCAATGGTGCTAACCCACAAGACTAAGGGTAAGTTTGAACCCAAGTGGAAAGGACCGTTTATTGTGGAGATAGTATACTCCAGTGGAGCCTATCGCTTAATGAATCAAGATGGCGACAGAATGATAATGCCGATTAATGGCAAATTTCTGAAGAAATACTATTCTTAGTAACCCTGGAGATACGAGTCATTTTTTTTCTTAGGCATGCGCATTGTGCGCCTCTGACCTAAACCTGGTGCGTTTGGTTCTCAAGTTTGAACCACCTCCAGTCTTTTTCTTAGGCATGCGCATTGTGCGCCTCTGACCTAAACCTGGTGCGTTTGGTTCTCAAGTTTGAACCACCTCCTGACTTTTTCTTAGGCATGCGCATTGTGCGCCTCTGACCTAAACCTGGTGCGTTTGGTTCTCAAGTTTGAACCACCTCCAGTCTTTTTCTTAGGCATGCGCATTGAGCGCCTCTGACCTAAACCTGGTGTGTTTGGTTCTCAAGTTTGAACCACCATCAGTTTTTTCCTTAGGCATGCGCAGTTTGGCGCCTCTGACTTAAACCTGGTGTGTTTGGTTCTCAAGTTTGAACCACCTCCAGTCTTTTTCTTAGGCATGCGCATTGAGCGCCTCTGACCTAAACCTGGTGTGTTTGGTTCTCAAATTTGAACCACCATCAGTCTTTTCCTTAGGCATGCGCAGTTGTGGCGCCTCTGACCTAAACCTGGTGTGTTCGGTTCTCAAGTTTGAACCACCTCCAGTCTTTTCTTAGGCATGAGCATTGAGCGCCTCTGACCTAAACCTGGTGTGTTTGGTTCTCAAGTTTGAACCACCACCAGTCTTTTCCTTAGGCATGCGCAGTTTGGCGCCTCTGACCTAAACCTGGTGTGTTTGGTTCTCAAGTTTGAACCACCTCCAGTCTTTTCTTAGGCATGCGCATTGAGCGCCTCTGACCTAAACCTGGTGTGTTTGGTTCTCAAGTTTGAACCACCATCAGTCTTTTTCTTAGGCATGCGCAGTTTGGCGCCTCTGACCCAAACCTGGTGTGCTTAGTTCTCAAGTTTGAACAGCCCCCAATCTTTCTTTTAGGCATGTGTAATTAAGCGCCTCTGACCTAAAAAGTATGAATTGCCCAATGCTTTTATAGCAATGGGAAGAGAACAAGTTTCTCGCCAACCCATCATACTGGGGTAAAAGTATGAATTGCCCAATGCTTTTATAGAAATGGGAAGAGAACCAGTTTCTCGCCAACTCATCATACTGGGGTAAAAGTATGAATTGCCCAGCGCCAACTAGGCAATGGGAAGAGAACAAGTTTCTCGCCAACCCATCATACTGGGGTAAAAGTATGAATTGCCCAATGCTTTTATAGCAACGGGAAGAGGAGATTAAATTCCTCACCAACCCATCATATTGGGGTAAAAGTATGAATTGCCCAGCGCCAACTAGGCAATGGAAAGAGAACAAGTTTCTCGCCAACCCATCATACTGGGGTAAAAGTATGAATTGCCCAATGCTTTTAAAGCAATGGGAAGAGAACCAGTTTCTCGCCAATCCATCATACTGGGGTAAAATTATGAATTGCCCAGCGCCAACTAGGCAATGGGAAGAGAACAAATTTCTCGCCAACCCATCATGCTGGGGTAAAAGTATGAATTGCCCAGCGCCAACTAGGCAATGGGAAGAGAGCAAGTTTCTCGCCAACCCATCATACTGGGGTAAAAATATGAATTGCCCAATGCTTTTATAGCAACGGGAAGAGGAGATTAAATTCCTCGCCAACCCATCATATTGGGGTAAAAGTATGAATTGCCTAATGCTTTTATAGCAATGGGAAGAGAACCAGTTTCTCGCCAACCCATCATACTAGGGTAAAAGTATGAATTGCCCAGCGCCAACTAGGCAATGGGAAGAGAACAAGTTTCTCGCCAACCCATCATACTGGGGTAAAAGTATGAATTGCCCAATGCTTTTATAGCAACGGGAAGAGGAGATTAAATTCCTCGCCAACCCATCATATTGGGGTAAAAGTATGAATTGCCTAGTGCCAACTAGGCAATGGGAAGAGAACAAGTTTCTCGCCAACCCATCATACTGGGGTAAAAGTATGAATTGCCCAATGCTTTTATAGCAATGGGAAGAGAACCAGTTTCTCGCCAACCCATCATACTGGGGTAAAAGTATGAATTGCCTAGCGCCAACTAGGCAATGGGAAGAGAACAAATTTCTCGCCAACCCATCATACTGGGGGTAAGAATATGAAATTAACTACCCAATGCTGATTAAAGGCAAAAGGGAGAGGAAATAAATTCCTCGACAACTCACCATACTGAGGGGAATAGCATGGGTAGCCCAACTCAAACGGTAGTTGGTAAAGGCCAATCAAATCCGTTGATAGCTGGGGAAAATCCCATAAAACTTATCATAAAAACAGGTAAAACTACTTTTTGATGACAGGTTATTTGTTGAGCAGGAAGATTTCTTGGCCAATCAATGAAAGAATCAAAAGGTAGTTACTATTTATTCATCATTTAAAGAATGAAGTTACAAAAGAAGTCTGAGAACCAATAAAGACCTTTTATTAAAGTTCTCATTACAAAAAGAATGAAGAATAAAAGAAAACTATGGATCTCCGAGATGCTTTAACTTACTCATCGCTTCGTCAACCACTCGACGACGGGTTGCCTCTATAGAGTGTTGAGCCTGCCGGAGTAGATCATCATCATCATTCATTCCAACTTGCTGGATGAGATGCTGGCAAGACTCTTCCATAGTACGGCTTCTTATTGTTTCCTCCTGATCAATTTGCTCCCGTTGAAGGATCAGCGCTTCCAGCTTCTTAACAGTTTCCCCTAAATGGAGCTCGCTCTCTACTAAGATCGCCCGAGCATTGGCAATGGCCTCCTGGGCGCTGAGAATGGCAGTCTGGCTCCCCTCAATTTCAGAGTTCACCAACTCCAAACCTCTAAGAATAGACTCCCGACTAGCCCGGAACCCTGCTAACGCTTGAGACCACTCTTCTTCTTGGCGCTTCAACTCTTCTCGACGAGCAACCAACTCCGCCCGAAGACGAGCCCATTCAATCCCAGTAATAGACTCAACATCCGCTTGGCGAACTGTGTTGAGTATGTTCATTTGCTCCTCCAAGATTCCAAAACGAGCCCGGTAAGGAGCTGCTCGGTCTCGTCCCCCAACTTCTTCGATATTTTCCAAATAGCGGAATAATATTGGACGTGCAAAGTTAAAGAAGTCATGGCCAGCAAGGACCGTCTCGATGCATCTCCTTAGTAAACGCATAAAGTCAACGACACTCAAGTTGAAAAGTTCTTCAGGAGGATTTGAAGTGTCAACAGACCAAACAGGTAATGATAAGGAAGATGTCACGGGCAGGGGAGCAGTGGCTATCGGTGTCGAAGAAGAAGCCCGTCCTTGTACCAGGTTCATGACGCGGGGCCAGTAAAGCCAATGCAGATCTGGTGGAATCAGGAACCTGAGAAGGAGGGCTGCTAATACAAGTCACCCGGGGAGCGCCACCAACAGGAGAAGATGAGGGGGTATCTCCACCAGAAACTCCTCCGATGGCAGAAGAAGCTTCAAATGAGAACTTTAAATTCTCCTCATCCCCGACTGGAAGACTAGAAGCCAGGGGAATTACAGGTGTCTCAACAGCCATTATAGTAGAAGACGTTAGAATCGCTGACTGAGAAAAAGAAGGCACGCCAACGACTGTGGGAAATGTCTCAGTGGAACAGACTGGCATTGGATATGACATGCTAGGAGAAGGTGTAGCCTCATTAGCAGCAGTTGCGATAATAATCTCAGTTCTCTCGTCACTTCCCAATTCGTCAATTGGGGGAATTGAAGAGGAAACAGAGGCAGGAGCCGGTGTGGAATAATCAGCCGTAAACTCGCCAGCAGAGCTACCCACACCACCAACGGAGCCGGAATGGTCCATTCTATCGTCAGACTCTACTTGGGTAGTCGAATGCATTGGCGAGAGAAGTTGACCACCTGCATGTCAGAAGACCAGAAAAGCAGTGTTACGTTAAATAATAACGGGCAAAAGATAAAATGTTAAGGGCCATACCAGGCGATACAAGTCCAGTTGTCGGACTTGAAGGGGGAGCCACTGTCGTTTCCAACAATGTACCTGTCTCACTACCCGTTAGTTACGCCACAGGTTCTGCCACAGGCTCTACGGCCGAGGGAGCCAAAACCTCAGCAACGCTTGGAGCTTTAGCAGGTTCATCATCCCTTGCCAACGCTGGGGGTACAGCTGAAGTCAACAAGTCGGAAGCAAGTTTGATAGCCACTTCTTCGGAGGCTATCAAAGTCCCCTGTGCCAGTTTTTGCTTCTTACCCGGCCTTTTCTTTAAAGTGCCGCGGCGTTTGAGAGTTGGACTCAAGGGACGACTGACAACAGGCTGAGGAGCTCCACCAACACCAGTATTGTCGTCATCATCACCGGCATCATTGTCTGATTCGCTGGCGTCCGAAAGCTCAGCCGCAGCGCCAAGGAATTCTTCCATTCCTTTTATTCTTACTCTAGAAGCACCCTGGCGGCTAATGTAGAAGGCTTCAATCTCTTTGCAACAACTGTGATTGAGAGAGAAGCCGGACACATCAGCGTTTACAATGCTGAACCATGTGCAGAAGCTGAGGGTCATTGCCAGTTCTGGCGACTTCTGGGGCAAGGAGAATTCAGCCTCGGTTCCGCCCGCTGCAAAATGGAACCAGCCACGGGCACCTTCATACAAGTCTCCCTCGTGAGCAAGATCTTTATTTGGATTACCCACATAGAGTTGAGAGTATCCAAACTGGCGAGCAAAGCGACTCGGAGTATATGGCTCGATCTGACACTTGAGATCTTGACGATACACCAAGTGTCCGGGACGGATGTTGAGAAGCCACCAGAACGCTCCTGCAGATAAAGTAGTGAACTTATCTGCTCCCACGGCATCCTTCAACCTCATCCCATATCCTCCGCCAGGGAAGTCAGGGAAACATCTGAAGATCTCATAATTCTGAAAGCCACGGAGAGTTTTCCGAATTTGAGACATATAATTCTGCTTCTATGAAGAGCGTTCATACAGTTCTACAAAGAAGCACTTTTCGCCTGAACGACGCTCTGGTGCATTCATTAAAGAGGGACAGTGCAGGACGAGCCACGCCATCAAATAGGTGTAGGGCATTTCCACCCTAGGTTTTGGAGTTTTTGGCTGGGCAGTCTCTTTCGACTTGCCCTTTCCTTTCCCCTTGACCTTAATAGTGGGGAGGAAATCACGACAGAGCACCATCAGTCCATACTGCAAATTGCATACCATGGCGGGAAGGAGTCCAAGGGGTCGGCCGTATGCAAAAAGAACCGCGGGATATACCACGGTCACTGCGATTGCTTCCTTGGGTAACGACGGCACGACGCATCTCTTAAGCCACAGCATCAAAAACTCGGCAATGAGACCTCTGTTGGGGACCGAAAACTGGGCTTGATAGTGATAGCTCTTGAATGAAGTGCCAGGACCGTATCCATTCTCATGGGATTCAGTGGTATAATATAATAGGTGGCAGCCCTTAGCAATGCGGTGATCAATCTCTGAGCCATAGACGGGTGGATGGCCATGGATAGTCGTTGAACTATCCTTAGAATTCAGGTTGGCAAAAAAGTATTCGGCCCATTTCTTATGACTGATACCGTGGTTACGCGCACCCATCAAGTCAGCGCAAATATGATAATGGCACATCATCTCCCAGTATGTGGCATAGATGCGCTCATCCCTCACCAGTAGCATGTTCAACTCATCGGTGGTAGGGATATACTCCTCGCAAGAGACTTCGCCCATTGAGAGCCCAGAAACCCCAAACATCTCGTGGAGAGCGAACCCTAGCTCACCCACTGGTGTAAAGAAAGTACAGGTCTCAGGGTTATATATCTCCAAGAGGCAGTAAAAGTGATAAGCACTCTGGGAAAACCCGAATTGGACATTCCTGATGGCTTTATACAAGCCAATATCCTTTAAAATGGGCTCGTGGGAATCCAGCATGTACTGAACAAGGCGTGCCCACCACATATTGTTAGAAGAATGAATCCAGCCAGGCATCCTGAAGTCGCTAGCCGGGTACTGACCATCCTTCGCCAGGAACTCACTTAAGAAAGTTCGGGCACGAGATGGGACTTCTCCTACTGGAAGCTCCTTGCCAAATCGGCCTGGAAGTAAGCCAGTAATGCATCTGGAGGAACCATCTTGATGAACCCCTTTTGCACTAAATTTGCCTGTTGGGATGCCATCTTGCTCTTGAGTCAGTCCCCACTTTAATTCCCGAGGCATCGCTAGCCTCTGAAGATAGACCAGAGGATAGCTACGATCCATTCTAGGCAGAAACATCAGCATTTCGCCTGAGTTATATAGCCAAACGTTCTCCTCTTCAGAAAGGATCTCATCTGATTGATCCATCTGGTCTCCAAAGAGGAAGGCGGGTTTCTCCATCGCCTCTCTGTTCACGTTTTCAAAAGCAGCATCAGTTATCATTTCTCGCGCAGTGGTAGGATGATACTTGATCAACTTCTCCTTGCGATCCTTCGGGTCTGGCTTGTACGAGGGCAAGATGGTAGTGAAACGGAATTGACCTGAAGGATCAAAGCCTCCAACAAAACCGAAGTAATTCTTGTGGGGAAGAGATTCCATCGAATACCCTACTGCACAAAGAAACACCAGAGTTAGAGAAGTTTCTCTAGGGCAGAAAATTTCTCTAAGTATGGACGCGCGAAGCTAAAAATTAGAACGCCCGAAGCTAAGAATAGCGCCGCACGAAACTAAAGATTAGACCGCGCAGAAGTCAAAATAGCCTCGCGTTTCAGCGCGACTGCTACTTAAAATAGCCTCGCGTTTCAGCGCGACTGCTACTTAAAATAGCCCCACGCTTTAAACGCGAGGATGACGCGATAACTTCGCGTAAGAAGAAAGTCAGAGACTTTTCTCCTTCTCCAAGCCTTACAGCAGGAGTACGACGATCTTGCCGGTAAAAGAGTTGATTGATCAGTTAAAATTAAGCCAAATCACTCTAGAAATATTCTAAAGAGTCTCGATGAAAAGATTCTTACCCCCGATGGGCGAAATGTGGGTTGGCGCGTCGCTGCCTTGGCCGCCGCCACCACTGCTTGCGCCAGTCGCCGATGATAGAGCCGCTCGAGAAGTAGCACGAGTCTTGGGTGCCATTGTTGAGAAAAATCGACTGAAAATCTGGAGAAACTCGGTCGGAAGAAGATCGGGTCGCCTGAACTCTGATCACCTGAATCTCTAAGTTTCTGGAAAATTCTCAAATAAAGTGAGAAGCATAAGGAATAGAGATTTCATTTAAAATGTAAGAAACCACCTCTTGGAATTCGGTGCGAGTTTCGGAGAAAGTGACTAGTCAGTTACTCTCTAAAAACGCGAAGCTATTAGCCTCGCAGGATGATGGAAAACGCGAAGTTGTTTTACTCCGCGCAGCTTTACAAAACGCGAGGATAGCCTGTGCCTTAGCTTCGCGTTCTCATGGAAAAACTTAGATTTTTGACGAGTGCAATTAGGCGTTTCCATCTAAGTTAAAATGATCCTTATCCGATCATTTGGATTAGTAATCTAAGTCACGCAGAAGTGTCTTAGACTATTTTACCAAAATTATTGACCATCTGTTTGTTGAGCAAGCAAAATTATTGAAGCTAACAGATATAGAGGAAAATAATTTGCTCTTTATTCATAAAAGAAGAGATTACAAAGAGGGAGTTATAGCTCTCCCAAAAGCCTTTACATGATCAACTCATCAATAACCAAACAGTAAGACTTCTGTTGAAGCTCAGTTCCCTGGTTCACATACAAAAGAATTCCAGATTTCTCTACGGGATGCTGAAGCTCAGTTCCCTAGTTCACATGCAAAAGATCTCCTCTGCAAATGTCAATTAGGATCTGTCATCCGAAATGAAGCATGAGAGGAAAGGAAAGTGCTGCACTGAAGCACAATTCTGCACTGCAAGTGCTGCAGCTCCCTATTTACAGCCCCTTCAGGAGTTTATCTCTCGGAGCCAGAGCTTGAAACCTGCAACTATGTTGTAAAGTATATGCTTCTGACTTCCTTAGAGTTACTTTTGATGAAGATCGATGGACCCGCGTACATTCCTCTTCAGAAAGGACTGGACTTACTGCAAAAGGAACAGAGTTTCCAAAAGAGTGAAAACGCGGAGCTAAATTAACTCCGCTTTAGACGCAGAGGTGGATGCGATAACTTCGCGTAAAGGAGGGCCAAAGTTTCTCTCTGTTGTTTCCTTCTCTTTCATGGCCATCACGACTGCTAATCAAAGATAGCCTCGCAATTCATCGCGACTGCTAATCAAAGATAGCCTCGCAATTCATCGCGACTGCTAATCAAAGATAGCCTCGCAATTCATCGCGACTGCTAATCAAAGATAGCCTCGCGGATTCATCGAGACTACTAGTAAAGCCCCGCGTTTCAAGTGCAGGGACGACACAATAAAACAGCGATCTCGCCGACAACATAAGCAATCGTCCAGATTAAACCAAGCCAAAATATCTCAAAATGGTTCTTAGAAAACCAAGAGACGAGGTTTTTACCTTCGGAAGACGCTGCGTAGACTGGTTCACCGTCGCGTTTACTTCCATAGCCGCTGACATTAACGCCGGCCAACTTGCGAAAAGCCAAACTCCTCTGGAGAGACATCCTATGGAGAGTTGAACGAAGATCAGTTGAAGATCATTCGTGAGTCACTCGAGTTCTCAGAAATTCTTCGGATGAGATGAAGAAGAAGATGAGCCGGGAGCTCTATTTAAACAGAATTTCCGTCGCTTGGTATTCGGCATAGAAATTCAGGGTAATTAATGACATAATTACTCATTTCACTGAAGACGAAGTGAAGCTGATTAGCTCCGTGTAAGTGAGCAAATAATGCGAGATAGACTTGGTATTCTAACTCCGCATTTCAGTTTAGATATCCAAAGTATTTCAAAATCTGCTGAAGTCTAAGCCATTTTGAAAACTTTGGAGGGGGTTCTGTTGGCAGTGAAAATTTCGAAGTTAAAAGGATTTTCCACAACAGAACGCGGAGCTAATTCAATAGCCCCGCGTTTGGTTACATTAACCCTGCATTTGAATAAAACGCGGAGATGTCAAATAGCTCTGCGTTGATTCCGCAGTTTGGCTTGTATTAGCCTCGCATTTGAGTGAAACGCGGAGATGATCAATAGCTTCGTGTTAGCTCCGCGTTTTGGTTATTTAGTGCCGCATTTTGATGCGATTAAAGCTCTGCGTAAGCAGATAAACAGAATCTCAGATTGATTGAGATTATGATTTTGGGCTTATCCAAATACCCGAATCAAGTCTAATCAGAATTCTATCAAAACTAAGATATTTGATTGGAATCCTTGATGAATGCGAGTTCTATTTAGATAGAAACTCTTGCATTAACCTGGGGCTATAAATACCTTCCTGGTGAAACCCTAAGAGCTTCTTTTTCGGCAATTGAGATATTTTTCTGAAATCTTAGAGAATTCAAGTTACGCACAGAGCCTTGAGTTCGTGAAGATCAGAGAAAATCACCATCTTCTTTCTGGAGTTCTTGAGAAGTTCGAGTTACGCGAGAGAGTCTTGAACAAATCAAAACCAGAGAAGATCGTCTATAATCGGCCGATATCTTTAAAAGAGAAGATTTCAACGTACCGATCGTCCAAAGGAAATACTATAGATCCCATCGCCACAGATCCCACGATTTTATTGTAAAAGAGAGCGATAGATATAAATCCTCTAGTTTGTTCTTTTTAATCTTGTTCACTTCCGTTGTAATTCAAGCTTATTCAATGGGAGGAAGCGAAGGAACTTTTGCGACGAACAGTGGTCAGTTCAAACTGTCAAAAGAGAAAGGTGCTAAGACAGATGAAGAGACGAGACACATGGAGAATGTGCCTTATTCATCAGCCGTTGGGAGTCTCATGTATGCAATGGTGAGTACAAACCCAGATATTGCACATGCAGTGAGAGTAGTGAGTAGATTCATGAAGAACCTTGGGAAGGAACATTGGCAAGCGGTGAAGTGGATTTTCAGGTATTTGAAAGGTACTTCAAATTATTGTTTTTGTTTTGGGGGTGATAATATTGATGTGCAAGGTTTTGTGGATTCGGACCATGCGGGTGATAGAAACAATTGAAGATACACCACAGGTTATTGTTGGTAGTGAAAATTTCTAAGTTAAAAGGATTTTCCACAACAGAACGGAGAGCTAATTCAATAGCCCCGCGTTTGGTTACATTAACCCTGCGTTTGAATAAAACACGGAGATGTTTAATAGCTCCGCGTTGATTCCGCAGTCTGGCTTGTATTAGCCTCGCGTTTGAGTAAAACGCGGAGATGATCAATAGCTCCGCGTTTTGGTTATTTAGCGCTGCGTTTTGATGCGATTAAAGCTCCGCGTAAGCAGATAACCAGAATCTCAAATTGATTGAGATTATGATTTTGGGCTTATCTAAATACCCGAATCAAGTCTAATCAGAATTCCATCAAAACTAAGATATTTGATTGGAATCCCTGATAATGACGAGTTCTATTTAGATAGAAACTCTTGCATTAACCTGGGGCTATAAATACCTTCCTGGTGAAACCCTAGGGGTGGGGTTCTTTTTGGCATCGGAAGCCTCCTATCGATCCTTTGGCAATTCAAGTACGCGAGAGAGCCTTGAAGCCTTTGCCGATCATCCTCTGAAATCTTGGAGAATTCAAGTTACGCACAGAGCCTTGAGTTCGTGAAGATCAGAGAAAATCACCATCTTCTTTCTGGAGTTCTTGAGAAGTTCGAGTTATGCGAGAGAGCCTTGAACAAATCAAAACCAGAGGAGATCGTCTATATTCGGCCGATATCTTTAAAAGAGAAGATTTCAACGTACCGATCGTCCAAAGGAGCTGCTTGACAGATCCCATCGCCACAGATCCCACACAATTATTGTAAAAGAGAGAGATTGAAGTATAAAATCCTCTCGTTTGTTCTTTTTATATCTTGTTCACTTCCGTTGTAATTTAAGTTAATTCAATGGGAGGAAGCGAAGGAACTTTTGCGACGAACAAACTGGCGACCACAGTGGGAGCCATCTCTTTCACTGATGAAGAGATTGTGGCGCAATCGGACGTTGACTTGATCGGATCCGAAGTAGACACGCTGGTCGTTGAAATCGACCAGCAGAAGTACGAGGAGTTCCTCTCCTCCGGATCAGGTGACTTGGATGAGACACGGCACTATCGCCGTATGTACTCCAATGCCCGAGTGACGGGTAGAAAGGTATCCACCGAGAGACGGGGATCCTTGGAGACTACGGTTATAACGCCGGAGTCCACACAAGAAATCCTAACCGAGGAAGAGCTTCCGATTGCCGAAGAAGACATGGGAACTGGACTGACCAGGACTCAACTCCGGAACAGGAACCGGAGAGCGAGGCGTAGAGCCCTCAAAGCCCGCCTTGGACGCGGAGCTAACTCTAGAGGACGCGAGGCTATGGTCCCTCGCAAATTGGCTCGCGCTACCCGCGAGACCAATCTCTACCGCGTTAAACGCGAAGATACAACTTGCCTTAAAAGCAAGGAAAAGCCAGCATGTGATTTTCCACGCGAGGCTGATAATACTGGCGAGTTACGCAAGATTCCCAACACTCGCGAGTTACGCGAGTATAAAAATTATTCCAAGCCAGCGTGTGATTCTCCACGCGAGGCTATTACTGTGCCTAGCGAGAGACGCGAAGCCAGTAAGGGTTGCGCTAGTCGCAGAATACCCAACACTCGCGAGTTACGCGAGTATAAAAATTATTCCAAGCCAGCGTGTGATTCTCCACGCGAGGCTATTACTGTGCCTAGCGAGAGACGCGAAGCCAGTAAGGGTTGCGCTAGTCGCAGAATACCCAACACTCGCGAGTTACGCGAGTATAAAAATTATTCCAAGCCAGCGTGTGATCCTCCACGCGAGGCTATTACTGTGCCTAGCGAGAGACGCGAAGCCAGTAAGGGTTGCGTTAGTCGCAGAATACCCAACACTCGCGAGTTACGCGAGTATAAAAATTATTCAAAGCCAGCGTGTGATTCTCCACGCGGGGCTATTACTGTGCCTAGCGAGAGACGCGAAGCCAGTGATACTTGCAATAAACACAAGACTTCTGACACCCACAAGGAATGGGAAGATGATTGGCAGATAGTTGTCAGTCGCAAAAACCGCGCTAAGCGCGAAGCTATGATCTGCGTCAATCGCGAAGATAAGCCAGCGTGCAAGAACCTCCCTTCACGCAGGGCTATTATTCCAGAAGCTAAACTTCCAAGGACACACCAAGCCAGCGAGAAACGCGAGGCTAGTATGGATAAGCGCGGAGCTATTCTTCAGGCCCGCAATATGAAACGCGAGGCTATTCCTAAGCCACGCGAGGATCGGTTCGACCCCAGAGTCAGGGTTGATCAATCAAAGAAGCTTCAGTGGATTCCTAAACACTCTCAAGAGTTGAATGGACCTCTTGATTTCATGGCTAGAGGCACTGACCTCAGGGAGCATCTTTCTAAGAAGAGAGGCACAGACCAACTTCAAGTTGAACATAGTTGCCATTGCCAGCAACTTATGACGACAGTATCAGCCGTGCTGAATAACTGTGGCTGCAGCAAGAACAGGATATCTGTGTTCGACCGATTAAATAATTCAAACCAGAATCCTGCTAAGAAGACAAGAACCACTCCCCTGAAACAAGGGAGAGCTGTAACTTCTAACATGGTAGGAAAAGGGAAGAAAATTGCAGAGACGGATGATGATTCAGAATCGAGCGATGATGAACCTCATCGTATTACTCGACTAAGATCAGGAGCCGTCCCGCCCCGAAATTATAAGAAGCTTGCAGGGGGTTCTTACGACGAGGACAGCGATAATTCCGCTATAGCCTCGCCTCCATCCTCTATATCGTCTCGGCTACAGAAGTCAGCATCGCATATGGCAGATAAGTCTGACGATATCAATCAGAGATTTGAAGCTCAAGAAAAGATGATTCGAGAGCAGCAAAAGATGATTGAAGGACTCAAAGTCATGCTATCGAGGTTTGTTGAAGATAATGCCAAAAAGGGCAAAGAAACTCTGAATGAAGAAGAACAGGAAGAGAAAGCCGGAGTTTACATGGCACCGCGATATATATCAGACTGAACTTTTTTTCATTTCATATAAGTACAATTGTTAACTGCTTCGAACAAAAGATATGCACATAATGAGGTCATCCATAGAATCATTGATTATAATTCTATGATATCTTGTGTTGCTACAGTCGGTGGCACAAGTTGCTTGAATTGTTCAATTCGTTCCATATAAAAATCTTGCCATCCAGTCGCAACCGGGTCACGATGACGGTGCCAATTAAGCGCAATATTGGGAACTGGATGTCCTGCCTTTAGTTTAACCTGCATGATTAAAAGTTGCATTACGGATCTATAATAAAATTCAAATGTAAACTATATAGGATACGAAATTTACGGGGACAAAATGACATCCTCCAACGAAAGCCATAGTCACTTCCTTGATCTGGAGAATTGAGGCCGGAGGCGGTAATCTTAGAATTAGGAAAGTTAGGCATTGGGCATAGGAAATGAAAAATAACACTAAATTAAATCTCGACACTATCAAATGACCCATGTCGGGCAAAGTCATCCAGTGGTCAGAACTTGGAAATTCTCTAAAATAGTTTATTAACTTGCAGAGCTCAACAAAACGATCAACACTTCCAAACAGACTAATGTAGGGTAGCTCATGTTCGTCTAGCTCGGTTAGCAAGTCTCTGCGAATTTGACTCCATTGATCCTCCCCGAAGCTAAGGCTATCTGCGATGACTCTAAACCCGCAATTTCCGTCCGACTTAACTTCACCAACATTAGTGATATAGGGAAGAAAGAAATTAGGTAGTGAATCTTGATAACGAAATTTGGGTATGCTTGAATGGAATATGGGCTCGGCCTCCAAAATGAGAGGAAGTTCGGATACCGGAGCTTCCGCTGATGTTCGTTCACCCAGAGTGGATTCCTGTATACACAAAATTTAAAAGTTAAAAAAATATGAAATCCGTAGAGATATAATACTGCACATAAATGGTTTACCTTCCGTATAGGCTTCCGCTTTGGCATTAGCTTCGGCAGCCAACATTTTCTTTGAACAACCACTGCTTTCATCAATGGAGAACGACTGTCAGTTTCAGAAGCAATTAACTCAAAAGCACAAGGATTCCGTTTTGTAGAGTAGTCGCATTTCCTTTTCCGGCGCGCAACGTGTGGTGTCACCTTCGGAACAGGATCAACAAGTGAAGAACTTGCTGGATTTGAAATTTCATTCAACTTCTTTAACCTTCGAGCTTGTTCCTCGTGATCACATTTAAGCAAGTTAAAAATAAATACCTCCACATCTTTTTGGTAATTTAAACAATCAACAGCTGATGCTTTGACTGGGAGCATGTCAAGTTTTCGCCAATGGAGGTCAATGCAATCCAATGGGATTGTTTGATTATCTCTCTGGTACAATGCAATTTCATAGGCACATGGCAAGTTATGCGTTTGCCTATTTATGCAACCGCATTCAACTGCATCCACTCCGATACTAACCGCTCTTCGTAATTGATTCAAAATCAGATTTAATGCATGTATAGATATTACACCCAGGAGTTCTCTAAATTTTGGCAACATGAAATTTCGATTAAACATTGTAAGGCTTTTTTCAAAAGATGTCTTAATCTCAGTATGTTGCAATTCAAGTAAAGAGTGAATGTTGCTCCAGCAGTTTTCGAAGTTGCCTTGACTCGTTCGAAGTTGTCGCTTCAATTTTGTATGAGCACTCTCCGCTCGATTAGTTGTTACATTATCCCTGTGGAGACATGTATTTGTCCAGTAAGCAACAAATTTATCTTTATATGGATCCAACCAAGTCTTCGTTACATATTCAACTGCATCTGGATATGCTCGGAATTCATTCATGAGTAAAGTCCGAGTTGAATCGTACTCCTCAATAGTTTCAGATAATATTACCAACTTCCAAATTGAGAAAAATTTCTCCCATTCAGTTTTCTGTTCCAAATATTTTTTGCAATGAGCCAACACATTACGGTTGATATGCCATCTACATAGTAAATATCGACTTGTAGGAAATATGGATTGAACAGCATTTACTAGTGCTAAATCTCTATCCGTTACTATCGCACATGGATAAATTTCATTAATAAATAGTCCACGTAACTTATCAAGTGCCCATGCATAGTTTGTTTCCCGTTCTCTTTCAATGAAGATTTTAGAGACTAATTCTAATATTTAAGGATTTAAGGGATAGATATGTAAAAACCCCTTAAAAATATTATATACACCTTCATTTTTTATTTTCGCGCATCTACAGGTGCCAAAAAAATTATATTCTTATTCCATAATTGATAAACAAGCTTCCATTTTCTATATCAAGTCAAGGTCAAGGCAAGCTCTAAAACATTGTTATTGAATTTTCTACCTTTTTAAAAAATAAAAAAAATATTGTTATGAAATTTTCTACTTTTTTAAAAATAGAAAAATATACGAGGGTTATCCTTATTTTCCCCTTCTAAAAAAAGAATTAACTACTTATTAAAACTCCTAGTCTTATCTAATTTATATGTTTATCTTTAATTATTTCCTATCATTAAAAGGTTGAGTCATTGAAATATAACTTTTTTAGTCAAAATAACAATCAGTAAAACCCACATGTTTTATTAATGTGAGTTTTGTTGCTATTGCTAATGGAGCCCATTGCCACAGCGGATTTCGGTCTACCGAAACGGGTCCAAAACCGGCCCAAACCCGTTATGATATAATATATATATATGGGGTGTGGTGCTAGGGTTTTGGGTGAGCCGAGAAAAGGAGGCCGGAAAGAAAAAAAAGAAAAAAAAAAAAAGGTGGCAGCTGAAATAATTGGCTGAAATTATATTTGGCCAAATCCAAACAAATTGTTGTGTTGCTCTTGATTTCGGCCGAAGGAGATTTCGGCAGGAGGGCAGGAGGGCTCTTGATTTCAGCCGAAGGTGATTTCGGCAGAGGGCTTTGGCGCAAGGCTGCTGCTGTGCCTCTTTTCTGTTTTGTGGTTTTTTCTACGGCTGAAGAACGAGGGTTTTTCTTCGGCGGTCGAAATAAAGAGATAAATCATTGCAACAAGATGTTAGAGTTTGATCTCAAAATCTTGTGTGATTTTTTTGTGATTTCTCTTGTGGTTGAGAACTAGAAAGTTGTAATTCTCTTTTGATATAGTGGAAGTTTTTCGATCGTGTCCCCGTGGATGTAGGCATATTGCCGAACCACGTTAAATCTACGTGTTCTCTGTCTCTGCTATTTTTCTCTTTGGTTAACTATTTGATTCCGCTGGTTGTTGCATTAGTATTATTCCGCTCTCTTTTGCTAACAATTGGTATCAGAGCCTTGGTTCGGGTCAGATTTCACTCAGATCGGTGTTGATTTTGAATGGGAGTTATAGCAGAAAATAGGAAGGGAAAGATTAAAAAATTTGATGGGACAAATTTTCAATCGTGGAAATTGCAAATTGAAAATTATTTATATCAAAAGAATTTACATCAACCACTGTTTGGAGAAAAGCAAGAAAAGATGACAGATGAGGAGTGGGAATTATTAGACAGGAGAGCTTTGGCGCAGATTCGATTGTGCCTGACAAAGCAGGTTGTGTTCAACGTCTCCAAGGAGAAGAACACTTCAGGTGCGTTGGCTAAATTTTATGAAAAGCCGTCTGCTTCAAAAAGGCTGTTTCTAATGAAAAAATTGTTCAACTTGAGAATGCCTTCTGATAGTTCAGTTGTTAATCATTTGAACGAATTTAACACATTATGGGCATAACTTGAATCCTTAGATTTTGTCTTTACTGATGACATTAAAGTTTTGATGTTTATGTGTTCGTTACCAGATAGTTGAGTAATGTTGTTATGGCCATCAGCAATACTTCCAATAATACTCTTAAATTTGATGATATTATGAGTACAATCATGAATGATGAATTGTTGAAAAAGAGTATGGGTGAGAGTACAGTTTCCACAAGTACTGCTCTGTCGGTTGATAATGACAGAAGAAAGGAAAGGGGTAGAAGTTCAAGCAGAAAGTCGAAGCAAAGAGGGAGATCAAAATCTAAGGGGAAGTTCAAGAAAAATTTAGTGTGTTGGAAATGTAAGAAAGAGGGTCATATGAAGAAGGATTGTCCAAATAAAGATAAGGAAAGAGCGAATGTGGTGAATCCAAGTGAGGAGTATGATGACTTGTGCTTGTCTGCTCATATAGAATCGAGGTCAGATCTGTGGTTTGTGGATTCAGGGGCTTCGTTCCATTGCACTGATCGCAGAGAATGATTTGAGAATTATGTCCAATGTGATTTTGGACATGTGACTGTTGGTAATGGGCAGGAATGCAAGATTGTCGGTAAGGGAACAATTCAGCTAAAATTGCACAATGGTGAAAAGTTGCTTTTACAAGAGGTCAGGCACATACCAGATTTGAAGAAGAATTTGATATCTGTTGTCGGCGAAAAATTCTGGAAAAGCAAAGCAGATCCACGAATTCAGAGACAGAAGCCCGCAACTCATCGGATCCGCGAATCTAAGAAACTGAGGTCCGCGAATCTAAGAAACTGAGGTCCGCGAATCTGAGATACTGAGGTCCGCGATCCAGACGACATAATGGGTTCGCGAATCTAAAGCTGAGATTCGCGACACTACTTATAACTTTCGGGTAGGGGTTTAATACAAAGTCACCCGATTCGAACAGAAGAATTGCCACCTCGGATCGTGGGATTAACTACCAAATGAATGCAGCGGCGTCACTTCAGTCGTGGGAGCAACTGCCTAACGAATATGGCGGCACTTCTCGAGTAGTGGGAGCTAACGGACGAGCAAATATGGCGGGACGTTACTCCAAATCCCCTATAAATGGCAGGGAGCGAAAGAGATACGGAGAGGGAGACAGAGATATAGAAAGAGAGAGAGACAGAGACCGAGACGTCTTCTCCCAGAAATTACCCCTTGTGATCAAGAGTAAAGACCTTTTCCTTTATTTTTCTTTAGCCAACTGAGAGAAATTGTACGAAGTGTCAACGGAGAGCAGGATCGTCCTCCATAGCTACCTAGAAACCCAGCTTTAAATAAAGAGGAAGTCCATCTTCCTCATCTTTTGTAAACGGGAAACCGTTAGATTGTAATCCTTTATTGAAAGATTGTCAGTAAAGAGAAATTCAATTTTCATGACGAACAGAAAATTGGCGACTCCGCTGGGGACCACCATCACCTCCGATGACTTGGTGGTGGCTCAATCTGACAACATTCCAGTTGGCAGTATAGTCGACTCGCTCACCATTTCCGTCGACCAGCAAAGGTATGAAGAATTTCTTTCTTCAGGCTCCAAGAGCCCTACTTCCCTAAGGGGATACCATAAAATCTCCAAGGGGTCAATCCTCAAGGAGACGGCAATAGCCCCATTAAGGAAGTCAACGGATCAAGTTAGTCCAAAATCCTCTTCCCTAACGTCGAGCTCTCTGCCAGTTTCGGCAAAGACTCTTGATCTCTCAAGCAAAGTGGACCAAAGTCCCCACTTCAACAAGGGGAAGCGACCTCCATCCGTTCCGCAAAGCTGTCATGCGGAGAAAGAGGTTCCTCTCACTCGTACAATAAGGAGAAACCTGAGGAGAAGCAAAATTCGTGCCCTTCACGGGAACGCGCAACAAAAGGAAACTGCCAACTCGTCTCGGCAGAAACCTACAATCCGAATATGGAAGCCTAAGGGCGAGGTTGGTCAAGATGCAGAAAGATTCATTCACGTTTCCCACAGGAAGCGGATTGAACCCGTCAAAGTGGTCTGTGATCGATGCGGAGCAGACATTCGCGTCCCAAGGGGAAAATTGGAAGAAGATCGCGAACCTCAAATTCGCAAGAGGTGCATGCCTATCCGCGAGGCTGAAACTTCGTCGTCCCTGAAGTTATCTCTCACAAATGAGCCCATCACAAGGGACTCCAGTGCAAGAGATCTTAGGAAACTTCTGAACAAGAAGACTCCGCCTCTGTATATATGACGCAGAACAATGTCCCAGAAGAGTTCATGCGGAGAATGGAGGAGCAAGATAGGCATATCCAGCAACAGCAGAACGCCATCAGCGAGCTTAAAGATATGCTACACGTCCTGATGGAGTTAGAAAGAGCTAAACTGAAGAAGACCGAAGAAGAAGATCATGGTCCTCATAACAACCGAGAAGAGGAATAACATCATAAAGATGATGACAACCGCTCCATGCATCAGGAGGCAAACACAAATGCTGTCTGGATGGAAAGCTTCCAGAATCAACTGAACGCCCTCATGCATAAGGGTGACCTACAAGAACTGGGGGTGGTAAGGCCGTATCCCATGGAGTGGGAAATGGTGCCGTTCCCAGAAAGCTACAAACCATTGAAACTCAAATCTTTCGATGGTAGAGGATCGCTAAACCAACACCTCTACTATTTTAAGTCGCAGATAGGGCATTTATCCAGAAACGACCCTATTATTACAAGAGTATTTGTTAGTAGCTTAACCGGGCTAGCTTTTGAATGGTTCCGGAGATTAGAACCGGGAACCATCAATTCCTGAAGCGATATGGAGAAAGCCTTTCTCACTCGATTCTATGAAGACGATATGGAGGTATCAATGCCGGCGCTCCTAGCCGCTAAACAAAAGAAAGGAGAGTCAGCCCGGGACTTCATCAAAAGGTTTCGGAATGATTCTCTCAGATGTCCGCATGGGATGCCAGAAAAGACTCTGGTAGAAACCTGTCGACATAATTTATCGACCAAGGTTCTAGCCAGAATGGGAGCAGTGAAGTCCTCAACTTGGAAGGATCTCGCCCTACAAGCTGAAGAAGCTGAAGAAATCACATAAAGGCTTGAAGAAGAAGGAGGCGAGGAGAAACCGAAGTGCGGTGGTGACAACAGCTATAAGTCCCGACCCCGAGGGTATAAGGGAAAGGAAACAATGGTCACTAATGCGCCACAACCCATGAAGACTTCCTCGAAACTTCATCCTCAGGCGTGAATGTTGCAAAAGCAATACTCCTTTAAGAATGAGCACACGAAGACTATCTTCAACCTCCTCATGACTAAGAAGATGCTAACGTTGCCAGAGTCTAAACGTCCAGAGGAAGCTGGGAAAGTTAATGATCCTAACTACTGTGTCTACCATAGGATCATTAACCACCCCACCCAAAACTGCTACATCCTTAAAGACAAAATTCAAGCCTTAATGGAGGGTAATGTCATCAAGCTTCAAGAGCATCAGAAGAAGGTGACTGCGAACATGGTGACTGTCAAGTTCGGCAAAGCGCCCGACTGGATAGAGTCAACAGTTCAAGACGGGGTGCAGCCCATCCATAAAGGCACGATGCAAGTCGTAAATCTTGACCCACACCAACAGCAAAAGAAAGGACTATTTCTCTTTGAAACTGATAAGGGGGAGATACTATGGGTACATCCTGATCTCCTAAACGATAAGCAATGGAGTTCCAATTCATATGGGAAGAAGCGAAGAGAGAGGGTCTTCACCTCTAATGTCGTTTCCGTAATTCCCGAAGACGAGGAGATCACCCCTGCTCTGACCGATTCGGAAAAAGAAATCGGAAATTTCTTGGTCGCCGATGCGGACCCTCCCTCTGCGGGAATCCGTTCGGTAAAAGATTAATTAAAGAATTACGGCCAAACAACAAATGCTCAACCATCTCCAGAGAAAGTCAAGCAAAAGGAGCTGAAGTTTGACAGAGCTCTAAGGAGGAAGGGAAAAGAACTTGTGGAAGACTCGCAAAAGTCATTCCAGTTCGACATCCTAACACAGTTAGCCAATATCCCTGCGAGGATAATCTTGTACAAGCTCCTGAAACTCTCCAAATCTACCAGGGAAGCTTTAAGAGAGGATCTGCAAGATTCGGAAGTGTTCTTGGTGCAAATACCAGAGATGATCGAAGAAGGAGAGTCTCTTTGCGCGACATGTCACCAGATCTCTGGTAAAAACATCCCTTGCGTCACCTTCTCTCCAGAAGATATGTAAGTTAGAAGTAATAAGCATCATCGCCCTTTGTATTACAAAGGATACATAGGATCTACCGAGGTTGATCGTATTCAAGTTGATCCAGGCTAGGCTTTGAGCATCATGCCGCGTAGGATGCTGCGATATTTTGGAGTGCCGATGAACAGATTGGCCGCAACCAACACTACCATCTTTGGGTTCAATGCTAACGGTAGTAAACTCCTGGGTAAAATAAACCTCAAATGTCAAATCGGCGACCTGAAAACAGAAGTCACGTGTTACGTGATAGACGCAGACACATCATACAATCTGTTGTTGGGGAGACCCTGGATCCATAGCAATCTGATCGTACCCTCCACATTACACCAATGCATGAAGTACGTCGACGAAGACGCGAACGTGAAGACACTCATTGCGGAGAAACAACCCTTCAAAGGAGTCGAAAACTACTTTACTGACGTGTTGCTGTATCAAGATGTGTTTGGCATCGCAGAGCGGCCCGTTCAAGATGACTCTGATAGTGGCGAAGAGGCTGATACAGAATCAGGATCCGAAGATTCGGAATTCAAGGATATAATCTGGGATGGTGAGCCCATTGTGATAAGTCTCGAAGGCCTTGATATAAATAACGTCGTTCACTCTGATGGTGAATGGGTGATAAATGAAAATCTGGAATTTGCTTATTCTTCCGGTGTTGATTCTGAGCCCTCAAGCACTAGCACAGATGCATTTAGCAATTATGTAAATATGATATATTCTCTGGCTGCCTTCCAATCACCTATCCGATCATCCTTATGTGAATTAAGTGATGACGTCGAAAGGGCTGACCAAGCTATTTTTGAGGTCCCTCCCAAAAGCGGAACCCAAAAGGCCAAAGTATTTGGAAGAGCAAGTCAGAGGAACAAAGAGAAATGTTCAGATTCTGAGGAAGAACAGGGAAAATCCGAGTTCTTCCATTACGATGAAAATTTCCGTGAAATAATGAAGAAAATGGGATACAATCTAGCCGAAAGCAGGGGTTTGAATTTCGAAAAAGGAAGGAAGACAATCCTTTAGCCTTTTGTCCCCGAAGGAAAGACGCCAGACTATTACCAGAAAACCGGCAGGGGGTTGAGATGTGTCACCACTTACGAGGCCTCCTCAAGCGACAAGGCGGAGGAAAGACACAACGATCATTCGTCAGAATCATTATGCTGGGATTCAGATGTCAGCACAGGTGTGATTTTCCACGAGGTCTCCACAAACATGGCTTCCGCGACCCAAGAAGACGAAGATTTGGAAGAAACCTCACCAGCAAAAGATGACCCTTGAAACAAGCATCTTAATAGGGAGTGGGAGATTCAGTTTGAACAACGGGAGTCCCCAACTGAAGATAAAGTGATCCAAATCAATATGGGAGATGAAAAGAATCCTAAACCCATATTTATAAGTGAGAACCTATCCTCAGAAGAAAGGAAGGAATTGATATCTCTCGTCCGCGAATACATCGATATTTTCGCCTGGAGTTATGAGAAAATGCCAGGGTTGGATCCAAGTGTGGCGGTTCACAAATTGAAGATCCGACCAGGAGCTAAGCCAATAAAGCAGCAACAATGAAGATTCCGCCCAGAAATCATGGATGCTATAGAAACCGAAATCAAAAAGTTGATCGCGTCAGGCTTTATTCGCGAGGAACAACACCCTGATTGGGTCGCAAATATAGTTCCCGTGACTAAGAAAAATGGAAAAATCCGAGTCTGTATAGACTTTAGGGATCTGAATGAGGCTTGCCCCAAAGATGAATTCCCATTACCCATCACTGATATTATGATAGATAATACTTGTGGGTATGAGCGCATGACGTTCATGGATGGATTCTCGGGATATAATCAAATAAAGATGTACCCTGATAATGAGAAGCATACGTCTTTCAGGACACCACTCGGAGTATACTGCTATACCATCATGCCCTTTGGCCTAAACAACGCAGGCGCTACATATCAACGCGCCATGCATGCAATCTTCCACGAGCACCTCCGGAAAACAGTGGAGTGCTACGTAGATGACCTAGCAATTAAAAGCAGAAACAAAGAAGATCACTTGAAAGATTTGAAGATGGTGTTCGACCTCATGAGGAAGCACCAACTCAAGATGAATCCAGCTAAGTCTTTCCTGGGGGTCTCTAGTGGCAGATTCCTCGGCTTTGTCGTAACTTCGAAAGGAATACATCTTGATCCAGACAAAGTCAAAGCTATCCAAGACATGCCACCTCCCCGTAACCTCAAAGAGTTAAGAGGGTTACAAGGTAAGCTGGCGTACATTCGTAGATTTATATCAAATTTATCTAGTAAATGTCAACCTTTCACCAGACTGATGAGGAAAGGAGTGTCGTTCATCTGGGATGACGCATGCCAGAAGGCTTTTGAAGAGATCAAACGATATCTCACGAAATCACCAGTGCTCGTGTCCCCAATTTCGGGAAGGCCCTTCCAGTTATATATAAGGGCTATAGACCATTCACTGGGCGCTTTGTTAGCGCAGAAGAATGAGTCAGGCCACGAGCAAGCCATCTACTACCTCAGCAGAATGATGATTGGGGCGGAACACCGGTATAATCCCGTGGAAAAAGAATGTCTAGCATTGGTGTTCGCAATACAGAAAATGCGACACTACTTAGTCGGACAAACTATCCATGTTGTATCGAGAGTTAACCCTCTAAGAATATTAATGACTAAACCCGGGTCATTAAACTCAAAACTGTCCAATTGAGCTATTTTGCTATCACAATATGATATGCACTTCGTCCCACAGAAATCTATCAAAGGACAGGCCGTGGCCGACTTCTTGGCCGAACATCCAGTCCCGACATCCACAAGGTTATATGAATAAATCTCAGGAGACTTGGAGGAACGAGATTTAATTCTAGAAAAGGATGGTTCGAGAAGGTCTTCCGAATCGAATACAGTTTCGGAAGATGTATGGCAACTTTTCTTTGATGGTGCCTCCCGAATGGGATCCAAAGGAAAGACGATAGCGGGGGTGGGAGTTGTTCTCGTCTCTCCTCGCAACCACATCATTCCTCAAGCTTATTCATTGACAAGCTCGTGCTCCAACAACGTCGCGGAATACAACGCCCTCCTAATCGGCTTAAGAATAGCCCAACAACTGGGGATGAAATATTTGGAGGCGTATGGGAACTCTCAACTCGTTGAAAACCAAATAAAAGGAGAGTACGAAGTCAAAAATGAAGACCTCCTGCCGTATTATCATGAGGTGATCAAGGTCGCTAACGGTTTCACTGGCTTCTATATCAGCCACATAAAGCGCCACCTCAACAGTTATGCGGATTCGCTAGCTTCCTTGGCCGCTACATTAGCCTTGCCCAAGCATGCTAAAAGGCAAATTATGGTAAGCAGTAAAGAGTTATTCTGCTCAAAGGGTGAGCTCAAAGAGGAAGCGAAGAAGCCACAAGAAAACGAAGCTGACGCCTGTGCATCTAGCCTAGAACCAAGAGATTGGCGTTTTCCTTATATAGACTATGTCCTTTACGGGATATTACCCGAAAATTCAAAAGAAGCCAAAGCCATTCAGAAAAGGGCCATCCGGTTTTACTACAACGCGAAACTCCAGACGTTGTACAGAAAATCCTACGACGGAGTTTTACTTCGCTGCCTTTCCAACCGCGAAGCTCAAAAGGTACTCGAAGAAGCTCACGCTGGCATCTGCGGAGCACATCAGTCAGGACCAAAACTCTGGAATAGAATCCGAAAAATGGGTTATTATTGGCCTAAGATGATGATAGAAGCAGTCAACTACGCTAAGAAGTGTAGGGCCTGCCAAATACATGCAGACTTTATACATCAAGCTCCAGAATATCTTCACCCGACGGCTACGTCATGGCCGTTTGAGAAATGGGGCATGGATATCGTAGGGCCAATTTCTCTGCCATCAATGAGAGGACATCGGTTCATTTTGGCCATAACTGATTACTTTTCAAAATAGACTGAGGCCATCTCCCTGACCGAAGTAAAATCGTCAGATGTTATCAAGTTCATAAAGCACCATGTGCTTTATCACTTCGGGGTACCTACAAGAATAATTCACGATAACGGACCTCAGTTCGTGAGCCAAGTGTACTCTAGATTCTGCAACAAGTATAGGATCGTAGATGTGGCTTCATCGCCATACTACCTTGCAGCCAATGGTCTAGCAGAAACCTTTAATAAGACCATTATAAAACTTCTTAAGAAGTTTGTGTCATCCAATCAACGGGATTGGGACGAAAAGCTCGGAGAGTGCCTGTGGGCATACCGAACCACAGTCCGAACTCCCACCAATGCCACTCCGTTCTCCTTAGTATATGGGTCAGAAGCGGTCTTGCCTTTGGAGATGCAAATCCCTTCGTTACGAGTCGCATTAACAACAAGGATGACAGGAGAAGAAAAGCATCAGCAAAGGCTCCAGGAGTTAGAAGCCTTGGATGATAAACGTTTAGAAGCTCAACATAGTATCGAGCTATACTAGGCGCGGATCTCCAGAACCTTTAACAAAAAGGCTAAACAAAGGACTTTTAAGAAAGGTGATTTGGTCCTGTCAGTTAGAAGACTAATCATAACAAGCCAGAAGTCTAGGGGAAAGTTCTAGCCAAAGTGGGAGGGACCCTTCGTCATTGATACGGTCTACTCCAACGGGGCGTATCAGTTGACAAAGCCTAATGGTGACAAAGTCCTAATGCCAATCAACGGTAAATTCTTGAAGAAATATTATCCTTAGCAAAATTGCAGAACACCAGCTATAATACTACCTGGGCAGTTCTATACTAGCCATGAGCAAATAGTTTCTCTGTAATCAGAACTTCGTCAATGAAAGTTCCTGGATCCGGACTAAAAAGCCTTTAGTTCGCGAACCAGATTTTCTTTCTATCAAATTTGCCAAGTTAAAAATTACCTCTGGTGAGCCAGATTTTCTTTCTATCCAAATTTGCCAAGTTTAAAATTACCTCTAGCGAACCGGATTTGCTTTCTATCCAAATTTGCCAAGTTAAAAATTACATCTGGAGAACCAGATTTTCTTTTTATCCAAATTTGCCAAGTTAAAAGTACCTCTGGCAAACCAGATTTTCCTGTCCATCAAATTTGCCAAGTCAATAACACATTTGGTGAATCAACAAGGAAGTTCATTCATTCATAGTAGTTTTGGGTACTTGAAAAATTCTGGTCCATTTCGAAATTATCAAGTTAACAGTTATTTCTGGTAATCAACATCAGAATCATCTTTCAGATACTCTCAGTTACGTAGAAAGAAAAGAACTTCTTTATTCATCATCAGAACAAAATTACAGAGAATTCTCTAAGTGCTATACAGCCAATAAGAAGAAATACAAAAAAAAGAGGGGAAAACTTGCTTCTGTAACCATCTCCTTCGGCATGGTTCAGATCCAGAAAGTTTGCTCCTGCAGGCCCTTCTTCGGGAATGATAGACTTGCTTCTGTAACCGCCTCTTTCGGTATGGTTCAGATCAAAAAGTTTGCTCTCTGGCCTCCACTTCCAATTTGCTCTTGTAGCCTCCTCTTTTAGAATGGCTTAAAAAGCATAATCTTGTTTCTTCTTTCCGACCACAGTCAGGGACCTCCTGGTTGGCTCTCCCAGGGATGATGTCAGTGAATTGATTAGTTCAAAACTGGGCATACCGAGTGCAAACCCTAGCTATATAGCTGACGGGTTGCCCAAATTCAAGGTCCTGGTCATTAGTACCCCAACCTTGTGGGATACTATGAAAGAAGAACAACAATACCCCAGACCCGAAATCTTTTCTCTCATGTAAGATACATGAGACCTTCCAAGCCCCTTGAGGCATTGGAAGCAATTACGAGCCCATCGGGTCTGGGCCATTGTTAAGCAGAATGACTACGATTATCTCCTGCCAAAACAAATTCTTGTTAAAAGGAAAGAAAAAGAAGATGAAGGTATAAATCAGAAGAAGAGGCATACCTTAATTAAGGAAAATGACTACGGTCAGAAAAACCTTGTCGGTGAGACACCTCGCTGGATCGATGCAGTCTGGAGGCCTTATGACATGCCAACTCTTATCCATCACTTCGGTTGAAGAAGAAGAAGACATAGTTGCGCCGGTGGGTCGACTACAAAAGAGAGAAAGAGAAGAGTCGAGAAGAAATTTTCTCACGGCTGAATGATCCTTCATCGAAGAAAGCATGTGCCTTATATAGGCAAGCTGCTAACTGTAATCTTCAGTTTTGAAAAGATAAGACCGAGATCGTCGGTCAAGATCTTCAGTTCGGATCTCAACAGAATTTATTGTTGTTGCATGGGAAGTTTAGATATTGCAACCCAGAGATCTCGTCATTAGTAGAGGCATGCAACGCTTGGAATTCCACGACCAAACGGCTATATCCCACGGCTCGCAGAAGTCTCTACAAATTCTAAAGAAAAAAAATCTACGGTCCATTCCGCAAACGTCTAGACGAAGCATCGCGGAGCAGAATTCCGAAACCAGGGTCGCGGGTCAGATATGGATAAGTGTAAATCTGCGAACTCCTAAAATTCACGTGATTTAAGAAAGTCGCGTAACAGATATACAGACACCAGAGTCTTACGATGGTTCGCAAACTTCAGACAAAAGATGGCAAGTTCGTTACAAATTTTTGAAGAACAATTGCAAAATCACGCCTCGGAAGACCAAAATGAAGTTCTCCATAAACGACAAGGAAACTATTACAACAAAAAGAATAGAAAGAGGAACCTAAAGCAGTGTACACAAAAGTTCTACAACTCGATGGTTCAAGAGAACTTTTATTTTCTCCTCTGCGTCATCAATGTCTTGTTGAAGGACCTCATAAGCTTGAACAGTAGCTTGGCGACGCAGTTCTTCGTCACTGGCGATAATGTTCTGCGCTGCAGCAGCCTCCAGCGAATCCAATTCAGATTGCACCGCCTGGAGATCCCTGGATATATTGTCCCGCTGACGCGACAAATTGGCCAGATTCCTCATTGACTCCTCACGCTCCTTGGTAATCTTGGCTAGGAAAGCTTGGGCTTTGGCAATGGCTTGATCATGGCCCTTAACAACTGAAGCTGCGGCTTCCACTTGAAGAACCAGAGACTCGCAGTCTGATTAATCCTTTTCTAAAGAGGCCTTGCAAACATCTACCCTCTCTCGAGTCTCCTTCTGGAACTTAAGCTATTCCTCTCTCAGCTTCTGGAAGATGATTTCCACTGTCTCAGACTTATCAGCACTTTTGGCTTTCGACAGAGATTCAGCGTGCCTTTGAAGCTGAGCTATCATAAGCCAAAAAGGAGCAGCTCTATCCTCTCCACCAATGCTAACAATACCAGTTAGATAAATGTTGAGAACGTTGATGATCGAAGCGAAAGGAACCCCCTTTAGCACTTTATCGATACAGCGATCCAGAAACTAAAGAAAAGTCTCCACCGTGTCCTTCAGCAAATCACTCTCAAGCATATCAACCTCTGCATGAGAAGGAGAAATACTGGATGAGGCAGAAGCAGGTTGATCCGCAACAGGAAGAATGACACCCCTGGAGATTTCCACGGAACTACCAATCACAGTCTCCTGAACTACAGCCTCAGTTGGAGCAGTTGTAGCCGAAACCGTAAATATGGCAGCCGAGAGAATCACTGCTTCTGAAGGGTCAACCGAAGCAGTAGTAACTTCGGTCGCTCCACCAGTGTCAACTCCCGCGATGGTACTGTCTGGTGAAGCCACCTTCGCGCCCTCCAAGTCCGTAGTCAAAACTGGAGCTAGCAAAAAAAAAAGAAGAAAAGGAAAAATTGACAGTTAAGTATTACAGTATCATTTGATAAGATAGCATAATTGCTGAAGAAAGAAGATGAAGACCTGAAGGTTGAACGCTGGATTCTTCAAGTCCATACACTTCAGGACCAAATACTCCGGGCCCATATACTTCGGCTCGAACCTCCTCGCTCAAAAAGACATATTTACCATGATCTGAAGGAGGAGTAGAAGAGCGGAAACTGTCACTACTGGTGTCATCATCATCACCCCATTTGTCTTTATCTTCCGAAGGGGGTGCTGCCTTTGGAGAATCTGGTGCGCGGGTCTCTCCTATGATTTGCACTTCGGCTTCCTCTTGTAAAGCCGAAGGAGCACCAACTTCAACGTCAGCCTGGACAATAGGAGGAATGGAACCCTCTCGAGTAACAGGAGTAGGATCATTGCAGAGAACAGGCTCCTGACTTCGACGCCTCTTAAGGGAACGGAGAATTAAAGATGAGTCATCTTCCTCTTCCTCGGATTCCTCCATGAGGGACTCAGAAACCAGAGTGAGTGTTGCAGTTCCTGTCCCAGACAAGGTGCTCTGCGAATCAGTTCTCCGCGGAATGGTAGGCAAGTCGCTAAGACGCCTTAATCTCTTCCACTTATGCGAAGATTTCTCGGGAGAAGACGACAACGGAGGAGAAGTCTTCCTCAACGTCGGATCAGGAGAAGTATCAAGAACAGCAGCCTGAACCGGTGCGCCAGTGTCCTCTCCCTTTCGTTCTGATTCATCAGACTCACTGTCCCCCTTGAAGTCCTTCATCCCAGCAACTTTTGTGCTGCCAGCCTTCTTTTTCTGGGTATACCAGGATCTGATCTCCCGCAAACTGTTATGGTGTACGTTGAAATTCTGAGGAGCAGAGTTAGCATCCGCAAACCATTTACAGAAGCCGAAGCTCATACTTGAATTCGGGGTCTTGAGCGGAAGATCAAATTTGGCAAGAGTTCCACCTGCGACGAAGTGAAACCAAGCTCGAGCTCCCTCAAGAACATTCCCAACAAAGCTTAATTCTCTATTGGGATTGCCAACGTAAAGCTGATCATACCCAAACTGTCGGACAAAGCGACTTGGGTAATAAGGTTCTATATAGCAAAGATTTCCCAAATGGAGGACCAAATGTCCTGGGCGGATATTTTTCAACCACCAGAAACATCTCGAGGATAGGGTGGTAAATTTATCAGTGCCAGCAGTGTCCGCGAATTCTTCTCTGTATCCAGCATTCGGGAAGTATGGAAAACATCTGAACAACTCGAAAGTTGAGAAATGACGAAGGGTTTTGCGGATTGCGGCCATGTAGCCTCCTTTCCACTGCGACCTCTCATAGTGTTGCACTTTGGGAGCACCTAAATCAACCTGCGAGTCTACAGAACTCATCAAAGAAGGGCAATGTTGAACCAGCCAAGCCATCAAATAAGTGTAAGGGAGTTCTACACGCGGATTGGGAGTCTTAATGACCGGATCTCCTTTCTTCCTTTGCTCCTTCTTCACCTGACAGAATTTGTCAGATAATCTTCTCAATCCGCTCTGAATGTTGCAAACCATCGCAGGCAGCAAACTGAGCCGCTTACCAAATGCTAGTAGGACGGCTGGGTATACGGCTCTAATGGGTATGTTCTCCTGCGAAGGAACAACACACTTCTTCAGCCATACCATCAAAAAGCCCGCCAAGAAGGCAGGATCAGACAAAGGCTGGAGAGCCTGGTAATGAAAACTTTCAAAGGACGTTCCAGCCTTGAAGATGTCCTTGTCAGATTCAGTAATATAAGTATCTGTCCCGAAACTGGCGATTCTTCTCTCAACTTCCTTTTCGGAAACTGGAAGAAGGCGAGTAAAGTTAAGATTACCCTTAGAAAAATTAGACAGAAGATACTGCAGCCACTTCTTTGGCTTCAAATTACGAGTGCCAGAGGTGTGATTGCAAATATGGTAATGACAAAGCAATTCCCAATAAGTATAATAAATCAAAGGGTCCCGGGTCTTCAACAGATTGAGTTCTTCCCCTGTAGGGACATACTCTTCGTACGGGATGTCGCCCATGGGTAAGCCCGAAATTTCATACATTTCATGAAGGGCAAAACCCAACTCGCCACGAGGGCTAAAAACTATACAAGTATCAGGATTGTACAATTCCAGTAAAATAAAAAAATAAAATCTACTAGCAGGAATACCGTGCTGAACAGCCCTGATAGCATGATATAGCCCTGCATAATGAAGCTGATCCCTAAAGGTTTTCAAGAAGAAGTCAGTCAAAACTGTCCACTCTCCTTTTGAAGAGCAATGAACCCATCCAGGAGGACGAAAATCCTGAACAGGAAACTCTCCTTGCGCATTGGTAAATCGGTGCAGGAAAGTCTACGCAATTATGGGAACCTCGCCTCTGGGGAGGTCATGTTTAAGCAATCCCGGCAGCAATCCACGAAAGCTCTTCCCAGTACCACAAGGAAAAGCGCCTTGAGCATTGAAGCCCCCAACAAGACACCGTCTTGTGGCCTGTTTATGTGTCAGTCCATTCGCCTGGGCACAAAAAAGGATTGAAAGAATAAGAATGGATAAGATATCTCCATATTGGGGAGAAACAAGTGGCAACCTTCAACTTGGCGAAGCCACTTGTAATCCCCATCTTCCAAACCACTGTCGGGCATTGAAATATGGTCCCCAAACAAGAAGACAGGTTTGAACAACGGAGACCGATTTTCTCCTTCAAAAGATGCATTGGTCATCAACTCTCGCAATGTTGAGCGAGAACGGTGGAGAATCTTGTCTGCTCTCTCTTAGTTATCCGAAGATGTACAATGGGGAAAGACATGGTCAAATCTGAACTCCTTCTTCCCTTCATAGCCGTCAGAATATCCAAAATAATGATCCTTTAGCCAAGGATTCAAGGCGTAATCAACTGCCAAAGACGTGCAAATTCAGAGATAAGAAAAAAAGAAAAGAAAAGGGACTGCCTTCCAAATCTTTTTTACTTACCTCCGATCAAGGGTTCCTGCCGAACCACTATCGAACTAGAGGTTGCTCAAGAATCTTGACGACCACTGGCAACAGAATTGGAAGAAAAAGCTTTCTTCGGTATCTTTTGCAGAGGGAGAAAATCCTTCACACGGAGAATCAAAAGCTATTGGAGCTTGAAGATGAGGAGTCTAAAGAGTCCAAACGAAGAATTCAGATTTTAAATTTCTTGAGATAAGGGCAGCCTCTCTCGTAAAGTGGAGGTTATATAGCCAGTGATTTGACTGTCAGGATCTCTGAACAGACGTGATATCCGGCTCGAATCGTGTGGATACCTTTTCATTTAATGCGACTCAGAAAAAACGCCTCGAATCTAACGCCGTAGAAAAGCAACCGCCTGCTAGTCTTCTCGCAAAAAGCTCGCGACTCTAATACAGAGTCGGTTTCCCCTCAAAAAGTGAAGTTGGCGACCCTAATACAGAGCCGCTTTCTTCTCAAAAAGACAAAGATGAAAAGTCGCGCCCTAATACAGAGACGCACCCCTCCCAAAACAAGAGTTCGCGACCTTAATACAGAGTTGTCTTCTACTCAAAAAAGAATGAAAGCTCGCGCCCCTAATACAGAGACGCGCCCCTTCCAAAGACAGTTTGCGACCCTAATACAGAGTCGTTTTCTATTTCAAAGACAGAGTCAGTCGCGCCCCTAAATACAGAGACGCGCCCCTTCCAAAACATGAGTTCGCAACCCTAATACATAATCGTTTTCTACTCAAAAAGAGGAAGGCTCGCCCCCTAATACAGAGACGTGTTCCTTCCAAAACAAGAGTTCGCGACCCTAATACAGAGTCGTCTTCTACTCAAAGATGAAGGCTCGCGCCCCTAATACAGAGACGTGTTCCTTCCAAAATAAGAGTTCACGATCCTAATACAGAGTCGTTTTCTACTCAAAAAGAGGAAGGCTCGCTCTCCTAATACAGAGACGTGTTCTTTCCAAAACAAAAGTTCGCGACCCTAATACAGAAGTTATTTTCTACTCCAAGATGAAGGCTCACGCCCCTAATACAGAGACGTGCCCCTTCAAAAGCAAGAAACAGTAGTGGCGCTAATACAGAGTCACAGACTTCAAGCAAACGCAATGGAAATTCTAATACAGAATATTATATCCAAAGTATTCCAAAACTCCTTAAGAGTCATGAGAGTTTTTGGAAACTTTGGAGGGGGTTTTGTCGGCGAAAAATTTCGAAAAAGCAAAGCAGATCCACAAATTCAGAGACAGAAGCCCGCAACTCATCGGATCCGCGAATCTAAGAAACTGAGATCAGCGAATCTAAGAAACTGAGATCCGCGAATCTGAGAAACTGAGGTCCGCGATCCAGATGACATAATGGGTTCGCGAATCTAAAGCTGAGATTCGCGACACTACTCATAACTTTCGGGTAGGGGTTTAATACAAAGTCACCCGACCCGAACAGAAGAATTGCCACCTCGGATCGTGGGATTAACTGCCAAACGAATGCAGCGGCGTCACTTCGGTCGTGGGAGCAACTGCCTAACGAATATGGCGGCACTTCTCGAGTAGTGGGAGCCAACGGACGAGCAAATATGGCGGGACGTTACTCCAAATCCCCTATAAATGGCGGGGAACGAAAGAGATACAGAGAGGGAGACAGAGATATAGAAAGAGAGAGAGACAGAGACCGAGACGTCTTCTCCCAGAAATCACCCCTTGTGATCAAGAGTAAAGACCTTTTCCTTTCTTTTCCTTTAGCCAACTGAGAGAAATTGTGCGGAGTGTCAACGGAGAGCAGAATCGTCCTCCATAGCTACCTAGAAACCCAGCTTTAAACAAAGAGGAAGTCCATCTTCCTCATCTTCTGTAAACGGAAAATCGTTAGATTGTAATCCTTTATTGAAAGATTGTCAGTAAAGAGAAATTCAATTTTCATGGCGAACATCTGTTAGCAAACTGGATGGCGAAGGTTATCAAATCTTATTTGAGAGGAAACAGTGGAAGATCAGTAAATGAGCAATGGTAGTGGTCAAGGGTGAGAGAGTGGGAACTCTATATTTACTCTCAAGCTCAGTGGATCACGTTGTTTCTTTGGCCTCCATGAAGAATGAGAAGGCTATCTTATAGCATCAGAGGCTCGGTCACTTGAGCGAAAGCGGCATAAGGGTATTGCAATTTAGAGGTATGTTGGATATGAAAGATACTAATTTTGATTTCTGTGAGAACTGTGTGTTTGGAAAGCAGAAAAGAGCTAGTTTTATGAAGGATGGCAAGGAGAAGAAAATTGAGAGATTGGCGTTGGTGCATACAGATGTATGGGGGCCTTCTTCGGCGAAGTCTCTTAGAGGTAATTCTTATTTTGTCACTTTCATAGATGATGCAAGCAGGAAAATATGGGTGTTTGCACTTAAGCAGAAATCCGATGTCTTCAAGATCTTCAAGGTATGGAAAGCTCTTGTTGAGAATGAAACAGATTTGAAGGTGAAATGTCTGTTGTCAGACAATGGTGGGGAATTTTGTAATAGGGAGTTCAATGACTATTGCTCTACCCACGGGATCAGGAGAGTAAAGACTGTACCGAGGACACCGCAGCAGAATGGCGTGGCTGAGAGGATGAATAGAACTATTTTGGAGCGAGCTCGGAGTATGAGACTACAAGCAGGTTTGCCTTTGCAACTTTGGGGAGCCGCTGTAGATACGACAGTCTATCTGATCAACAGGAGTCCAGTTAGTGTTTTAGATGGAGGAATTCCAGAGGAGGTGTGGTCTGGTAAGACTGTGAATTATTAATTCTTAAAAGTATTCGGTTGTATAGCATATGCACATGTAGATCATGAGATGAGAAAGAAGCTTGATTCTAAATCTCAGAAGTGTGCATTCATTGGATACGGTGGCGACGAATATGGTTATCGCTTGTGGGATTATGAGCATAACAAGGTGATTCGTAGCAGAGATGTGGTATAAAATGAGGGCTGTATGTATAAAGACCGAATGGAGAGTAAGAGTGAGAAAATAGTTGAGAAAAAGTACTTGGAACTGGACGAGCCACAGGATGGGATGGATCCCATAGATAAAAAAGGAAGAAATACCTACATCTAAAGGGGAAGAAATTGCTACACCCGAGAATACACAAGTTTCAGATGAGACCGAACATGAGAGAGAGCCACTGACTGAAGTAGATGGTTCAAGTACTTCATCAGAGAGTGTTCCCACTTTGAGGAGGAGCATGAGGATAAAAAAGCCAACCCAAAAACTTTGTCTTTCATTATATCATATTTTGTATACTGATGCAGCTGAATCAGAGAGTTACCAAGAAGTTATGCAGGATAAACTTCATCTTAAGTGGGAGCAAGTCATGCGTGATAAGATGTCTTCTTTGGAGGAGAATCATACATGGAAATTGGTGAAGCGATTGGAAAAGATGAAAGTATTGCATAACAAGTGGGTATACAGGATAAAACATGAGGCAGGAGGGACAGAAAGGTTCAAGACTAGACTTGTGGTGAAGGGATACAGTCAGAGAAAATGTATTGACTTCAATGAAATATTTTCATATGTTATCAAGATGACTTCTATCAGAGCAATACTAAGTATTGTAGCTGTGAAAAGATTGTATTTAGAGCAGCTCGATGTGAAGACTGCTTTCCTTCATGGTTATTTGGAGGAGGAAATATATATGGAACAGCCAGAGGGATATGAAGTTAAAGGAAAAGAGAATTGGGTATGTTGACTGAAAAGGAGCTTGTATGGGTTGAAACAAGCGCCGAGGCAATGGTACTTGAAATTCGACAAGTTTATGTTGGATTCGGATTTTGCCAGAAGCAATTCAAATCATTGTGTATATCTACAAAATTTTAAGGATGGTAACTTTATTATACTTACTTTGTATGTAGATGATATGGTTGTGGCAGGTACATGCATGAAGAAAATCAATGATCTGAAAAGAAAATTGGCAGGGAGATTCTCTATGAAGGACATGGGTGAAGCTAAACAATTTCTTGGCATGCAAATTACCTGAGATAAGAAAAGTAAGAAATTGTGGTTATCTTAGGAGGGTAAATCAAGAAGGTGTTGGAGAGATTCAACATGGATAATGCAAAACCGGTAACTACAGCTCTTGGTGGTCAGTTCAAACTGTCAAAAGAGTAAGGTGCTAAGACAGATGAGGGGACGAGACACATGAAGAATGTGCCTTATTTATCAGCCGTTGGAAGTCTCATGTATGCAATGGTGAGTACAAGACCAGATATTGCACATGCAGTGGGAGTAGTGAGTAGATTCATGAAGAACCCTGGGAAGGAACATTGGCAAGCGGTGAAGTGGATTTTCAGGTATTTGAAAGGTACTTCAAATTATTGTTTGTGTTTTGGGGGTGATAACATTGATGTGCAAGGTTTTGTGGATTCGGACCATGCGGGTGATAGAAATAATGGCAGGAGCACCACAGGTTATGTTTTTACTGTAGGAGGGACAGCGGTAAGCTAGGTTTCAAGATTACAATCAATTGTTGCTTTATCTTCGACAGAAACTGAGTATGTTGCAGTTACAGAAGCAAGTAAGGAGTTTATTTGGTTGCAGCGATTGATGAGTGAGTTGGATTTTGATGGAGTGGATTGCAGGTTGTTCAGTGATAGTCAGAGTGCAATTCATCTTGCTAAGAACTCAGCGTATCATTCACGGACTAAACATATTCACTTGAGATATCACTTCATTAGATCCTTGTTAGAGGATGGCCAATTGAACTTGGAGAAGATTGAGGGCAGTAAGAATCCTGCAGATATGTTGACAAAGCCGGTTGATGGAAAAAAATTGAGTTATTGCTCAACTTTGGTGCATTTGTGTTGAATGCTGAAAGTGGGACTTTAAACGATCGAGGTAAAAGTTTTGGACAGTAGGATTATCATGTACAGAGATTACAATTTTAGCAATAGGTCTCCAAGTGGGAGATTGTTGCTAATGGAGCCCATTGCCGCAATGGGTTTTGGTCTACCGAAACGGGTCCAAAATCGGCCCAAACCCGTTATGATATAATATATATATGGGGTGTGGTGCTAGGGTTTTGGGTGAGCCGAGAAAAGTAGGCCGAAAAGAAAAAAAAAAGAAAAGAAAAAAAAGGGTGGCAGCTGAAATAATTGGCTGAAATTATTTTTGGCCAAATCCAAACAAATTGTTGTGTTGCTCTTGATTTCGGCCGAAGGAGATTTCGGCAGGAGGGCAGGAGGGCTCTTGATTTCAGCCGAAGGTGATTTCGGCAGGAGGGCTTTGGCGCAAGGCTGTTGCTGTGCTTCTTTTCTTTTTGTGGTTTTTTCTGCAGCTGAAGAACAAGGGTTTTTCTTCGGCGGTCAAAGCAAAGAGGTAAATCACTACAACAAGAGCTTAGAGTTTGATCTCAAAATCTTGTGTGATTTTTTTGTGATTTCTCTTGTGGTTGAGAACTAGAAAGTTGTAATCCTCTTTTGATATAGTGGAAGTTTTTCGATCGTGTCCCCGTGGACGCAGGCATATTGTCGAACCACGTTAAATCTGCGTGTTCTCTGTCTCTGTTATTTTTCTCTTTGGTTAACTATTTGATTCCCCTGGTTGTTGTATTAGTATTATTCCGTTATCTTTTGCTAACAAGTTTGGCTAGAAGAAAAGAAGAAGAAAACTGAAGTGAAAATCAAAAAGAGAATAACATGTTAGAATTCATGTTTTGAATCCATTAATTTGTTTTGAGCTAAAAATTAAGGAGAATCTATTTGTCAATTACATTATATTCACTTATTCAAATCCATGAATAGAGTGAATGTAAATTGGCTTAAAAAACAAAACATGAATGGGTGTAAATAGCCGAACGGATGCTACTATTGAAACGAGTGTGACCGTTCGAATGGTGTGACTATTAGAACGGATGCTAATGGTTAAATTGTGTAACAATTCAAATATAAGCGGATGTAACAATTTGAAATGTTACAATAGTTCATACACTATTTGGCCAATGGATATATGTTTGAAAGACAAACATGAAGGGTGACCACTTGAATAGTTGTAATTGTTCATACACCAATTAGATTTCAAACAATACGATTCACATTATTTTACCACAAAAAATTGTGTCCGTTAAAGAGTTTATAAATAGGGCTGTCTAGTTTCATTTTAAAAACACAGTTTTCATTTATTTTCTCCTTCTTCTACAGACAAGAAAACTTTGTCTCTAGATAGCAGTTTTCTATTTCCAGAAGAATTCTCCTGTCATGTTCTGTCCTGCATTACACCATACAAACAGAGAGTGTTTTTTATTCAGATTCGTTAGAGGCAATAGAATTGCTACTTCTTTTCTGTTACAGAAAGATCGTTGTATCCTGAATGACTGATACCCACTATAATCCAAAAGCGTATTGATAGAGAGTGAATTGGTTTTAAGGAGATAGTCTCGATTATCTACCAAATATTATCCAAATTGCAATCATCTTTTGTATACAATCGTCTCCCAATTAGTAAAGTATTTTAATTCAGTTTTCATTCATACATTGTTCTGTTTAGATAATTAGAATAATAACTTATACACACACTTATATACAATTCTGATTCCTTTCTAAAGTAAATTGTATACATATAAAATAACAATCAGACTTTTCTCTAAAATTATCAAATAATAATTCAACTTCAAGTAGACAACAATCGTTCTAATCTTAATTATTTTTATACAGTAGTAATTTTGTCTAATAAAACAACCAACCAACATAACATACATTTATAATTTCAATAAGGTGAATGATTTATTTTCAATTTCACCTAGGGTTTCCTTACAAGTTTGTGCTTGAGTCATTCCTCTTCTTTTTTGGTATTTTGAGTCTCTTTCTCAATTTTCTCTCCGTTCTCGATGATAGGCTCCAATAAATCATCCACCCCTTCCTTTATTTTATCAACCTGTAATAGTAATTAAACTTGAGAAAAAAATCAGAAAAAAAAATGCCGACGTAGTTAATATTTTTTTTATCTTTAAAAAAAAGTTAATTTGATAATTAAACAAGAAAATTTTACGATACCTTTTATAGCGAAAAAGTTCTTAATTATTTCTAATTCTTTGAATAAAAAATTGGCTCATAGACGGGTCTACTACCATCCCTAAATACCAGCATTTTAAATTTAATTATATGCTTAACTTTGAATGTATACATACATATGACTTCGATCAGAGGAATAATTAGAAATTTCGATCTAATATATTAAGTTATTTGGATATATATAATTAAGAGGGAGTTTGGCAATATATATATATATATATATATATATATATATATAGAGGAAATGGGAAATACACCGGCGGTGAAGGGAGTTCCTTCACCGCCGCTTAGGTGGCCCAATAAAATTATTACACGTGGCGCTACTTAAAATAACAAATAAAAGAACTCTATTAAATACCACTTGAGTGGCGCTACATGTAATAATTTTATTGGGCCATCTAAGCGGCGGTGAAGGAACTCCCTTCACCGCCGGTGTATTTCTCGTTTACTCATATATATATATATATATATATATATATATATATATATATATATATATATATATATATATATATATGAGAAAAATGGAAATAAGTTGACAGTTTACACAAATTACCTTAATTACAGTTCATTTCCACTATATCCAATAAACTTTTTTTAAATAACTTCTTTTGGATTATGATCTCGACCTCCTACGGTTCATTTATACCTGATTTCTTCAGTTTTAATTTTGATTTGGTTCTTCATCAAGTGGACTAAATTTTAACGGTTTTAAATAAATAAACATTTTGTATCAACTTGATGAAAGTGTAAATGAACTCCAAAATTCTTGAAATTTAATCTTGTTAATAATTCTATAAAACGTTTGAAGGAAAATCATTACATTGTTGTATTTTTACCGCTATCTCATATAATTTTTTCTGAGCTGGCAGTTCCCCTACAGTAATCATATATATATATATATATATATATATATATATATATATATATATATATATATATATATATATATATATATATATATATATATATATATATATATATATATATATATATATATATATATATATATATATATGATTACTGTAGGTGAGAAGCCAGCTCAGGAAAAGTTACGTGAGCTAGCGGCAAAACTATAATCATCCAATAATTTTTCTTTAATTTTTTTAACAATTATTATCTCTACCTTCTTAACTTGTTTAGAATTAAATTTTTTAAATTTTGGAGTTCTTTTACCTTTTCATCAAGTGCATACAAAATGTTTTATTCATTGAAAACCGTTAATTTTGTGTTAACTTGATGGAGGACAAAATCAAAACTAAAACTCAAAAAACTAGGTATGAGTGAACCTAAGAGATCGAGATCATAATCCAAAAGAAAAGTTTGCAAAAAGATTATTGGAGATATTGAAAATGAACTACAGCTCAGATAAGTAGCGTGAGCTGTCAGCTCATTTTCATTTTTTTTCATATATTTATATATATATATATATAGAGAGAGAGAGAGAGAGAGAGAGAGAGAGAGAGAGAGAGAGAGAGAGTATTAGGTCACTGTAAGCTAAACAAGAGACTAAAGACTACCACTTGCAAGTTTTCTCTTTAAAAAAAAATTGCAAGCTAATTTAATCTAAAAAAAAATTGAAGTGCAAGTTAAAAGTAGTTTAGCATCAATATGGAGAGGACCTTGGTGATGAATTCTTCTATTTTCTCTGCACCCTCTTCTACTTTTTCTGCGAATTGTTCAACCTCTAAGACTTCTTGCTTTAGTTTACTACCACTAGGGAGGGCATCCGCGATGTTAGTGGCTACTTTCTCTACCACCTCGGCCATCTTCTCAAATGTCTCCACCGCAGTCTCTACAGTCTTCTCCACACCACCTAAAAAGAAATACAACATATATTTACGTAAACCTAAGTATGTCGAGATAAAAAAAAAAAAGAAATAAGAATTAATATATTAGAAAATATTTAAATTTTCATAATTTTTTTCATCACTCTGATAAAGATCTCTCCAAATTGGCTATTCATACCCATCGATACTATTTTATCTTTTGAATACGAAAAAACTATTTTAATTACTTCTAGGCAAAAATAAGAAAATAAAATAAAGTGAAACATTATGATTACTATTATATAAGAGAAAACAACGTAAAATTTACCGGTCCCTTCACCGCCGCTTAGATGGTCCAATAAAATTATTACATATGTGATGTCATCCAAGGTAACAAATAAAAAAAAAATTCTTAACTGCCATTTGGGTTACGTCACGTGTAATAATTTTATTGGGCTTGAGCAGTTGTGAAGTAACTCTCTTCACCGCTAGTGAATTTTTCGTTTACTCATTATATAATTGGGGTATTTACAGATTTGTCTCTTAAATCTTTATAAATTATAATTTAGTCCCTCAAATCTTCATATTTAGGATTCAGTCCCTCAAATGCTCTAAGTTACTACAATTTAGTCCTCTTCCCTAACTTTCGATAGTCCAGTTTATTTTTTGACCTGATTTTTTCATTTTACCCCTTCTTAATTTCTTCTTCCCTCTTCCTCCTCTCTTCTCCTTCTCTCTTCTTCCTCTCTTCTCCTTTTCTTTATTGGATTCATTAACTTCCCCTCATCTTCTTCTCTTCTATCTCTCTATTCTTCCTCATTTTTCTTTATAGGGGTATTTAAGTTATTTTATTATTTAAAAAAGTAAAAATTAAATTATATTGTTTATTTGGACGGAAAAACTAACGGAGGGATTAAATTGCAGTAATTTAGAAGATTTGGAGACTAAATCCTAAATATGAAGATTTGGGAGGACTAAATCATAATTTATAAAGATGTAAAGGACAAACCTGTAAATACCCCTATATAATTCCAGTATTCTACTGTTATGTCCATTTCTCGAGTATTTATAACATTAATATTGATTTAAATGAGATAAACATGCCGATTTATTATTGCTTTTATGATAGTGATGCTAATAATCTTAAAATATTTTAATGTACTTTTTATTAGAGTACCCAAATTGCTACAGTAATGTTATTTTTTTTTTTTTAAATATGGTTTTTAGAATATAGATAGCCAATAAATTTTATATTTGAATATTAGTCCCATATAGATCATTAATTGTATATTAGTTTCCAGTTTCATCTTAGAATAGTCCTCTGTTAAATATTTCATCTAGAAAATCAACTAACAGTAATTAAGAATTAGTTTGGCCCCATAATCTTAATGTTTTATATTTATAGTTGTAATTAAGTAAGATTATCAGTTAACAAATAAAAGTAGATACTATTAACAAATATCACAATAATAATAGGAAATAATTTCCAAATAATGTTTTATTAGATATGAAATTTGTTAGGAACGTATATTTTAAAAAAAAATCTTAAATAATAATATTAGACTTGGCACAATATTTCCTGATTTTGCTTACGAAAATAAATTATGAGGAGAATGGGTCAAGAATTAAAATATCGACTAGTCAAAATGGCAAGGACAAGCAAAGGTAGTCTTAAGAAAGGTAGCAGTTATCATGTTTGAACGTCAAACTTGGCAAATCAAGAATAAGATGGAATGAAGAAAGTTGAGAAATAAGGACCAAAAAAAAAAATGAAAGACGGACTATTTCAAGTATTGATAGCATTAATATTGATTTAAATTAGAAAAACATGCAAATTTATTATTGTTTTTATGATAGTGATGTTTATAATCTTAAATTTTTTAATATAGTTATTAGAGTACCAAAATTGCTTCAGTAATGTTATTTTGTAAAATGGTTTTTAGGATATAGGTCGCCAATAAATTTCATATTTGAATAGTGGTCAACGATGTGAGATTCACCTTATAATAGTCCTTATGCTAAACATTTCATCTAGAATATCAACTAGCTGTAATTAAGAATTAACCTATAATCTTAATATTTTAAATTTCTAGTTGCAATTAAGTGAGACTATCAGTTAACAAATAAAATTAGAGACTATAGACAAAGTATCGTAATAATTTTTAGATATGAAATTTGTTATGGATCTACATTTTAAAAAAAAAATCTTAAATAGCAATATTAGACTTGGCACGATATTTCCTGATTTTTCTTAGTAAAAAAAATTCTTAGGAGAATAGGTCAAGAATTAAAACATTGACTAGCCAAAATGACAAGGACGGCAAGAGTAGTCTTACAAAAGGTAACGTTAACGTGTTCGAAAGTCAAATTTGGAACCAAAAAATGTAAAATGTCAAAGCAAGAATAAGATGGAAGAGGAATGAAGAAAGAGAAGCAATAAGGGGGGAAAAAATGAAAGAAAGTAAGAAAGAAAGAGAGAAACTATTTAGGAAAAGGAAAAATAAAATTGTTTGGAAAAATAAAAAAGGGGTTAAAAGAAAGAAAGAATCCTATATATTGAGAGTATACACAAGTTAATATGATTTAAATACCTTCTATCTTCAATATTTTCTTATAAAATGGAAGTGCCAAGACAATTATAGCACCCAATGCCCATTTTGCCCTGCAACAAAAACATAGAGTTTACCATATTAATATAAGAATCAAAAACTATATTTATTAAAGAGAAACAGTGTATCTAAGGTACCTAGTTGTTATAGAGGGGCTCTTAAATCAATAGTAATGCTATCAAATATGTTAAGATTTAAGGACAACTCTGTATGTAATTTTCTATGAAGACACATTAGGTATATAATTCTCTTATTAAAAACACATTAGGTACATAATTCTCTTATTAAAAAAATTATTAAGTGCACGTAATTAAAACGATACAACGAAAGGGGAAAAAAAAAAAGAGAGAATTAAAAATCAATTTACCATATAGGGATATTAGGTATGGGCAAATTTGGATCTCCCGATGGTACTGGACCACCACCAAAATTAGTCACCCTACAAAATAAATATTGCTAAAAATTTAGGGGAAAAAAAATAATATGAAGAATTAGTAATATGCTTTTATATATAGAGAGAGAATGGAAAATTTACCGGCCGTGAAGGTAGTTCATTCACTAGCGCTTAGGTGGTCCAATGAAACAATTACACATGACGTCACTCAAAGAGCTGTTAAGTGAGTTCTTTTATTTGTAATGTTGAGTGCCGTCACGTGTAGTTATTTCATTGGGCCAGCTAAGCGCTAGTGAAGAATCTCTCTTCACCGCCGATGAATTTCCCATTTATAAATATATATATATATATATATGGGATTGTTGCATACTTGGGAACCCCTTTGCTTGGATCCCCTCCATCAGCACTGGACGGCTGCATCGCCCGTCGGATAAACGGACGATTGGTTGATGTTGATGAAGCTATTCGTATTTTTCGACGAGAAGTGAGGAGGCAAGATTGGGGAGAGCCATAGCAAGAAGAAGAAGAAGGTTGTTGCCTGAAGGCTGAATGGTTGGTGAATGCAAGAGAATGAGCCATGGGCATAAGTTGCTTGTTTTAAATGTTTGGTTGGAGTTATTTATATAGAAATATATTCTAATGTAAGAGACGTTGATGTTTAAGAAATAAGATAAAAACTTTAATAGTATTACGACTTGTTAGATGTGACCGTATTCTTGATTGGTAGGTATATGCAAGTGACTCAAAACAAAGACCACAATATGGGACTTATCTTTAATTTGCCACCATGTCCAAAGACTGTCGGTCAGAGAAGGCAATAGTCGGAGAAGAACTTTGACGGAACAAGTTTAAGAAGAGAAGGTGAGACTCCGACAGTCTTATTAGCCGAAAACCCACCACTCTCCGACCAAGTCCAATGCAGTTGGATTTCGCTAGAGGCGGTCGGACTTTTAGATTTAGCAGGGGAAGGGGAGGTGAGCATTGACGATGTGATTGAAAAGATAATTGTGTACCACGTGATTGAAAAGGTGATTGTGTGTGGGCGGCTAAGGAGAGGTGAGAATTGACCATGTGATTGAAAAGGTAATTGTGTATGGGCGGCTGAAAGATGCAGAGTGAACAGTGAGTGAATTGATGGAGGGGAATGGATAGAGAGAGAGAGAGAGAGGAAATGCAGAGAGAGAGAGAGTTGGAGAGAGAAAGATAGAGAGAGAGAGAGAGTTGGAGAGAGAAAGAGAGAGAGAGGGGACGAGGAGGGAGAGGGTGAAGGTGAGGGAGCGAGAGCAGGAGGGTGAGAGGGTGAGGTGAAGGGGTGTTGAATCTGACCGCATCCGGCAGTATTCCGATCATCTCTGGTGGGCGATCCTTTTATTTATACAATTTTGACTGGTTCTTATACGTCTCCGACCGTACTCCGATCAATTTCGATTGGAGTCGGTTGAATTAGTTGCTCATTTTTAGTCTAAATTAACCATAATTAATCCTCACGCTCACGTCGCTCACGTCGATGATAAAAATCATGAGCTTTTATTTTATTATTAAAATTCCATAATATTTTTTAAATTTGTACCAATTTCAATATGGACAATAATAAAATTTTAAATTCTAATAATTAGTTATCTCATGAAAGTAAGTTTTTTTTTTAAAAAGTGCGTTTCCTCAGAAACCAGTCACTAAAACTGGAACTGCACAGAAAATAGTAATGTGACATTGATTTCCAAAAAAAAAAAAAAAGACACCTTCAATCTTCATTCGGACACAAAGACTCATCCGTCCGCTTCCTCACCCTCATATGTGGGCCCACCAACGTTTGGTTTAGGGAATGGGTCCAACTTCTTGTGGATCAAGAAATAGCTTTTGAAAACATGCCGACACAAAAATGACTCGACTACCCTAAGGGCCGATCAGCTGCGGAAAAATTTGTAGTAAACAGTTAAGTCCGCCACCAAAATTGTACCACGTCATCGTCGTACAAAAAAATTATTAACCGAGCCACGTGGCAGCAAGGTAACCGAAATACTTAACTTAGCTGCTGGCTATTTCCGTACAAGAGAGATAACACAAGTTGCACAACAGCTGCCGGCAGTTGTAACTTGTGTGGGTTTGGATGGAGAAATTCTAAGTGCGCACCACATTTGACTCAGTGAGCACTATTTTCCCTTATGTTGTGAATCACTTTACTATAGGATGTGCTGCTAGCTAAGGAAAATGTGGTGCGCATTTAGAATTTCCCGTTTGGTTTGAAGAATCCAATTGGAATTAAAAATAATAATTTTGGTGACGAAATTAGATATTAAAATACAATTTGGGGAAGAAATTAGATATTAAAATACAATTTGGTGAAGAAATTAGATATTAAAATACAATTTGGGGAAGAAATTAGATATTAAAATACAATTTGGTGAAGGAAAAAAAAAATTAAAAAGCAAGGGATGCGTAGCTTGGTAGGAAATAGATTGTTTTTGTTGCTCCTAGCAGGCATGATTAATTATATAATTATATAAAAAAAAATTTATAAGATTGATTTATATTAGAGTTTTATATAAAGTATTTAAGGTATACTATACGAACCAAAAAGAAAATCACATGATTCCTTAGCTACTTATTATTATCGTACAATTTATCTTCATTTAAGCCTCTTAATATCCTATATTTTCTTGCGTGCATGTGATTTATTTTTTTTTTTTAACTAGGTTAAGTTTATTTAAAAAAATTATTAAGGAAAAGAAAATTTATTAGGAAATGTATTTATTGACACCAAATCCGTGTCAAGTTTTAGTGTAATTTCTTGCTACAGTAAATGCTAAAATTTGCTAGGAACCGGTGCATTTGTAGTCCTATAAAATTTTCCGTTAAGACTGAAGGAAAAATTTTATTGGATTGCTATTAGACCAGTTTTGTTATATGACACGAAATATTGGGTTATAAAAAAACGTCATTCACAGAAAATATGTGTAGCAGAGATGCGCATGCTCCGTTGGATGTGCGACAACACTAGGAGAGATAAAGTGAGAAATGAAGATATTCGTGCTAAAATAGGTGTAGCTCACATCGATGAGTAGATGCGAGAAAACTGATTACGATGGTTTGGTCATGTGCAACGTAGGTCTACAAATGATCAGTTCGACGAGGGAAGTTTATCAATGTAAGACAAGTTAAAAGAACGAAGGAAAGACCGAAAAAAACATGAATGAAAGTGATACGAAAAAATATGGATTATAGAGGTTTAAATGAGAAGATATTATTTGATAGAAATGAATGGAGAAGTACTATCAAAGTGATCGATCCGGCGTGATTCTTTTTTGGTTCATGTAACCAACCAAAATGCTTGGGATGAAAAGCTTAGTTGTTGTTGTTGTAAATACTAAAATTTGCTATAAAATACAAAAAAAATAAATAGTATAGTTTTTTTTTTTTTTTGCTAGTCAAACTTACACTCATATGTTTTGCAACGTTATTTCTTTATCAGGAGTTAAATTTAGAACCTCTCGCAAATTAGAGAAGGGATACAGCTTTCCCCTTTAGCCAGGCTCATTGGTAAATATACAGTGTAGCTGAAAATAAAAATAGGAAAATTCTAAATGCGCACCACACTTGTCTTAGTGAGCACCATTTTCCCCTGTGTTGTAAATCACTTTACTATAGGATGCGGTGCTCACTAAGTATTCCCATAAAAATAATGCCGTGCCTTTTGATTTTCCAACAACCACATGCATTCACACGGCCTCTTATGAGTGCTAGTGGGGCCCCCCAAGACGAAGAAACGTGGCCTCCTATTAGCCATCCGTTTACGAGACGCTTTTCCGTGTGGTCCACTAAATCTTTATTGGGGGATGGAAAAAAAAAAAAAAAAATGCAAATAACCCATCTGCACAAGCAATGAGCGATATTCTATTTGAGCACACTATTTTACAAAGTGAACCCACATTCTTCCATCAAGGATTAGTTCCTCGGACAGTTCCTCTAACGTTCTGAGATTAGTACTAAATAGATTTAATATAATTTGGTAATTAATTTCTGATTAGAAAAAAAATATCATAATCATAAAAAATAATAACAAACTCATAATTTTTTATAAAGAGACGGGCTCACTGAGCATAAAGATGGTAAGGAGCACGTCTATGTATCAATTTTTGGATGAGTTAGAAAAATAAAAACTTTATTTTAATTCAGAATTTTTGTATACAAGTAAGTTAAAAATTAATCCATAAATACATCTATTAGCATCTAACTTGAGCAATGTAGTGTGCTCAAATAGAATTTCCCAAGCAATATTATATAGGGAGTTTCCGAAGAAAAACACTATTTTTCTTAGTGAGCCCACTTTATAACTGTATAGTTCGTATAAAAAAAAAAAAACACAAAAAAATAGACTCACTAAAAAAAATTGGTGGGCTCCTTTGGAAACTCCCTACTACTAATTAGATAATGATGTAAGCAAACCTCCAAAGCCATTTAATTAGTATAATAATATAAAAAAAACAATCTGATGTGTGAACGAGAGAAGACATAGGCGACAACAACGCTATAGACTCCGCCGCCGCCACCTCGCGTTGCGTTAAATTTGTTCTCTCAAGCACCGCCAACCACGAAGACAATTATTTTTTTAGATTAAAATAAAAAATAAAAAATAAAAAAAATCACTTTCACTCTCAACATTATAAAGAATTTGTTTTTTAAAAATTTCAAAAGTAAACTTTGCAGTTATCACCGTCCACAACCACAAAGAATCAGCACCATCGCCCTCTTGCAAAACTAAATAATTTCCCTAGAGAAGTAGGGGCTACACGTTGGCTTGCAATTAGGAACATAAAACAAATACAAATTATACACAAATAATTTTATCCGTATTTAAATTTGGAAAATTCTACTTACGACTACGGTAATTTACTCTTTACGCACAGATTACTCTTTATGCCAACCTTCCCATTGAGAGTAGAAATTGCAGCCTTTGCATCATCTTCAGAAGCAAAGGAGACAAATCCATAACCTGCTGGTCTTCTCGGGTTGGTCTGGTATACGATTTCAGCAGAGATAACTTTCCAGCTGGCACTAAAGAGCTCCCGGAGATCTTGATATCTCACTCTCCAAGCCAAGTTTCCAACATACACATTATATTTTTTTGTTGGAAGTGGCTCAGGAGGAGGGTTTTTCTTTGATGATCTAGCGTAGTCTATCTTTATTGTTCGACCATCCATATCCTAAACCGCCAGATAGATAGTAGCATCATAATATAATCAAAGATCGGTAACTATCACTACTGTCTCAATTCAAGGCCTCGGATACTCGCATAGGAATTGAGATTATTGAGGGCTGCAGTTGCATCTTCCTCTGAAGCCATCGTGATGAATGCCAACCCTCTATTCCTAGTTTTGTTATACATAGAGAGCTGGACAAAGCAATGAGATGCATATAAGAACTTATCACAATATATTAAAAAACAGTTAAATTTTTGTAGAAAAATACACTGATCTGTTTAGCAAAAAATTAAACAAAATACCTAACTCGATGTTCATTATTGCCACCAATTAAACTGGATTATCTGTCAATTAAGGCTAATTAGCGAGACGCTTCAAGCACTCCACACATCAGAGATGTCATTTATCGCTGAGTATCACTAGTTGGACGCAATAAATAGTATGAAATTTTCCTATGATCATCAACAACTGATGCTAGTGCATTGCACTAGGCAAAATTTCAAAGATTTATCAACTGCCAACATACATATTTTAATAAGTAAGTCAATCAAAGTTTCTTGTTGCCTCAATGTAAAATTCCAATACACAAATTAAAAAGGGTGAATAAGCACATGCCAATTCAAATGCAACGAAATACATCACTCCGGGACTCTTTGGATGCTTGAAAGTTGCAATTTGTATTACTGCAAGTTAAACTGTAGTAATAGAAGTTGCAACTTGTATTACCGTCTTTGAATTCGAGTTTCAAGTAGTAATTAGAGTTGCAAATTTTTTTAAATTTTAATTACTTATTTTCAAGAGATACCGTACAATATTTATTAATAATATAATTAATGTTTATAATGAGGGCCATAAGTTATTATATACACATTTTTCCGTTATTGTAATTGCTACAAGTGCATAAGTGATTGCAATTGTAATTGCAAATGAACATTTTACGAGTTGCAATCTCTAACCAAACAGTACGTTTGCCAAGAAAATTAGGTAAAAAACCAAATTCAACATCATTGAGCAAGCTCCCAAGCTTCTCAAATAAGCATACACATTTTGGTTCTTAGTTTAAACATACAATATAAAAAAAGCAAAAAAAAAATCCACTAATTCATCATAAAAATAGCGAAAAACCAACACCTCAACAATCAAAATCATCAGAGAAACAAAATCTAAGAACCCAAATTTGCCAAAATCAAAAGGAAAAGGGACTCAATCAATTACCAAGTTTCTCCTGTGCATTATTCTAAACTAACCGAAATAATCAGAAAAAACAAAACCCAATAACCCAGATTCCGAGAAAGTAGAGATCGATCGATCAAACCTCTACATCGAGCACAGTTCCATGTTTCTCAAAGAGGGCCTTGACATCTTCAACAGTACAAGTCCACGGGATGCTCTGCGCGATCAGCCTTCTTCTGTCGGAGATCTCTACCACTTCCTCGGTGGCCGCTGCAGCTTCAGCTGCCGCAGGGCGCGAGATGCTTGCTCGAGTGGCGAAAGAGCTGGGGTTTGGATTCAAATGGAGCGAGTTTTGAGTTGTTCCGATGAGATGGGTGCTGAATTTGGAAGAGAGCGAGAGAGAAGATGAGAGTTTGGGCGAAGGGTTTGAGTTGGAGAGAGAAAGAGAGGAGAGAGAGTGGGGAGGTGAGGTGAGCCCGAGGAAGTGAAGCGCCATTGATATTTTTTGTTGGCAGTCCTCTGCGATATCCGAAAGAGGTTTTTATAGGGAGTTTCTAAAGTAGCACACCATTTTTCTTTGTGAGCCAACTTTCCAACTCAGCCCGAACAAAAAAGAACTACCCAGTGGATTCACTATAAAACGTGGTGTGCTCCTATGGGAACTCCCTTTTTTAATATCCGCGGTCAGGTTGGATTTTATAAGGGCTTGCTTGGGGATCCAAAACCCGCTAGAGAGGCTCTGGAAAATTTATAGAATTTCTAAGGGCACCCACCGAAATGATAAGGGCGCCAACCGAATCACTCTAGAAGTGTTTCGTTTTGTTTTTATAGACAAATTTGTTCTCTTTTCTTCCCAACAACACCTGATAGAATTTTCTAAAAGCACTCAATTGGGAGGAGAAAGGCCCGAGGTTTGGGGTCAGAGAGAGCGACAGCAAAGGGGAGGGAGAACGGGGCGAGGGGAGAGGGAGGGAGCTTCAAGGTCGAAGGGAGAGGGGGGCCGAGGTCAGGGAGAGGGGGAGCGAGAGAGAGCAGGGACGATTTGCATGGCCGGGGGGTGGTTGGGCGTCGACACCGGGGTGCTAGGGGGGTATTTGACGGGTGTCCTCAGAAAAAAAAAAATCTAGATGTTTATTTTTTTTGTTTTTTTTTGTGCCTTAGTAGTGGGTGCACTTAGCAATCTGGTGGGGTGGCATATTAGAAACACTCAAAATTTATTTTCGCTATGTTCCGTTAAGGTCCCTTAAGAAAACTATAAATCTCAGTTTATGATATCTTAAATATTAAAATTAAAAAATATTGTTAGCTAGCAAATCTCAGTTTGATATACTATGTTTTTACTAGAAAATCATGTTATTAAAATTTCTTTTCTAAACAAAAAATTAATATTGTGATTTTTTGCTCCATACATTCTCTCTCCCCCCTCTTTCTATTTTAGCGTTACCTTTAAATGTCTTTTATGTTTATTTTATTTTATAAAATCTTCAAAATTGTTAGTTCCTCATACACATAAAATCAAAAAAAATATAATATAATTTGATTTTTCAGAGTCTATGTAAGAAAAAGAAACTATATTACAAAATTGTAACTCAGAAAATAAAATATTATGATTTTATTTTTTTGTCTATCCAAACTATAGGGGTGAGCAGATTTTCGAAAAAACCGAAAAAACCCAACAAACCGACCCGACCCGACCCGTTCGGTGCGGTTACTTCGGTTATGGGGTCTGGTCGGTTATAAAACCGAACTCCCATTCGGTTATCGGGTCGGATTTCAGTGGCGTAATCGCCAATCGAAACCGACCGAAAAAACCAAACAGTAACCCCATAACCCATTCAAACCGACCCGTTACCCGAAATATTTATTCAATCCAATTAATTCTCTCCACTTCAGTCGACTGCTCGCCTCGCGATCTCCTCTCCCCGATTCCGAACCCTAAAAATCCCAAATTCCCAATCTCCTCTCCTCGTTAACAGGCGCAATCCTAATCTCCCGACTCTCCTCTTCTCCGATCATCCCTAGCTGGCTAGCCCTCGCCCGATAACCCAGTCCGGGCACTTCATCGGCTCATCGTATTGAGTCTCTCGATTCCTCGGTCGCCCTGATAACCCAGCCCTCCCTAGCTTCGGTCATCTCTTTTGGCCACCAAATCGAGCTCCGTTGTTGACTATAGTGTTCAGAATCAGGTATCTTCGCCGTCGGTCGTCTAGTGAACTAGCTAAAATAGTTCCTTTGGTCATTTGTCATGTTTTTAGTATAACATTCAAGTTTGAACATCTCTGTAATCTCCTAAATTCCTAATAGCTCATTAGTCTATTCTTATATTTATTACATTTATTGAATTCATAAATTATAAGTTATAATTAGCTTTATTTCCTACTAGATTTGGATGTATTGTCTACGAATTCGGTTATCACTAAGCTATGATGCACCGTGCATTTGTAGAAGAGGATAAACAAAGAAGGTGTGTATCTTAATTATGTTGTTTACACTGGTTTTTGAATATATTCCTTTCATGTTGTTGTCTACACCGTGCATGTTGTGCATTGTGTTTTGCATGTTGTGAATATATTCCTTTCACTTTGTTGTTTACACCGTGCATGTTGTGCATTGTGTTGTGCATGCCGTGCATGTTGATGCATCAGTCCAAACTCCAAAGCTCTCTTGCTCTCTGCAGGAAGCTCTCTGCAGAGAGCAAGAGAGCTCTCTGTCTCTGCCTGCAGCAGAGACAGAGAGCAAGAGAGCTCTCTGTCTCTGCTTCTCTGTCTCTGCCTGCAGCAGAGACAGAGAGCTCTCTTTTTTCTTGCTTTTTTTTCATTATATTAAAAATTGATTTGTTAAATTTGCAGATAGCTCTCAATTAATCATTTTTGCATGAATATCTAATAACTATTTTTTTTTTCATGCTAAGCAGATTTGTAGAACTTCAGGTGCATGATGGAACTTTGCAACTTATTTGTGAAGACTGAATCGGTTTGTAATAAATTTAAAAAACAAAATGTTAATTTGAATTTGAGATCATGTTATGTAATTTAACTTGCTATATTATTTTTGTTTGTAATCGTGATCGTATCATGTAATATTGTAAATTGTAATGCTTCACTGCAAACGAGCAGGTAGGATTTTTTATCAGCATGTAATGCTTAAGTGTTAACTTGTTATATTTAATTATTTTTTGCTTTATGATTTTCAACATTTCATGTAATATTGCTATATTATTTCTGTAGCATAATTAATTTTTTTTTGTTTGCTTATGGGACAGTTCTGGAGCCCAGTAGTGTGTGTGTATGTGTGTGTGTATATATATATATATATATATATATATATATATATATATATATATATATATATATATATATATATATATATATATATATAAAGAGAGAGAGAGAGATATGGAAATGAGCTGACAGCTCACGCAAGTTACCTGAGCTGCAGTTCATTTCCACTATCTCCAATAATCTTTTTTAAAATTTTTTCTTTTGGATTATGATCTAAACCCCCTAGAGTTCACTCGTACCCAAATTTTTTGGGTTTTAATTTTTATTTGGTCCTCCATCAAGTTAATACAAAATTAACGGTTTTCATTGAATAGAATATTTTGTATGCACTTGATGAAAGGTTAAATGAACTCCAAAATTTATGAAATTTAATCCGAAAAAAGTTAAGAAGATAGAGATAGTAATTATTAAAAAAAATGATGAAAAATCATTGAGTCATTATAGTTTTGCCGCTACCTCACGTAACTTTTCCTAAACTGGCGGCTCACCTACAGTAATCCCATATATATATATATATATATATATATATATATATATATATATATATATATATATATATATATTAATTGGGCCAACTCTGAAAGCCCAAACTGTTTTTTTTTTTTCGTCAATTTAAATGGGCTTCTGCGCCGCAGCCCAGCAAAACTGAAACCGACCGAACCCGAAGTTTCGGTTCGGATGTCGGTTAAGTGGGGACTTCGGTCGGTTCAGTTTCGGTTTTCGTTGTTCGGTTCGGTTGTCGGTGGCATTTTTTCTTGCCAAAACCGAACCGAACCAACCGATACTCACCCTTACCAAACTGAGCCTATATTTGTTTTTGGAATTTTTACATATCTGTCCCTTAAATCTTTAAAAATTAGAATTTAGTCTCCCAAATCTTTATAATTATAATTTAGTCCCCCAATTATATTTTTAACTCGAATTTTTCGTTATACCCCTGAGTTATTTCACTTTAGCCCTCCCTTCGCTCTTCTTCCTCTCTTCCTCTTCTTATTGGGTTTCTCTCTCTATTCTTATCATCTCTTTCTCTTCCCTCTTCTTATTGGATTTTCCTAAGTTACTTCAGTTTAGATATTAACTGGGAGGGAAGAGAGAGAGGAGAATAATAGAGAAGGGAACCCAATATGTGGAGGAAGAGATAAGAGAGGACTAAAGTGAAGTAACACAGAGGTATAACGGGAAATTCGGACCAAAAATATGGCTGGGGACTAAATTATGGTAATTTAAAAGATTTAGGGACTAAATTATAAATATGAAGATTTAGGGGACTAAATTCTAATTTTTAAAAATATAAAAGACAGATATGTAAAAACCCCTTGTTCGATGCACCACCGTTAAATATAAAAAAACTATAAACAATCTGAGGGGAAAAAATAATTTCATTAAAAAAGAATACGATCATCTTCAATTTTGTGCAGTAAGGAGTACATTTGCTATTGGGAGTATTTTAGCCTTGAAATTATTTTAATCATATCATCTTTTTTAAACACAAAAAACCTCTAACAAATCAAAATTTAAAATAAGGGTTTTTACATATTTGTCCCATAATGTTTAAAAATTAGAATTTAGTCCTCCAAATCTTCATATTTATAATTTAGTCCCCAAATCCTTTAAGTTACCTCAGTTTAGTCTCCAGCCATATTTTTGGCCCGAATTTTTCGTTATACCCCTGCGTTATTTCATTTTAGTCATCATTTTCCTCTTCCCCCTCTCTTCTTCTTCTTCTTACTGGATTCCCCTCTCTATTATTCTCCTCCTCTCCCTTCTCTCTTTTTATTTGATTCCTCTGAGTTACTTCACTTTAAAGATTAAATGGAAGGGAAGAGAAAGATGAGAAGAATGAAGAGGAAAACCCAATAAGAAGAAGAAGAGAGGAGAAAGAGAGAAGGGATGACTAAAATAAAGTAACTCAGGGTATAACGGAAAATTCGAGCTAAAAATATAGTTGGGGGACTAAAATGAGATAACTTAAACGATTTGGGAGACTAAATTATAAATATGAAGATTTTAGAGATTAAATTCTAATTTTTAAGGATTTTAAGGGATAGATATGTAAAAACCCCTTAAAAATATTATATACACCTTCATGTTTTATTTTCGCGCATCTACAGGTGCCAAAAAAATTATATTCTTATTCCATAATTGATAAACAAGCTTCCATTTTCTATATCAAGTCAAGGTCAAGGCAAGCTCTAAAACATTGTTATTGAATTTTCTACCTTTTTAAAAAATAAAAAATATTGTTATGAAATTTTCTACCTTTTTAAAAATAGAAAAATATACGTGGGTTATCCTTATTTTCCCCTTCTAAAAAAAGAATTAACTACTTATTAAAACTGCTAGTCTTATCTAATTTATATGTTTATCTTTAATTATTTCCTATCATTAAAAAGTTGAGTCATTGAAATATAATTTTTTTAGTCAAAATAACAAACAGTAAAACCCACATGTTTTATTAATGTAAGTTTTGTTGCTAATGGAGCCCATTGCACCAAAACGGGTCCAAAACCGGCCCAAACCCGTTATGATATAATATATATATATATATATGGTGTGGTGCTAGGGTTTTGGGTGAGCCGAGAAAAGGAGGCCGGAAAGAAAAAAAAAAGAAAAAAAAAAAGGGTGGCAACTGAAATAATTGGCTGAAATTATTTTTGGCCAAATCCAAACAAATTGTTGTGTTGCTCTTGATTTCGGCCTAAGGAGATTTCGGCAGGAGGGCTCTTGATTTCAGTCGAAGGTGATTTCGGCAGGAGGGCTTTGTCGCAAGGCTGCTACTGTGCTTTTTTTCTTTTTTGTGGTTTTTTCTGCGGCTGAAGAACAAGGGTTTTTCTTAGGCGGACAAAGCAAAGAGGTAAATCACTGTAACAAGAGGTTAGAGTTTAATCTCAAAATCTTGTGTAATTTCTTTATGATTTCTCTTGTGGTTGAGAACTAGAAAGTTGTAATTCTCTTTTGATATAGTGAAAGTTTTTCGATCATGTCCCTATGGACGTAGACATATTGCCGAACCACGTTAAATCTGCGTGTTCTCTGTCTCTGCTATTTTTCTCTTTGGTTAACTATTTAATTCCGCTGGTTGTTACATTAGTATTATTCCGCTATCTTTTGCTAACAATTGGTATCAGAGCCCTGGTTCGGGTCAGATTTCACTCAGATCGGTGTTGATTTTGAGTGAGAGTTATGGCGGAAGATAGGAAGGAAAAGATTGAAAATTTTGATGGGACAGATTTTCAATGGTGGAAATTGCAGATGGAAGATTATTTATATCAAAAAGATTTACATCAACCAGTGTTTAGAGAAAAGCCAGAAAAGATGACAGATGAGGAGTGAGAATTATTGGACAGGAGAGATTTGGCACAGATTTGATTGTGCCTGACAAAGCAGGTTGTGCTCAACGTCTCCAAGGAGAAGACCATTTCAGCTTTGATGTCAGTGTTGGCTAAATTTTATGAGAAGCCGTATGCTTCAAATAGACTGTTTCTAATGAAAAAATTGTTCAACTTGAGAATGACTTCTGATAGTTCAGTTGTTAATCATTTGAACGAATTTAACACATTATGGGCACAACTTGAATCCTTAGATTTTTGTCTTTACTGATGACATTAAAGGTTTGATGTTTATGTGTTCGTTACCAGATAGTTGGAGTAATATTGTTATGGCCATCAGCAATACTTCCAATACTGCTCTTAAATTTGATGATATTGTGAGTACAATTACGAATGATGAATTGATGAAAAAGAGTATGGGTGAGAGTACAGTTTCTACAAGTACTGCTCTGTCGGTTGATAATGACAGAAGAAAGGAAAGGAGTAGAAGTTCAAGCAGGGAATCAAAGCAAAGAGGGAGATCAAAATCTAAGGGGAAGTTCAAGAAAAATTTAGTATATTGGAAATGTAAAAAAGAGGGTCATATGAAGAAGGATTGTCCAAACAAAGACAATGAAGGAGCAAATATGGTGAATCCAAGTGAGGAGTATGATGACTTGTGCTTGCCTGCTCATACATAATCGAGGTCAGATCTGTGGTTTGTGGATTCAGAGGCTTCGTTCCAATACACTGCTCGCAGAGAATGGTTTGAGAATTATATCCAAGGTGATTTTGGGCATGTGACTATTGGTAATGGGCAGGAATGCAAGATTGTCGGTAAGGGAACAATTCAGCTAAAGTTGCACATGGTGGAAAGTTACTTTTACAAGAGGCCAGGCACATACCAGATTTGAAGAAAAATTTGATATCTGTTAGCAAACTAGATGACGAAGGTTATCAAATCTCATTTGAGAGGAATCAGTGGAAGATCAATAAAGGAGCAATGGTAGTGGTCAAGGGTGAGAGAGTGGGAACTCTATATTTACTCTCAAACTCGGTGGATCACGTTGTTTCTTTGGCCACCGTGAAGAATAAGAAGACTACCTTATGTCATTAGAGGCTCGGTCACTTGAGCGAAAGCGGCATAAGGGTATTGCAATCCAGAGGCATGTTGATAGAAATGAAAGATGCTAACTTTGATTTCTGTGAGAACTGTGTGTTTGGAAAGCAGAAAAGAGTTAGATTTAAGAAGGATGGCAAGGAGAAAAAACCGAGAGATTGGAGTTGGTGATACAGATGTATGGGGGCCTTCTTCGGCGAAGTCTCTTGGAGATAATTCTTATTTTGTCACTTTCATAGATGATGCAAGCAGGAAAACATAGGTGTTTTCACTTAAGCAGAAATCCGATGTCTTCAAGATCTTCAAGGTATGGAAAGTTCTTGTTGAGAATGAAACAGGTTTGCAGGTGAAATATCTGTTGTCAGACAATGGTGGGAAATTTTGTAATAGGGAGTTCAATGACTATTGCTCTACCCATGGGATCAGGAGAGTAAAAACTGTACCGAGAACACCGTAGCAGAATGGCGTGGCTGAGAGGATGAATAGAACCATTTTGGAGCGAGCTCGGAGTATGAGACTACAAGCAGGTTTGCCTTTGCAAATTTAGAGAGCCGCTGTAGATACGGCAGTCTATCTGATCAACAGGAGTCCAACTAGTATTTTAGATGGAGGATTTCCAGAGGAGGTGTGGTCTGGTAAGACTGTGAATTATTAATTCTTAAAAGTATTCGGTTGCATAGCATATGCATATGTGGATCATGAGATGAGAAAGAAACTTCATTCTAAATCTCAGAAGTGTGCATTCATTAGATACGGTGGCGACGAATATGGTTATCGCTTGTGGGATTATGAGCATAACAAGGTGATTCGTAGCAGAGATGTGGTATTCAATGAGGGCTGTACGTATAAAGACCGAATGGAGAGTAAGAGTGAGAAAATAATTGAGAAAGAGCACTTGAAACTGGATGAGCCATAGGATGGGATGGATCCCATGGATAAATGAAAGGAAGAAATACCTACATTTGAAGGGAAAGAAATGGCTACACCCTAGAATACACAAGTTTCAGATGAGACCGAACAGGAGAGAGAGCCACTGACTGAAGTAGATGGTTCAAGTACTTCATCAGAGAGTGTTCCCACTTTGAGGAGGAGCATGACGATAAAGAAGCCAACCCAAAAACTTTGTCTTCTATTATATCATTTTTGTATACTGATGTAGGTGAACTAGAGAGTTACCAAGAAGTTATGCAGGATAAACTTCATCTTAAGAGGGAGTAAACCATGCGGGATGAGATGTCTTCTTTGGAGGAGAATCACACATAGAAATTAGTAAAGCGACCGGAAAAGATGAAAGTATTGCATAACAAGTGGGTATACAGGGTTAAACATGAGGAAGGAGGGACACAAAGGTTCAAAACTAGACTTGTGGTGAAGAGATACGGTCAGAGAAAAGCTATTGACTTCAATGAAATATTTGCATCTGTTGTTAAGAAGACTTCTATCAGAGCAATACTAAGTATTGTGGCTGTGAAAGGATTGTATTTAGAGCAGCTCGATGTAAAGACTGCTTTCCTTCATGGTGATTTGGAGGAGAAAATATATATGGAACAGCCGGAGGGATATGAAGTTAAAGGAAAAAAGAATTGGGTATATCGACTGAAAAGGAGCTTGTATGGGTTGAAAAAAGCGCCGAGGCAATGGTACTTGAAATTCGACAAGTTTATGTTGGATTCGGGTTTCGCCAGAAGCAATTCAGATCATTGTGTATATCTATAAAACTTTAAGGATGGTAACTTTATTATACTTACTTTGTATGTACATGATATGCTTGTGGCAGGTACATGCATGAAGAAAATCAATGATCTGAAAAGGAAATTGGCAGGGAGATTCTCTATGAAGGACATGGGTGAGGCTAAACAACTTCTTAGAATGCAAATTACCCGAGATAAGAAAAGCAAGAAATTGTAGTTATCTCAGGAGGGGTACATCAAGAAGGTGTTGGAGAGATTCAACATGAATAATGCAAAACCGGTAACTACAGCTCTTGGTGGTTGTTGGCAGTGAAAATTTCTAAGTTAAAAGGATTTTCCACAAAAGAACGCGGAGCTAATTCAATAGCCCCGCGTTTGGTTACATTAACCCTGCGTTTGAATAAAACGCGGAGATGTCAAATAGCTCCGCGTTGATTCTGCAGTTTGGCTTGTATTAGCCTCGCGTTTGAGTAAAATGCGGAGATGATCAATAGCTCTGCGTTAGCTCCGCGTTTTGGTTATTTAGCGCCGCGTTTTGATGCGATTAAAGCTCCGCGTAAGCAGATAACCAGAATCTCAGATTGATTGAGATTATGATTTTGGGCTTATCCAAATACCCGAATCAAGTCTAATCAAAATTCCATCAAAACTAAGATATTTGATTGGAATCCTTGATGAATGCGAGTTTTATTTAGATAGAAACTCTTGCATTAACTTTGGGCTATAAATACCTTCCTGGTGAAACCCTAAGAGCTTCTTTTTCGGCAATTGAGATATTCTTCTGAAATCTTAGAGAATTCAAGTTACGCACAGAGCCTTGAGTTCGTGAAGATTAGAGAAAATCACCATCTTCTTTCTGGAGTTCTTGAGAAGTTCGAGTTACGCGAGAGAGCCTTGAACAAATCAAAACCAGAGAATATCGTCTATAATCGGCCGATATCTTTAAAAGAGAAGATTTCAACGTACCGATCGTCCAAAGGAACTACTATAGATCCCATCGCGACAGATCCCACGATTTTATTGTAAAAGAGAGCGATAGATATAAATCCTCTCGTTTGTTCTTTTTAATCTTGTTCACTTCCGTTGTAATTCAAGCTTATTCAATGGGAGGAAGCGAAGGAACTTTTGCGACGAACAAACTGGCGACCACAGTGGGAGCCGTCTCTTTCACTGATGAAGAGATTGTGGCGCAATCAGACGTTGACTTGATCGGATCCGAAGTAGACACGCTGGTCGTTGAAATCGACCAGCAGAAGTACGAGGAGTTCCTCTCCTCTGGATCAGGTGACTTGGATGAGACACGGCACATCATCGTATGTACTCCAATGCCCGAGTGACGGGTAGAAAGGTATCCACCGAGAGACGGGGATCCTTGGAGACTGCGGCTATAGAGCCGGAGTTCACACGAGAAATCCTAGCCGAGGATGAGCTTCCGATTGCCGAAGAAGACTTGGGAACTGGACTGACCAGGACCCAACTCCGGAACAGGAACCAAGCGAGGTGTAGAGCCCTCAAAGCCCGCTTTGGACGCGGAGCTAACACCAGAGGACGCGAGGCTATGGTCCCCTCGCAAACTGGCTCGCGCTACCCGCGAGACCAATCTCTACCGCGTTAAACGTGAAGATACAACTTGCCTTAAAAGCAAGGAAAAGCCAGCGTGTGATTTTCCACGCGAGGCTGATACTAAGCCAAGCAAGAGACGCGAGGCTGGTAATACTGGCGAGTTACGCAAGATTCCTGACACTCGCGAGGAACGCGAGTATAAAAATTATTCAAACCCAGCGTGTGATTCTCCACGCGAGGCTATTACTGAGCCTAGTGAGAGACGCGAAGCCAGTAAGGGTTGCGCTAGTCGCAGAATACCCAACACTCGCGAATTACGCGAGTATAAAAATTCTTCAAAGCCAGCGTGTGATTCTCCACGCGAGGCTATTACTGTGCCTAGCGAGAGACGCGAAACCAGTAAGGGTTGCGCTAGTCGCAGAATACCCAACACTCGCGAGTTACGCGAGTATAAAAATTCTTCAAAGCTAGCGTATGATTCTCCACGCGAGGCTGATACTGAGCCTAGCGAGAAACGCGAAGCCAGTAATACTTGCAATAAATGCAAGACTTCTGATACCCACGAGGAACGTGAGGACGATTGGCAGATAGTTGTCAGTCGTAAAAACCGTGCTAAGCGCGAAGCTATGATCTGCGTTAATCGCAAAGATAAGCCAGCGTACAAGAACTTCCCTTCGCGCGGGGCTATTATTCCAGAAGCTAAACTTCCAAGGATAAACGCGAGGCTAGTGTAGATAAGCGCGGAGCTATTCTTCAGGCCCGCAATGTGAAATGCGAGGCTATTCCTAAGCCACGCGAGGATCTATCCGACCCCAGAGTCAGGGTTGATCAGTCAAAGAAGCTTCAGTGGATTCCCAAACATTCTCAAGAGTTGAACGGACCTCTTGACTCCATGGCTAGAGGCACTGATATCAGGGAATATCTCTCTAAGAAGAGAGGCATAGACCAACTTCAAGTTGAACATATCTGCCATTGCCAGCAACTTGTGACAGCAGTATCAGCCGTGATGGACAACTGTGGCTGTAGCAAGAACATGATATCTGTGTTCGACCGATTAAACGAGTCAAACCAGAATCCTGCTAAGAAGACAAGAACTACTTCCCTGAAACAATGGAGAGCTGTAACTTCCAACATAGTAGGAAAAGGGAGGAAAATTGCAGAGATGGATGATGATTCAGAATCGAGCGATGAAGAACCTCATCGTGTTACTCGACTAAGATCAGGAGCCGTCCCGCCCCGAAATTATAAGAAGCTCGCAGGGGGTTCTTACGACGAGGGCAGCGATAATTCCGCTGTAGCCTCGCCTCCATCCTCTACATCGTCTCGGCTACAGAAATCAGCATCGCATATGGCAGACAAGTCTGACGATATCAATCAGAGATTTGAAGCTCAAGAAAAGATGATTCGAGAGCAGCAAAAGATGATTGAATGACTCAAAGTCATGCTATCGAGATTTGTTGAAGATAATGCCAAAAAGGGCAAAGAAACTCTGAATAAAGAAGAACAGGAAGAGAAAGCCCACTCGATGCATGAGGAAGAGGATAGATTTTCTTTCCATGATCCGCATGGCGAAAAGATAGAAAAGCTGCAGAATCAACTCGAAGTTTTAATGCGTAAAAAGGAGTTGAAAGAAGCTGGGGCCTTAAGACCGTATCCTACTAATGGGATATGATACCTTACCCACCAAAGTATAAGCCGCTCAAGTTAGAGCCATACGACGGGAAGGGATCGCCCAATCAGCATATATATTACATTTTGTCCAAGCAGGACACTTAATGGGTAATGATCCCATTATGACCAAAGTATTTGCAAGTACTTTACGAGGGCCTGCCTTCACTTGGTTCATGCAGTTGCCCCCAAGTACTATTAATACCTGGTTAGATGTCGAGAAATTATTTCTCTCACGTTTCTTTAAAGATGACACCGAGATTACGGTTCATTCCCTCCTTGCAACTAGACAAGGAGAGTAAGAAGCGGTTAAAGATTTTATAGAAAGGTTCCGGGAGAAGTCCGTACATTGTAAACACGGAATGATCCAGGAAACTCTAGTCGAGACCTGTCGACACAATCTTAAGACCAATGTGCTCCTCAAAATGGGGGCCGTAGAGTCTAAGACGTGGAGGGACCTGCTCAAACAAGGAGAGCAAGCTGAAGATTTGATTCGCCGAGTTGAGGAATCCCGCAGGTCAAGAAACGCTGGGGGTAGTAAGCCATATACCCAAAACAACAGCAATAAAAATAAAGGGAAAGCAGTGATGTCATCAGAAGCTGCTCCTCAGAAAATCGGTCCTCCGCTAGAGCCGAAGCCACAAGGTCAGCGAGGATCAAGGCAAATCAGACCGCAATAAGAAAGGAATTATACTTTCAAGGCGGAACAAACGCATATCTTCTTTCACCTGCTCCAGAAAAAGGGAATGCTAAAACTTCCGGAGAATAAGAAGCCAGAAGATGCTGGTAAAACTAAAGATCACAACTACTGTCTTTATCACCGGAATGTTGGGCACCCTACCAGTGATTGTTTTCCCCTTAAGAACAGAATCCAAGCACTAATAGAGGCTGGAGTTCTGACACTTAAGGAAGAACAGAAGAAGGTCACTGCCAATATGGCAACCATAGTGGTTGGGACCCACGAGTTCCCCGCAGGAGTGACCCCAATCCCGAAAGGTAAGATGGTTACAAAGAATCTTGATCCGCATAACAAAGCCCAAGAGGGACTTGTCCCCGTAACAACCCAGAAGGGGGAAGTTATGTGGGTTCACCCCGACTTGCTGGAAGATGAACAATGGACTACTTCAAGAGTTCAAGAGAAGAAACGGGCTGTTAATACCATTTCTGCGGATATAAAGGAAGAATATATAGCTTCGAGAGCCTTCATAGATTCTGAAGAAGAACCCGAAACTATGGCCACTCATCAAGATGGGGCAGGCCCTTCCGGTACTCGATCTGGAAAGACATATCTTAAGGACTACACTAGAGTTGATCCAAAAGATATCTATGCAGAACTTGCAAAGCCTGCGAAGTAGAAAGGACTTCGTTTCCAGAAGAATCCTACCAGAGATGAAGGAGCCAAAGAAACTCACTTCGAGTTTGACATAATTACGCAGTTGGCTAACATCCCAGCGCGAGTGACGCTTTACGAATTGTTGAGATTATCAAAATCAACACGTGAAGCTCTAAGAGAGGCCTTGGCAGATTCTGAGTCGTTCCTAGCTCAGATTGTCGAGCCGGCCATCGAAGAACGGGACTCTTGCCCCCACTGTCATCAAGTGAGGAGGCAAGTCCCATAAATCATCTTCTCTCCAGAAGACATGCAGGTGAGGAATATAAAGCATAATAGGCCTTTATATTTCACTGGATATGTCGGGTCCATAAAAGTGCACCGAATTCAGATTGATCCGGGTTCTGCACTCAGCGTCGTGCCCAGTAGATTGATGCAGCTGTTGGGGATTTTCCTTCATCGCTTGACACCTACACACACTACCATCTATGGATTCAACGCTAATAATAGCCATCCTCTTGGTAAAATCAGATTGCGGTGTCAAATTGGAGACTTGAAAACGGAGATTACATGCTACGTAATTGACGCTGATACCTCCTACAATATTTTATTGGAGCGACCTTGGATCCACGCTCATATGATAGTTCCGTCGACTCTTCACCAGTGCATGAAATATTGCGATGAGGAAAGAGAGGTCCGGACACTAATTGCGGACAAGCAGCCATTCAAAGGGTTGGAGAATTACTTCACAGATGCTGCACTCTACAAGCCAGCACATGAAACCTCCAATGACAGTCTTAGCAAGTCTCCAAAGCCCGACGACAGTGGCAATGAAGCCGACACTGAGTACGAGCTTCCTGAGGAAGACGACGGGGGTGATTATGAAATTAACCCCCACTTAGATTTTAGTCTGAGTACTGACGAGGATCTAAATGATGTAATCGAAAGTGAATGGGTTATTAATGAAAGTATAAGGTTAGTCTATGACCATGCTGTAGCTACTGAATCAGAACCCTCTTGTACTTCTACCGAAGTGGATGACCTATCCGAACTTGAAGTTCTGGCAGCATGTCATTTGCCACTTAGGTCATCCCTCCTCGCTCAGTCTAAAATAGCTGAGGAGAAAGGTCACTACTTTGAAGTGCCTCCTCAAAGAGGATCCAAAAGGCCGATTATGTTCGGTAAAGTAATTACCTCACCTCGCCGAAAACAAAGCAGTGAAAGTGATGAGCAGACATCACCCCAATTTCACCTATATGGACAGAAGTCTCGACAGATGATGGAGAAAATGGGATATAATCTTACCCAGAAGCCGGGATTAAACTTTGGAAAAGGGCGGCAGAATCTCATACCCTCGTTTAGACAGAGAGGAAAGAGCCCTGATTATTATCAGAAGACCCGCAGGGGGTTGGGTTATGTATCTACTCCACCTTCGTCACCATTAAATGATGAAGAGAGTTCTTCGGCCAAAGAAAAAATATCTTCACCAGATCATGATTCAGATAAAAGCACCGGTGCTTGGTTTCAATCTTTGACAATCAATATGGTTTCAGCCGCGCCAGAAAGCAACGAGGAACCAATTGACGTTCAAGATGATGCTTGGGCTAGGCATATGGATACTCTCTGGGATGTCCGCTTTGAACAGCGTGACCCGCCCACAGAAGACAAATTAATACAGGTTAACATGGGAACGGAAGAAAATCCGAAACCCATTTTCATAAGCGACACACTAACTCCTTTAGAAAAAGAGGAACTTATATCCCTTATCAAAGAGTATATAGATGTGTTCGCATGGAGTTATGAAGATATGCCTGGGCTTGACCCTCAAATTGCCACACACCGGTTAAATATAAAAGAAGATGTCAAACCTGTTAAACAGCAACAGAGGCGTTTTCGACCGGAATTGATGGAAGCAATAGTTGCTGAGGTCAATAAGCTTATAAAATCCGGGTTTATCCGAGAAGAGAAGCATCCTGACTGGGTGGCTAATATAGTGCCAGTTCGCAAAAAGAATGGCAGAATCCGGATATGCATTGATTTTCGAGATCTGAACACTGCATGTCCCAAGGATGAATTTCTACTCCCCATCACCGATGTGATGATCGATAATACTTGCGGTTATGAGAGGATGTCCTTTATGGATGGCTTCTCAGGTTATAACCAAATCAAGATGCACCCAGATGATGAAAAGTATACAGCTTTCAGAACGCCACTGGGGGTATACTATTATACGGTGATGCCATTTGGATTGAAGAATGCAGGTGCCACCTACCAATACGCAATGAGTGCCATATTCAAAGAACACCTGCGCAGAACAGTGGAGTGCTATGTGGATGAATTAGCAGTCAAGAGCAAAGACAAAGAGGATCATCTTCATGATTTAAGAGTGGTCTTCGATCTTATGCGGAAACATCACCTGAAGATGAATCCTACCAAGTCGTTCATGGGGGTATCCCGCGGGAAGTTTCTGGGGTTCATAATAACTTCAAAAGGAATTTTCCTCGACCCTGAAAAGGTAAAAGCGATTAGCGAAATGCCGCCTCCCCGCAATCTTAAGGAATTAAGGGGATTATAAGGAAAGCTCGCTTATATTCGGCGCTTCATATCCAACTTATCTGGACGATGCCAACCATTCTCCAAACTTATGAAGAATGGAGTGTCTTTCATATGGGATGAGGCATGTCAGCAGGCATTTGATGACCTCAAGGAGTACCTTACTAAGCCTCCTGTACTAATGGCACCAGCCCCTGGGCAGCCCTTCCTTATATATGTAAGGGCCATGGATAATACTTTAGGAGCATTACTTGCTCAATATAATGAGCACGGCCATGAACATGCCCTCTACTATTTAAGTAGAACAATAATTGGGGCCGAACAACGGTAAACCCCTATCGAAAAGGAATGTTTAGCCCTAGTGTTCGCCGTTCAGAAAATGCGACACTATCTTTCTGGGCAAACGATTCACGTCATATCACGGGTTAATCCCCTGAAGATTCTGATGACAAAACCAGGGGTTTTAAATGGCCGACTGGCAAAATGGGCCTTGCTATTGTCGCCCTATGACATACATTTCGTTCCTCAAAAGGCGACGAAGGGCCAGGCAATTGCCGATTTTCTTGCAGACCATCCAATTCGGTCTAATACCAAACAGATGTCAGGGGTCAACACAGTTAGCAAAGAGCAACCTTGGCAAATGTTCTTTGATGGCGCTGCCAGACGATCTGCTGCTGGAGTGGGGGTTGTGCTAATATCCCCACATAAACATATATTGCCTAACGGTTACTCATTAACAGAACCGTGCACTAATAATGTAGCGGAGTACAACGCGCTCATTATCAGCTTAAAAATAGCTCTGCAACTAGGGGTGAACCATCTAGAGGCATATGGAGACTCTAAGCTCATCGTCAATCAGATGACAGGAGAGTATGAAGTCAGACATGAAGCCCTCATCCCATATCATCAGCTAGCTATTGAGCTAGCAGGATATTTTGAACAATTTTACATATACCACATATCTCGAAATGAGAACATATATGCAGATGCTCTTGCCGCATTAGCCGCAACACTGGCAATCCCGCCAGGTGAAGCTAAAAGCATTACCATTGGTAGTAGAGAACTCCTCCACCCAGACGTGGTATCTCAAGCCGAAGAGGTATGCCAGATTGGCTTAAAATTAGAACCCCGTGATTGGCGATTTCCGTTTGTGGATTATGCCTTACATGGGATATTACCAGAAGATCCTAAGGAAGCCACCTCAATAAAGAGGAAGGCCCAAAGATTTTATTATGACCATAAACTTCAGACTTTGTATAGAAAGTCAAGAGGTGGTCTATTGCTACGCTGCATATCGAAAGCAGAAGCAGAACAAGTGCTGAAAGAAACACATGATGGAGTATGTGGAGCTCATCAGCCGGTCCCAAACTTGGAGACCGTATAAAAAGGCTAGGGTACTACTGACCGAGCATGGTTACGGAAGCAATGGCATACGCTAAACGATGTCATGCATGCCAAATACATGCCAATTTTATTCATCAACCCCAAGAATACTTACACAATACCATCGCAAGCTGGCCATTTGAGGCCTGGGGAATGGAGATTGTGGGGCCAATAACTCCCCCGTCATCCAGAGGACATCGGTTTATTCTTGCAATAACCGATTATTTTTCAAAATAGGCCGAAGCCGTGCCCATGAAAGAGGTGAAGACGACAGATGTGATCAAGTTCGTCAAGCATCATGTCATTTACGGCTTTGGCATCCCCCGACGGATTATTCATGATAATGGTCCGCAATTCATTAGTCAGGGATTCTCCAGATTCTGCAATAAGTTCAGAATCAAAGATATTGCTTCAACGCCGTATAACCCCGCGGCTAATGGGTTAGCTGAAGCTTTCAACAAGACGATTATTAAACTCCTTCGGAAGTTCGTCTCTTCTAATAAACGAGATTGTGATGAAAAGCTAGGAGAATGCCTGTAGGCTTATCGCACCACCGCTCGCACCCCGACCAAAACTACCCCATTCTCTTTGGTTTAAGGAAGTGAGGCTGTCTTGCCTCTTGAAATCCAGATACCATCCTTGAGAGTGGCTTTAGCCACAAAGATGACGACAGAAGAGCGCCATCAGCAAAGATTGCAAGAACTAGAGGCGTTAGATGAAAAACGTCTCAGGGCTCAACAGCAAATTGAGTTGTATCAAGCCCGAATATCTCAAACGTTCAATAAGAACGTCAAGCAAATGACCTTTAAACAAGGAGACTTGGTTTTGGCTGTTAAAAGGCCAATGGTGCTAACCCACAAGACTAAGGGTAAGTTTGAACCCAAGTGGGAAGGACCGTTTATTGTGGAGACAGTATACTCCAGTGGAGCCTATCGCTTAATGAATCAAGATGGCGACAGAATGATAATGCCGATTAATGGCAAATTTCTGAAGAAATACTATTCTTAGTAACCCTGGAGATAAGAGTCATTTTTTTTCTTAGGCATGCGCATTGTGCGCCTCTGACCTAAACCTGGTGCGTTTGGTTATCAAGTTTGAACCACCTCCAGTCTTTTTCTTAGGCATGCGCATTGTGCGCCTCTGACCTAAACCTGGTGCGTTTGGTTCTCAAGTTTGAACCACCTCCTGACTTTTTCTTAGGCATGCGCATTGTGCGCCTCTGACCTAAACCTGGTGCGTTTGGTTCTCAAGTTTGAACCACCTCCAGTCTTTTTCTTAGGCATGCGCATTGAGCGCCTCTGACCTAAACATGGTGTGTTTGGTTCTCAAGTTTGAACCACCATCAGTTTTTTCCTTAGGCATGCGCAGTTTGGCGCCTCTGACTTAAACCTGGTGTGTTTGGTTCTCAAGTTTGAACCACCTCCAGTCTTTTTCTTAGGCATGCGCATTGAGCGCCTCTGACCTAAACCTGGTGTGTTTGGTTCTCAAGTTTGAACCACGATCAGTCTTTTCCTTAGGCATGCGCAGTTTTGGCGCCTCTGACCTAAACCTGGTGTGTTCGGTTCTCAAGTTTGAACCACCTCCAGTCTTTTCTTAGGCATGAGCATTGAGCGCCTCTGACCTAAACCTGGTGTGTTTGGTTCTCAAGTTTGAACCACCATCAGTCTTTTCCTTAGGCATGCGCAGTTTGGCGCCTCTGACCTAAACCTGGTGTGTTTGGTTCTCAAGTTTGAACCACCTTCAGTCTTTTCTTAGGCATGCGCATTGAGCGCCTCTGACCTAAACCTGGTGTGTTTGGTTCTCAAGTTTGAACCACCATCAGTCTTTTTCTTAGGCATGCGCAGTTTGGCACCTCTGACCCAAACCTGGTGTGCTTAGTTCTCAAGTTTGAACAGCCCCCAATCTTTCTTTTAGGCATGTGTAATTAAGCGTCTCTGACCTAAAAAGTATGAATTGCCCAATGCTTTTATAGCAATGGGAAGAGAACCAGTTTCTGGCCAACCCATCATACTGGGGTAAAAGTATGAATTGCCCAATGCTTTTATAGAAATGGGAAGAGAACCAGTTTCTCGCCAACCCATCATACTGGGGTAAAAGTATGAATTGCCCAGCGCTAACTAGGCAATGGGAAGAGAACAAGTTTCTCGCCAACCCATCATACTGGGGTAAAAGTATGAATTGCCCAATGCTTTTATAGCAACGGGAAGAGGAGATTAAATTCCTCGCCAACCCATCATATTGGGGTAAAAGTATGAATTGCCCAGCGCCAACTAGGCAATGGAAAGAGAACAAGTTTCTCGCCAACCCATCATACTGGGGTAAAAGTATGAATTGCCCAATGCTTTTATAGCAATGGGAAGAGAACCAGTTTCTCGCCAACCCATCATACTGGGGTAAAATTATGAATTGCCCAGCGCCAACTAGGTAATGGGAAGAGAACAAATTTCTCGCCAACCCATCATGCTGGGGTAAAAGTATGAATTGCCCAGCGCCAACTAGGCAATGGGAAGAGAACAAGTTTCTCGCCAACCCATCATACTGGGGTAAAAGTATGAATTGCCCAATGCTTTTATAGCAACAGGAAGAGGAGATTAAATTCCTCGCCAACCCATCATATTGGGGTAAAAGTATGAATTGCCTAATGCTTTTATAGCAATGGGAAGAGAACCAGTTTCTCGCCAACCCATCATACTAGGGTAAAAATATGAATTGCCCAGCGCCAACTAGGCAATGGGAAGAGAACAAGTTTCTCGCCAACCCATCATACTGGGGTAAAAGTATGAATTGCCCAATGCTTTTATAGCAACGGGAAGAGGAGATTAAATTCCTCGCCAACCCATCATATTGGGGTAAAAGTATGAATTGCCCAGTGCCAACTAGGCAATGGGAAGAGAATAAGTTTCTCGCCAACCCATCATACTGGGGTAAAAGTATGAATTGCCCAATGCTTTTATAGCAATGGGAAGAGAACCAGTTTCTCGCCAACCCATCATACTGGGGTAAAGTATGAATTGCCCAGCGCCAACTAGGCAATGGGAAGAGAACAAATTTCTCGCCAACCCATCATACTGGGGATAAGAGTATGAAATTAACTACCCAATGCTGATTAAAGGCAAAAGGGAGAGGAAATAAATTCCTCGACAACTCACCATACTGAGGGGAATAGCATGGCTAGCCCAACTCAAACGGTAGTTGGTAAAGGCCAATCAAACCCGTTGATAGCTGGGGAAAATCCCATAAAACTTATCATAAAAACAGGTAAAACTACTTTTTGATGACAGGTTATTTGTTGAGCAGGAAGATTTCTTGGCCAATCAATGAAAGAATCAAAAGGTAGTTACTATTTATTCATCATTTAAAGAATGAAGTTACAAAAGAAGTCTGAGAACCAATAAAGACCTTTTATTATAAGTTCTCATTACAAAAAGAATGAAGAATAAAAGAAAACTATGGATCTCCGAGATGCTTTAACTTACTCATCGCTTCGTCAACCACTCGACGACAAGTTGCCTCTATAGAGTGTTGAGCCTGCCGATGTAGATCATCATCATCATTCATTCCAACTTGCTGGATGAGATGCTGGCAAGACTCTTCCATAGTACGGCTTCTTATTGTTTCCTCCTGATCAATTTGCTCCCGTTGAAGGATCAGCGCTTCCAGCTTCTTAACAGTTTCCCCTAAATGGAGCTCGCTCTCTACTAAGATCGCCCGAGCATTGGCAATGACCTCCTGGGCGCTGAGAATGGCAGCCTGACTCCCCTCAATTTCAGAGTTCACCAACTCCAAACCTCTAAGAATAGACTCCCGACTAGCCCGGAACCCTGCTAACGCTTGAGACCACTCTTCTTCTTGGCGCTTCAACTCTTCTCGATGAGCAACCAACTCTGCCCGAAGACGAGCCCATTCAATCCCAGTAATAGACTCAACATCCGCTTGGCGAACTGTGTTGAGTATGTTCATTTGCTCCTCCAAGATTCCAAAACGAGCCCGGTAAGGAGCTGCTCGGTCTCGTCCCCCAACTTCTTCGATGTTTTCCAAATAGCGGAATAATATTGGACGTGCAAAGTTAAAGAAGTCATGGCCAGCAAGGACCGTCTCGATGCATCTCCTTAGTAAACGCATAAAGTCAACGACACTCAAGTTGAAAAGTTCTTCAGGAGGATTTGAAGTGTCAACAGACCAAACAGGTAATGATAAGGAAGATGTCACGGGCAGGGGAGCAGTGGCTATCGGTGTCGAAGAAGAAGCCCGTCCTTGTACCAGGTTTATGACGCGGGGCCAGTAAAGCCAATGCAGATCTGGTGGAATCAGGAACCTGAGAAGGAGGGCTGCTAATACAAGTCACCCGGGGAGCGCCACCAACAGGAGAAGATGAGGGGGTATCTCCACCAGAAACTCCTCCGATGGCAGAAGAAGCTTCAAATGAGAACTTTAAATTCTCCTCATCCCCGACTGGAAGACTAGAAGCCAGGGGAATTACAGGTGTCTCAACAGCCATTATAGTAGAAGACGTTAGAATCGCTGACTGAGAAAAAGAAGGCACGCCAACGACTGTGGGAAATGTCTCAGTGGAACAGACTGGCGTTGGAGATTGCATGCTAGGAGAAGGTGTAGCCTCATTAGCAGCAGTTGCGATAATAATCTCAGTTCTCTCGTCACTTCCCAATTCGTCAATTGGGGGAATTGAAGAGGAAACAGAGGCAGGAGCTGGTGTGGAATAATCAGCCGTAAACTCGCCAGCAGAGCTACCCACACCACCAACGGAGCCGGAATGGTCCATTCTATCGTCAGACTCTACTTGGGTAGTCGAATGCATTGGCGAGAGAAGTTGACCACCTGCATATCAGAAGACCAGAAAAGCAGTGTTACGTTAAATAATAACGGGCAAAAGATAAAATGTTAAGGGCCATACCAGGCGATACAAGTCCAGTTGTCGGACTTGAAGAGGGAGCCACTGTCGTTTCCAACAATGTACCTGTCTCACTACCCGTTAGTTACGCCACAGGTTCTGCCACAGGCTCTACGGCCGAGGGAGCCGAAACCTCAGCAACGCTTGGAGCTTTAGCAGGTTCATCATCCCTTGCCAACGCTGGGGGTACAGCTGAAGTCAACAAGTCGGAAGCAAGTTTGATAGCCACTTCTTCGGAGGCTATCAAAGTCCCATGTGCCAGTTTTTGCTTCTTACCCGGCCTTTTCTTTAAAGTGCCGCGGTGTTTGAGAGTTGGACTCAAGGGACGACTGACAACAGGCTGAGGAGCTCCACCAGCACCAGTATTGTCGTCATCATCACCGGCATCATCGTCTGATTCGCTGGCGTCCGAAAGCTCAGCCGCAGCGCCAAGGAATTCTTCCATTCCTTTTATTCTTACTCTAGAAGCACCCTGGCGGCTAATGTAGAAGGCTTCAATCTCTTCGCAACAACTGCGATTGAGAGAGAAGCCGGACACATCAGCGTTTGCAATGCTGAACCATGTGCAGAAGCTGAGGGTCATTGCCAGTTCTGGCGACTTCTGGGGCAAGGAGAATTCAGCCTCGGTTCTGCCCGCTGCAAAATGGAACCAGCCACGGGCACCTTCATACAAGTCTCCCTCGTGAGCAAGATCTTTATTTGGATTACCCACATAGAGTTGAGAGTATCCAAACTGGCGAGCAAAGCGACTCGGAGTATATGGCTCGATCTGACACTTGAGATCTTGACGATACACCAAGTGTCCGGGACGGATGTTGAGAAGCCACCAGAACGCTCCTGCAGATAAAATAGTGAACTTATCTGCTCCCACGGCATCCTTCAGCCTCATCCCATATCCTCCGCCAGGGAAGTCAGGGAAACATCTAAAGATCTCATAATTCTGAAAGCCACGGAGAGTTTTCCGAATTTGAGACATATAATTCTGCTTCCATGAAGAGCGTTCATACAGTTCTACAAAGAAGCACTTTTCGCCTGAACGACGCTCTGGTGCATTCATTAAAGAGGGACAGTGCAGGACGAGCCACGCCATCAAATAGGTGTAGGGCATTTCCACCCTAGGGTTTGGAGTTTTTGGCTGGGCAGTCTCTTTCGACTTGCCCTTTCCTTTCCCCTTGACCTTAATAGTGGGGAGGAAATCACGACAGAGCACCATCAGTCCATACTGCAAATTGCATACCATGGCGGGAAGGAGTCCAAGGGGTCGGCCGTATGCAAGAAGAACCGCGGGATATACCACGGTCACTGCGATTGCTTCCTTGGGTAACGACGGCACGACGCATCTCTTAAGCCACAGCATCAAAAACTCGGCAATGAGACCTCTGTTGGGGACCAAAAACTGGGCTTGATAGTGATAGCTCTTGAATGAAGTGCCAGGACCGTATCCATTCTCATGGGATTCAGTGGTATAATATAATAGGTGGCAGCCCTTAGCAATGCGGTGATCAATCTCTGAGCCATAGACGGGTGGATGGCCATGGATAGTCGTTGAACTATCCTTAGAATTCAGGTTGGCAAAAAAGTATTCAGCCCATTTCTTATGACTGATACCGTGGTTACGCGCACCCGTCAAGTCAGCGCAAATATGATAATGGCACATCATCTCCCAGTATGTGGCATGGATGCGCTCATCCCTCGCCAGTAGCATATTCAACTCATCGGTGGTAGGGATATACTCCTCGCAAGAGACTTCGCCCATTGAGAGCCCAGAAACCCCAAACATCTCGTGGAGAGTGAACCCTAGCTCACCCACTGGTGTAAAGAAAGTACAGGTCTCAGGGTTATATATCTCCAAGAGGCAGTAAAAGTGATAAGCACTCTGGAAAAATCCGAATTGGACATTCCTGATGGCTTTATACAAGCCAATATCCTTTAAAATGGGCTCGTGGGAATCCAACATGTACTGAACAAGGCGTGCCCACCACATATTATTAGAAGAATGAATCCAGCCAGACATCCTGAAGTCGCTAGCCGGGTACTGACCATCCTTCGCTAGGAACTCACTTAAGAAAGTTCGGGCACGAGATGTGACTTCTCCTACTGGAAGCTCCTTGCCAAATCGGCCTGGAAGTAAGCCAGTAATGCATCTGGGGGAACCATCTTGATGAACCCCTTTTGCACCAAATTTACCTGTTGGGACGCCATCTTGCTCTTGAGTCAGTCCCCACTTTAATTCCCGAGGCATCGCTAGCCTCTGAAGATAGACCAGAGGATAGCTACGATCCATTCTAGGCAGAAACATCAGCATTTCGCCTGAGTTATATAGCCAAACGTTCTCCTCTTCAGAAAGGATCTCATCTGATTGATCCATCTGGTCTCCAATGAGGAAGGCGGGTTTCTCCATCGCCTCTCTGTTCACGTTTTCAAAAGCAGCATCAGTTATCATTTCTCGCGCAGTGGTGGGATGATACTTGATCAACTTCTCCTTGCGATCCTTCGGGTCTGGCTTGTACGAGGGTAAGATGGTAGTGAAACGGAATTGACCTGAAGGATCAGAGCCTCCAACAAAACCGAAGTAATTCTTGTGGGGAAGAGATTCTATCGAATACCCTACTGCACAAAGAAACACCAGAGTTAGAGAAGTTTCTCTAGGGCAGAAAATTTCTCTAAGTATGGACGCGCGAAGCTAAAAATTAGAACGCCCGAAGCTAAGAATAGCGCCGCACGAAACTAAAGATTAGACCGCGCAGAAGTCAAAATAGCCTCGCGTTTCAGCGCGACTGCTACTTAAAATAGCCTCGCGTTTCAGCGCGACTGCTACTTAAAATAGCCCCACACTTTAAACGCGAGGATGACGCGATAACTTCGCGTAAAAAGAAAGTCAGAGACTTTTCTCCTTCTCCAAGCCTTACAGCAGGAGTACGACGATCTCGCCGGTAAAAGAGTTGATTGATCAGTTAAAATTAAGCCAAATCACTCTAGAAATGTTCTAAAGAGTCTCGATGAAAAGATTCTTACCCCCGATGGGCGAAATGTGGGTGGCGTGTCGCTGCCTTGGCCGCCGCCACCACTGCTTGCGCCAGTCGCCGATGATGGAGCCGCTCGAGAAGTAGCACGAGTCTTGGGTGCCATTGTTGAGAAAAATCGACTGAAAATCTGGAGAAACTCGGTCGGAAGAAGATCGGGTCGCCTGAACTCTGATCACCTGAATCTCTAAGTTTCTGGAAAATTCTCAAATAAAGTGAGAAGGATAAGGAATAGAGATTTCATTTAAAATGTAAGAAACCGCCTCTTGGAATTCGGTGCGAGTTTCGGAGAAAGTGACTAGTCAGTTACTCTCTAAAAACGCGAAGCTATTAGCCTCGCAGGATGATGGAAAACGCGAAGTTGTTTTACTCCGCACAGCTTTACAAAACGCGAGGATAGCCTGTGCCTTAGCTTCGCGTTCTCATGGAAAAACTTAGATTTTTGACGAGTGCAATTAGGCGCTTCCATCTAAGTTAAAATGATCCTTATCCGATCATTTGGATTAGTAATCTAAGTCACGCAGAAGTGTCTTAGACTATTTTACCAAAATTATTGACCATCTGTTTGTTGAGCAAGCAAAATTATTGAAGCTAACAGATAGAGAGGAAAATAATTTGCTCTTTATTCATAAAAGAAGAGATTACAAAGAGGGAGTTATAGCTCTCCCAAAAGCCTTTACATGATCAACTCATCAATAACCAAACAGTAAGACTTCTCTACGGGGTGTTGAAGCTCAGTTCCCTGGTTCACATACAAAAGAATTCCAGATTTCTCTACGGGATGCTGAAGCTCAGTTCCCTAGTTCACATGCAAAAGATCTCCTCTGCAAATGTCAATTAGGATCTGTCATCCGAAATGAAGCACGAGAGGAAAGGAAAGTGCTGCACTGAAGCACAATTCTGCACTGCAAGTGCTGCAGCTCCCTATTTACAGCCCCTTCAGGAGTTTATCTCTCGGAGCCAGAGCTTGAAACCTGCAACTATGTTGTAAAGTATATGCTTCTGACTTCCTTAGAGTTACTTTTGATGAAGATCGATGGACCCGCATACATTCCTCTTCAGAAAGGACTGGACTTACTGCAAAAGGAACAGAGTTTCCAAAAGAGTGAAAACGCGGAGCTAAATTAACTCCGCTTTAGACGCAGAGGTGGATGCGATAACTTCACGTAAAGGAGGGCCAAAGTTTCTCTCTGTTGTTTCCTTCTCTTTCATGGCCATCGCGACTGCTAATCAAAGATAGCCTCGCAATTCATCGCGACTGCTAATCAAAGATAGCCTCGCAATTCATCGCGACTGCTAATCAAAGATAGCCTCGCGGATTCATCAAGACTACTAGTAAAGCCCCGCGTTTCAAGCGCAGGGACCACACAATAAAACGGCGATCTCGCCGACAACATAAGCAATCGTCCAGATTAAACCAAGCCAAAATATCTCAAAATGGTTCTTAGAAAACCAAGAGACGAGGTTTTTACCTTCGAAAGACGCTGCGTAGACTGGTTCACCGTCGCGTTTACTTCCATAGCCGCTGACATTAACGCCGGCCAACTTGCGAAAAGCCAAACTCCTCTGGAGAGACATCCTATGGAGAGTTGAACGAAGATCAGTTGAAGATCATTCGTGAGTCACTCGAGTTCTCAGAAATTCTTCGGATGAGATGAAGAAGAAGATGAGCCGGGAGCTCTATTTAAACAGAATTTCCGTCGCTTGGTATTCGGCATAGAAATTCAGGGTAATTAATGACATAATTACTCATTTCACTGAAGACGAAGTGAAGCTAATTAGCTCCGCGTAAGTGAGCAAATAATGTGAGATAGACTTGGTATTCTAACTCCGCGTTTCAGTTTAGATATCCAAAGTATTTCAAAATCTGCTAAAGTCTAAACCATTTAGAAAACTTTGGAGGGGGTTCTGTTGGCAGTGAAAATTTCTAAGTTAAAAGGATTTTCCACAACAGAACGCGGAGCTAATTCAATAGCCCCGCGTTTGGTTACATTAACCCTGCGTTTGAATAAAACGCGGAGATGTCAAATAGCTCTGCGTTGATTCCGCAGTTTGGCTTGTATTAGCCTCGCGTTTGAGTGAAACGCGGAGATGATCAATAGCTCCGCGTTTTGGTTATTTAGTGCCGCGTTTTGATGCGATTAAAGCTCTGTGTAAGCAGATAAACAGAATCTCAGATTGATTGAGATTATGATTTTGGGCTTATCCAAATACCCGAATCAAGTCTAATCAGAATTCTATCAAAACTAAGATATTTGACTGGAATCCTTGATGAATGCGAGTTCTATTTAGATAGAAACTCTTGCATTAACCTGGGACTATAAATACCTTCCTGGTGAAACCCTAAGAGCTTCTTTTTCGGCAATTGAGATATTTTTCTGAAATCTTAGAGAATTCAAGTTACGCACAGAGCCTTGAGTTTGTGAAGATCAGAAAAAATCACCATCTTCTTTCTGGAGTTCTTGAGAAGTTCGAGTTACGCGAGAGAGCCTTGAACAAATCAAAACCAGAGAAGATCGTCTATAATCGGCTGATATCTTTAAAAGAGAAGATTTCAACGTACCGATCGTCCAAAGGAAATACTATAGATCCCATTGCCACAGATCCCACGATTTTATTGTAAAAGAGAGCGATAGATATAAATCCTCTCGTTTGTTCTTTTTAATCTTGTTCACTTCCGTTGTAATTCAAGCTTATTCAATGGGAGGAAGCGAAGGAACTTTTGCGACGAACAGTGGTCAGTTCAAACTGTCAAAAGAGAAAGGTGCTAAGACAGATGAGGAGACGAGACACATGGAGAATGTGCCTTATTCATCAGCCGTTGGGAGTCTCATGTATGCAATGGTGAGTACAAACCCAGATATTGCACATGCAGTGAGAGTAGTGAGTAGATTCATGAAGAACCTTGGGAAGGAACATTGGCAAGCGGTGAAGTGGATTTTCAGGTATTTGAAAAGTACTTCAAATTATTGTTTTTGTTTTGGGGGTGATAATATTAATGTGCAAGGTTTTGTGGATTCGGACCATGCGGGTGATAGAAACAATTGCAGAAACACCACAGGTTATTGTTGGTAGTGAAAATTTCTAAGTTAAAAGGATTTTCCACAACAGAACGGAGAGCTAATTCAATAGCCCCGCGTTTGGTTACATTAACCCTGCGTTTGAATAAAACGCGAAGATATTTAATAGCTCCGCGTTGATTCCGCAGTCTGGCTTGTATTAGCCTCGCGTTTGAGTAAAACGCGGAGATGATCAATAGCTCCGCGTTAGCTCCGCGTTTTGGTTATTTAGCGCTGCGTTTTGATGCGATTAAAGCTCCGCGTAAGCAGATAACCAGAATCTCAAATTGATTGAGATTATGATTTTGGGCTTATCTAAATACCCGAATTAAGTCTAATCAGAATTCCATCAAAACTAAGATATTTGATTGGAATCCCTGATAATGACGAGTTCTATTTAGATAGAAACTCTTGCATTAACCTGGGGCTATAAATACCTTCCTGGTGAAACCCTAGGGGTGGGGTTCTTTTTGGCATCGGAAGCCTCCTATCGATCCTTTGGCAATTCAAGTACGCGAGAGAGCCTTGAAGCCTTTGCCGATCATCCTCTGAAATCTTGGAGAATTCAAGTTACGCACAGAGCCTTGAGTTCGTGAAGATCAGAGAAAATCACCATCTTCTTTCTGGAGTTCTTGAGAAGTTCGAGTTACGCAAGAGAGCCTTGAACAAATCAAAACCAGAGGAGATCGTCTATATTCGGCCGATATCTTTAAAAGAGAAGATTTCAACGTACCGATCGTCCAAAGGAGCTGCTTGACAGATCCCATCGCCACAGATCCCACACAATTATTGTAAAAGAGAGAGATTGAAGTATAAAATCCTCTCGTTTTTTCTTTTTATATCTTGTTCACTTCCGTTGTAATTTAAGTTAATTCAATGGGAGGAAGCGAAGGAACTTTTGCGACGAACAAACTGGCAACCACAGTGGGAGCCATCTCTTTCACTGATGAAGAGATTGTGGCGCAATCGGACGTTGACTTGATCGGATCCGAAGTAGACACGCTGGTCGTTGAAATCGACCAGCAGAAGTACGAGGAGTTCCTCTCCTCTGGATCAGGTGACTTGGATGAGACACGGCACTATCGTCGTATGTACTCCAATGCCCGAGTGACGGGTAGAAAGGTATCCACCAAGAGACGGGGATCCTTGGAGACTACGGTTATAACGCCGGAGTCCACACAAGAAATCCTAACCGAGGAAGAGCTTCCGATTGCCGAAGAAGACATGGGAACTGGACTGACCAGGACCCAACTCCGGAACAGGAACCGGAGAGCGAGGCGTAGAGCCCTCAAAGCCCGCCTTGGATGCGGAGCTAACTCTAGAGGACGCGAGGCTATGGTCCCTCGCAAATTGGCTCGCGCTACCCGCGAGACCAATCTCTACCGCGTTAAACGCGAAGATACAACTTGCCTTAAAAGCAAGGAAAAGCCAGCATGTGATTTTCCACGCAAGGCTGATAATACTGACGAGTTACGCAAGATTCCCAACACTCGCGAGTTACGCGAGTATAAAAATTATTCCAAGCCAGCGTGTGATTCTCCACGCAAGGCTATTACTGTGCTTAGCGAGAGACGCGAAGCCAGTAAGGGTTGCGCTAGTTGCAGAATACCCAACACTCGCGAGTTACGCGAGTATAAAAATTATTCCAAGCCAGCGTGTGATTCTCCACGCGAGGCTATTACTGTGCCTAGCGAGAGACGCGAAGCCAGTAAGGGTTGCGCTAGTCGCAGAATACCCAACACTCGCGAGTTACGCGAGTATAAAAATTATTCCAAGCCAGCGTGTGATCCTCCACGCGAGGCTATTACTGTGCCTAGCGAGAGACGCGAAGCCAGTAAGGGTTGCGTTAGTCGCAGAATACCCAACACTCGCGAGTTACGCGAGTATAAAAATTATTCAAAGCCAGCGTGTGATTCTCCACGCGGGGCTATTACTGTGCCTAGCGAGAGACGCGAAGCCAGTGATACTTGCAATAAACACAAGACTTCTGACACCCACAAGGAATGGGAAGATGATTGGCAGATAGTTGTCAGTCGCAAAAACCGCGCTAAGCGCGAAGCTATGATCTGCGTCAATCGCGAAGATAAGCCAGCGTGCAAGAACCTCCCTTCACGCGGGGCTATTATTCCAGAAGCTAAACTTCCAAGGACACACCAAGCCAGCGAGAAACGCGAGGCTAGTATGGATAAGCGCGGAGCTATTCTTCAGGCCCGCAATATGAAACGCGAGGCTATTCCTAAGCCACGCGAGGATCGGTTCGACCCCAGAGTCAGGGTTGATCAATCAAAGAAGCTTCAGTGGATTCCTAAACACTCTCAAGAGTTGAATGGACCTCTTGATTTCATGGCTAGAGGCACTGACCTCAGGGAGCATCTTTCTAAGAAGAGAGGCATAGACCAACTTCAAGTTGAACATAGTTGCCATTGCCAGCAACTTATGACGACAGTATCAGCCGTGATGAATAACTGTGGCTGCAGCAAGAACAGGATATCTGTGTTCGACCGATGAAATGATTCAAACCAGAATCCTGCTAAGAAGATAAGAACCACTCCCCTGAAACAAGGGAGAGCTGTAACTTCTAACATGGTAGGAAAAGGGAAGAAAATTGCAGAGACGGATGATGATTCAGAATCGAGCGATGATGAACCTCATCGTATTACTCGACTAAGATCAGGAGCCGTCCCGCCCCGAAATTATAAGAAGCTTGCAGGGGGTTCTTACGACGAGGACAGCGATAATTCCGCTATAGCCTCGCCTCCATCCTCTATATCGTCTCGGCTACTGAAGTCAGCATCGCATATGGCAGATAAGTCTGACGATATCAATCAGAGATTTGAAGCTCAAGAAAAGATGATTCGAGAGCAGCAAAAGATGATTGAAGGACTCAAAGTCATGCTATCGAGGTTTGTTGAAGATAATGCCAAAAAGGGCAAAGAAACTCTGAATGAAGAAGAACAGGAAGAGAAAGCCCACTCGATGCATGAGGAAGAGGATGGATTTTCTTTCCAGGATCCGCATGGCGAAAAGATAGAAAAGTTGCAGAGTCAACTCGAAGTTTTAATGCGTAAAAAGGAGTTGAAAGAAGCTGGGGTCTCTAGACCATATCCTCCTGAATGGGTATAATACCTTACCCACCAAAGTATAAGCCGCTCAAGTTAGAGCCATACGACGGGAAGGGATCGCCCAGTCAGCATATATATTATTTTTTGTCCCAAGCAGGACACTTGATGGGTAATGATCCCATCATGACCAAACTATTTGCAAGTACTTTACGAGGGCCTGCCTTTACTTGGTTCATGCAGTTGCCCCCAGGTACTATTAATACCTGGTTAGATGTTGAGAAATTATTTCTCTCACGTTTCTTCGAGGATGACACCGAGATTACGGTTCATTCCCTCCTTGCAACTAGGCAAGGAGAACAAGAAGCGGTTAAAGATTTCATAGAAAGGTTCCGGGAGAAGTCCGTACATTGTAAATACGGAATGATCCAGGAAACTCTAGTCGAGACATGTCGACACAACCTTAAGACCAATGTGCTCCTCAAAATGGGGGCCGTAGAGTCTAAGACGTGAAGGGACCTGTTCAAACAAGGAGAGCAAGCTGAAGACTTGATTCGCCGAGTTGAAGAGTCCCGCGGGCCAAGAAGTGCTGGGGGTAGTAAATCATATACCCAAAACAACAGCAACAAGAATAAAGGGAAAGCAGTAATGTCATCAGAAACTGCTCCTCAGAAAACCAGTCCTCCGCCAGAGCCAAAATCTCAAGGTCAACGAGGATCAAGGCAAATTAGACCGCAGCAAGAAAGGAATTACACTTTCAAAGCTGAACAGACACCAGTCCTCTTTCACCTGCTTCAAAAGAAGGGAATGCTAAAACTTCCGGAGAATAAGAAGCCAGAAGACGTTGGTAAGATAAAAGATCCCAACTACTGTCTCTATCACCGGAATGTTGGACACCCTACCCGGGATTGTTTTTCCCTTAAGAACAGGATCCAAGCACTAATAGAAGCTGGGGTTCTGACGCTTAAGGAAGAGCAGAAGAAGGTCACTGCCAATATGGCAACCATAGTGGTTGGAACCCACGAGTTCCCCGCAGGAGTGACCCCAATCCCAAAGGGTGAGGCAGTTACAAAGAATCTTGATCCTTACAACAAAGCCCAAGAAGGACTTGTCCCCATAACAACCCAAAAAGGGGAAGTTATGTTGGTTCACCCTGATTTGCTGGAAGATGAAAAATGGACTACTTCAAGAGGTCCAGAGAAGAAACGGGCTGTCAATGCCATCTCTGCAAATATAAAGCAAGAATATATAGCTTCAGGCGCCTTCACAAGTTCTGAAGAAGAACCCGAAACTATGGCCACCCATCAAGATGGGGCAGGCCCTTCCAGTACTCGATCTGGAAAGACATATCTTAAGGACTACACTAGAGTGGATCCAAAAGATATCTATGCAGAACTTGCAAAGCCTGCGAAGCAGAAAAGACTTCGTTTCCAGAAGAATTCTACCAGAAATAAAGGAGCCAAAGAAACTCCCTTCGAATTTGACATAATCGCGCAGTTGGCTAATATCCCAGCACGAGTGACGCTTTACGAATTGTTGAGATTATCAAAATCAACACGTGAAGCTCTAAGAGAGGCCTTGGCAGACTCTGAGTCGTTCCTAACTCAGATTGTCAAGCCGGCCATCGAAGAGCGGGACTCTTGCCCCCACTGTCATCAAGTGAGGAGGCAGGTCCCACAAATTATCTTCTCTCCAGAAGAAATGCAGGTGAGGAATATAAAGCATAATAGGCCTTTATATTTTACTGGATATGTCGGGTCCACAAAAGTGGACCGAATTCAGATTGATCCAGGTTCTGCACTCAGCGTCGTGCCCAGTAGATTGATGCAGCTGTTGGGGATTTCCCTTAATCGCTTGACACCTACACACACTACCATCTATGGATTCAACGCTAATAATAGCCATCCTCTTGGTAAGATCCGATTGCGGTGTCAAATTGGAGACTTGAAAACGGAGGTTACATGATACGTAATTGATGCTGATACCTCCTACAATATTTTATTGGGGCGACCTTGGATCCACTCTCATATGATAGTTCCGTCGACTCTGAACCAGTGCATGAAATATTGCGATGAGGAAGGAGAGGTCCGGACACTAATTGCTGACAAGCAGCCATTCAAAGGGTTGGAAAATTACTTCACAGATGCTGCACTCTACAAGCCAGCACATGAAGCCTCCAATGACAGTCTTAGCAAATCTCCAAGGCCTGACGACAGTGGCAATGAAGCCGATACTGAGTACGAGCTCCTTAGAGAAGATGATGGGGGTGATTACGAAATCAACCCTCACCTAGATCTTAGCTTAGGTCTTGATAATATAGTGGATGTAATAGAAAGTGAATGGGTTATGTAAAGTTAGTCTACGAGCATGCTGTAGCTACTGAGTCTGAGCCCTCTTGTACCTCCACCGAAGCGGATGGCCTGACCGAACTTGAAGTTCTGGCGGCATACCATTTGCCCCTCAGGTCTTCCCTCCTCTCTCAATTAAAAATTACCGAGGATCAAGGGCACTTCTATGAAGTGCCTCCCCGACAGAAGTCCCAAAGGCCGATCATGTTTGGCAAAGTGGCCACGTCGCCTCGACAGAGACAAAGTAGTGAAAGTGATGAACAAACATCACCTCAATTTCACTTATATGAGCAAAGGTCCCGACAGATGATGGAGAAAATGGGATATAATTTTACCCAGAAGCCGGGATTAAACTTCGTAAAAGGAAGACGGAATCTCATACCCTCGTTTAGACTGAGAGGAAAGAGCCCTGATTATTATCAGAAGACCCGCAGGGGGTTGGGTTATGTATCTACTCCACCTTCGTCACCATTAAAGGATGAAGAGAGTTCTTCGGATAAAGAAGAAACATCTTCACCAGATTCAGATATAAGCACCGGTGCTTGGTTTCAATCTTTGACGATCAATATGGCTTCAGCCACGCCAGAAAGCGACGAGGAACTAATTGACGTCCAAGATGATGCTTGGGCCAGGCATATGGACACTCCCTGGGATGTCCGCTTTGAACAGCGTGATCCGCCCACAGAAGACAAATTAATACAGGTTAACATGGGAACGGAAGAAAATCCGAAACCCATTTTCATAAGCGACACACTAACTCTTTTAGAAAAGGAGGAACTTATATCTCTTATCAAAGAGTATATAGATGTGTTCGCATGGAGTTATGAAGATATGCCTGGGCTTGACCCTCAAATTGCCACACACCGGTTAAATATAAAAGAAGATGTCAAACCTGTTAAACAGCAACAGAGGCGTTTTCGACCAGAATTGATGGAGGCAATAGTTGCTGAGGTCAACAAGCTTATACAATCCGGGTTCATCCGTGAAAAACAACACCCAGACTGGGTGGCAAACATAGTGCCAGTTCGCAAAAAGAATGGCAAAATCCGGATATGCATTGACTTTCGAGATCTGAACGCTGCATGTCCCAAGGATGAATTTCCACTCCCCATCACCGACGTAATGATCGATAATACTTGCGGTTATGAGAGGATGTCCTTTATGGATGGCTTCTCAGGTTATAACCAAATCAATATGCACCCGGATGATGAAAAGCATACAGCTTTCAGAACGCCACAGGGGGTATACTGTTATACGGTGATGCCATTCGGATTAAAGAATGCAGGTGCCACTTACCAACGCGCAATGAGCGCCATATTTAAAGAACACCTACGCAGAACAGTAGAGTGCTATGTGGATGACTTAGCAGTTAAAAGCAAAAACAAAGAAAATCATCTTCACGATTTAAGAGTGGTCTTCGATCTTATGAGGAAACATCATTTGAAGATGAATCCCACTAAGTCATTCATGGGGGTATCCAACGGGAAGTTTCTAGGGTTCGTAATAACTTCAAAAGGAATTTTCCTCGACCCTGAAGAGGTAAAAGCGATTAGCGAAATGCCGCCTCCCCGCAATCTTAAGGAATTAATTGGATTACAAGGAAAACTCGCTTATATTCGGCGCTTCATATCCAACTTATCTGGACGATGCCAACCATTCTCCAAACTTATGAAGAAGGGAGTGTCTTTCATATGGGATGAGGCATGTCAGCAGGCATTTGATGACCTCAAGAAGTACCTTACTAAGCCTCTTGTACTTATGGCACCAGCCCCTGGGCAGCCCTTCCTTATACATGTAAGGGCCATGGATAATGCTTTAGGAGCATTATTTGCTCAATATAATGAGCACGGCCATGAACATGCCCTCTACTATTTAAGCAGAACAATGATTGGGGCCGAACAGCGGTATACCCCGATTGAAAAGGAATGTTTAGCCCTAGTGTTTGCTGTTCAGAAAATGCGACACTACCTTTCGGGGCAAACAATTCATGTCATATCACGGGTTAACCCCTTGAAGATTCTGATGACCAAACCGGGATCCTTAAATGGCCGATTGGCAAAATGGACGCTCTTACTATCACCCTATGACATACATTTTGTCCCTCAAAAGGCCATGAAGGGACAGGCAATCGCCGATTTTCTTACAGATCATCCAATTTGGTCTAAATTAAAGCAGACATCGGAAGTCAACACAGTTACCGGAGAACAGCCTTGGCAAATGTTCTTTGATGGTGCCGCGAGACGATCTGCTGCTGGAGTGGGAGTTGTGCTAATATCCCCACATAAATATATATTGCCTAACGGTTACTCATTAACAGAACCGTGCACTAATAATGTAGCAGAGTACAACGCGCTCATTATCGGCTTAAAAATAGCTCTGCAACTGGGGGTGAACCATCTAGAGGCATATGGAGATTCTAAGCTCATTATCAATCAGATGACAGGCGAGTATGAAGTCAGACATGAAGCCCTCATCCCCTATCATCAGCTAGCTATTGAGCTAGCAGGATATTTTGAACAATTCTACATATATCATGTATCTCGAAACGAGAATATTTATGCAGATGCTCTTGCCGCATTAGCCGCAACGCTGGCAATCCCGCCAGGTGAAGCTAAAAGCATCACCATTGGTAGTAGAGAACTCCTCCACCCAGATGTGGTATCTCAAACCGAAGAGGTATGCCAGATTGGCTTAAACTTAGAGCCCCGTGATTGGCGATTTCCGTTTGTGGATTATACCTTACATGGGATATTACCAGAAGATCCTAAGGAAGCCACCTCAATAAGGAGAAAGGCCCAAAGATTTTATTATGACCATAAACTTCAGACTTTGTATAGAAAGTCAAGAGGTGGTCTATTGCTACGCTGCATATCGAAAGCAGAAGCAGAACAAGTGCTGAAAGAAACACATGATGGAATATGTGGAGCTCATCAGCCCGGTCCCAAACTTGGAGACCGTATAAGAAGGCTGGGGTACTACTGGCCGAGCATGGTTACAGAAGCAATGACATACGCTAAACGATGTCATGCATGCCAAATACATGCCAATTTTATTTATCAACCCCAAGAATACTTGCACAATACCGTCGCAAGCTGGCCATTTGAAGCCTGGGGAATGGACATTGTAGGGCCAATAACTCCTCCGTCATCCAGCGGACATCGGTTTATTCTTGCAATAACCGATTATTTTTCAAAATGGGCCGAAGCCGTGCCCATGAAAGAGATGAAGACGACAGATGTGATCAAGTTCGTCAAGCATCATGTCATTTACCGATTTGGCGTCCCTCGACGGATCATTCATGATAATGGTCCGCAATTCATCAGTCAGGGATTCTCCAGATTCTGCAATAAATTCAGAATCAAAGATATCGCTTCTACACCATATAACCCTGCGGCTAATGGGTTGGCCGAAGTTTTCAACAAGACGATTATCAAACTCCTTCGAAAGTTCGTCTCCTCCAATAAACGAGATTGTGATGAAAAGTTGGGAGAATATTTGTGGGCTTATCGCACCACCGTTCGCACCCCGACTAAATTTACCCCGTTTTCTTTGGTTTATGGAAGTGAGGCTGTCTTGCCTCTTGAAATCCAGATACCATCATTAAGAGTGGCTTTAGCCACAAAGATGACGACAGAAGAACGCCATCAGCAAAGATTGTAAGAACTAGAGGCGTTAGATGAAAAACGTCTCAGGGCTCAACAACAAATTGAGTTGTATCAAGCCCGAATATCTCAAACGTTCAATAAGAACGTCAAACCAAGGACCTTTAAGTAAGGAGACTTGGTTCTGGCTGTCAAAAGGCCAATGGTGCTAACCCACAAGACTAAGGGTAAGTTTGAACCCAAGTGGGAAGGACCGTTTGTTGTGGAGACAGTATACTCCAGTGGAGCCTATCGCTTAATGAATCAAGATGGCGACAGGATGATGATGCCGATCAATAGCAAATTTCTGAAGAATACTATTCTTAGTATCCCTGGCGAGTCTTCTCTTCTTAGGCATGCGCAGTTTGGCGCCTCTGACCTAAACCTGGTGAGTTTGGTTCTCAAGTTTGAACCACCTCCAGTCTTTTTCTTAGGCATGTGCATTGGGCGCCTCTGACCTAAACCTGGTGAGTTTGGTTCTCAAGTTTGAACCACCTCCAGTCTTTTCTTGGGCATGCGCAGTTTGGCGCCTCTGACCCAAACCTGGTGAGTTTGGTTCTCAAGTTTGAACCACCTCTAGTCTTTTTATTAGGCATGCGTAGTTTGGCACCTCTGACCTAAACCTGGTGTGTTTGGAGTGCCCAGTTCAAGTTACGCGAGAGAGCCTTGAACCACCTCCTGTTTGGTTCTCAAGTTTGAACCACCATCAGTATTTTTCTTGGGCATGCGCAATTTGGCGCCTCTGACCCAAAACCTGGTGTGCTTAGTTCTCAAGTTTGAACAGCCCCCAATCTTCTTTTAGGCATGTGTAATTAAGCGCCTCTGACCTAAAAGTATGAATTGCCCAACGCCAACTAGGCAATAGGAAGAGAATTAGTTTCTCGCCAACCCATCATACTGGGGTAAAAGTATGAATTGCCCAACGCCAACTAGGCAATGGGAAGAGAACTAGTTTCTCGCCAACCCATCATACTGGGGTAAAAATATGAATTGCCCAACGCCAACTAGGCAATGGGAAGAGAACAAGTTTCTCGCCAACCTATCATGCTGGGGTAAAAGTATGAATTACCCAACGCCAACTAGGCAATGGGAAGAGAACGAGTTTCTCGCCAACCCATCATGCTGGGGTAAAAGTATGAATTGCCCAACGCCAACTAGGCAATGGGAAGAGAACTAGTTTCTCGCCAACCCATCATACTGGGGTAAAAGTATGAATTGCCCAACGCCAACTAGGCAATGGGAAGAGAACTAGTTTCTCGCCAACCCATCATACTGGGGTAAAAGTATGAATTGCCCAACGCCAACTAGACAATGGGAAGAGAAGTAGTTTCTCGCCAACCCATCATACTGGGGTAAAAGTATGAATTGCCCAACGCCAACTAGGCAATGGGAAGAGAACTAGTTTCTCGCCAACCCATCATACTGGGGAAAAGTATGAATTGCCCAACGCCAACTAGGCAATGGGAAGAGAACTAGTTTCTCGCCAACCCATCATACTGGGGTAAAAGTATGAATTGCCCAACGCCAACTAGGCAATGGGAAGAGAACTAGTTTCTCGCCAACCCATCATACTGGGGTAAAAGTATGAATTGCCCAACACCAACTAGGTAATGGGAAGAGAACTAGTTTCTCGCCAACCCATAATACTGGGGTAAAAGTATGAATTGCCCAATGCCAACTAGGCAATGGGAAGAGAACTAGTTTCTCGCCAACCCATCATACTGGGGTAAAAGTATGAATTGCCCAACACCAACTAGGCAATGAGAAGAGAACTAGTTTCTCGCCAACCCATCATACTGAGGTAAAAGTATGAATTTTCCAACGCCAACTAGGCAATGGGAAGAGAACAGGTTTCTCGCCAACCCATCATACTGGGGTAAAAGTATGAACTGCCCAACGCCAACTAGGCAATGGGAAGAGAACTAGTTTCTCGCCAACCCATCATACTGGGGTAAAAGTATGAATTGCCCAACGCCGACTAGGCAATGGGAAGAGAACTAGTTTCTCGCCAACCCATCATGCTGGGGTAAAAGTATGAATTGCCAAACACCAACTAGGCAATGGGAAGAGAATAAGTTTCTCGCCAACCCATCATGCTGGGGTAAAAGTATGAACTGTCCAACGCCAACTACGCAATGGGAAGAGAACGAGTTTCTCGCCAACCCATCATGCTGGGGTAAAAGTATGAATTGCCCAACGCCAACTAGGCAATGGGAAGAGAACAAGTTTCTCGCCAACCCATCATACTGGGGTAAAAGTATGAATTGCCCAACGCCGACTAGGCAATGGGAAGAGAATAAGTTTCTCGCCAACCCATCATGCTGGGGTGAAAGTGTGAATCGCCCAATACCGATAAAGTAAAGGGAAGAGGAAAAGTTTGGCATTTAAGCCCAAACGTAGTCCTCGACAACTCACCATGTTGAGGGAAATAACATGGCTAGCCCAACGCAAACAGCGATTGGTAAAGGTTAATAAAATCCGTTGATAGCTGGGGGTTTGCTAAAAATCCCGTGGACCTGTCATGTTAAGCTTTTACCTCTGACAGTATGATTTGGATTATTCTTATCTCCGTTCAAGTTACGCGTGAGAGCACTTGGACTAGGCATGCGCAATTTGGCGCCTCTGCCGAAATTAGATGGTCCTTACCCGATCATATCGGTATTAATTATCTAAGTTACGCAAAAGAGTCTTGATTATTTTACCAGAATTATCAACCATCTATTTGTTGAGCAAGCAAGATTCTTGAAGCCGACAGATAGAGAGGAAAATAATTTGTCTTTATTTATAAAAAGAAGAAAAGATTACAAAGAGGGAGTTATAACTCTCCCAAAAGCTTTTTACATGGTCAATTTGTCAATAACCAAACAGTAAGACTTCTCTACGGGGTGTTGAAGCTCAGTTCCCTGGTTCACATGCAAAAACAATAAGATTTCTCTACGGGGTGTTGAAGCTCAGTTCCCTGGTTCACATGCAAAAGATCTCCTCTGCAAATGTCAATTAGGATCTGTCATCCGAAATGAAGCACGAGAGGAAAGGAAAGTGCTGCACTGAAGCGCAATTCTGAACTGCAAGTGCTGCAATTTTGCACTGCAAGTGCTGCAGCTCCTTATTTACAGCCCCTTCAGGAGTTTATCTCTCGAAGCCAGAGCTTGAAACCTGCAACTATGTTATAAAGTATATGCTTCCGACTTCCTTAGAGTCACTTTTGCTGATGAAGATCGATTGACCCACATACATTCCTCTTCAGAAAGGATTGGACTTACTGCAAAAGGAACAGAGTTTCCAAAAGAGTGAAAACGCGGAGCTAAGCTAACTCCGCGCACAGTTGAAGAAATAGCCTCGCGCTTTAAACGCAGAGGATGATGCGATAACTTCGCGTAAAGGGGGACAAGATTTCTTTATGCTCTTTCCTTCTCTTTCAAATTCATCGCGACTGCTAATCAAAGATAGCCTAGCAATTCATCGCGATTGCTAATCAAAAATAGCCTCGCAATTCATCGCGACTGCTAATCAAATATAGCCTCGCAATTCATCGCGACTGCTAATCAAAGATAGCCTCGCAACTCATAGCGACTGCTAATCAAAGATAGCATGGCAATTCATCGCGACTGCTAATCAAAGATAGCCTCGCAGATTCATTGAGACTACTAGTAAAGCTTCGCGTTTCAAGCGCAGGGACGACACGATAAAACGGCGATCTTGCCAACAAGACAAAGCACTCGTCCGGATTAAAATCAAGCCAAAATATCTCAGAATGGTTCTTAGAAAACCAAGAGATGAGGTTTTTACCTTCGGAAGACACAGCATAGACTGGTTCGCTGTTGCGTTTACCTTCACGGCTGCTGCCATTAACGCCGGCCAACTTGCGAAAAGCCAAACTCCTCTGGAGAGACATTCTCTGGAGAATTGAACGAAGATCAGTTGAAGATCATTCTTGAGTCACTCGAGTTCTCAGAAATTCTTCGGATGAGATGAAGAAGAAGATGAGCCGGGAACTCTATTTAAACAGAATTTCCGTCGCTTGGTATTCGGCGTGGAAACTCAGGGTAATTAATGACGTAATTACTCATTTCACTGAAGACGAAGTGAGGCTGATTAGCTCCGCGTAAGTGAGCAGATAACGCGAGATAGTCTTGGTATTCTAACTCCGCGTTTTCAGTTTGAAGATCCAAAGTATTTCAAAATCTGCTGAAGTCTAAGCCATTTTGAAAACTTTGGAGGGGGTTCTGTTGGCAGTGAAAATTTCTAAGTTAAAAGGATTTTCCACAACAGAACGCGGAGCTAATTCAATAGCCCCACGTTTGGTTACATTAACCCTGCGTTTGAATAAAACGCGGAGATGTTTAATAGCTCCGCGTTGATTCCGCAGTCTGGCTTGTATTAGCCTCGCGTTTGAGTAAAACGCGGAGATGATCAATAGCTCCGCGTTAGCTCCGCGTTTTGGTTATTTAGCGTTGCGTTTTGATGCGATTAAAGCTCCGCGTAAGCAGATAACCAGAATCTCAAATTGATTGAGATTATGATTTTGGGCTTATCTAAATACCCGAATCAAGACTAATCAGAATTCCATCAAAACTAAGATATTTGATTGGAATCCCTGATAATGACGAGTTCTATTTAGATAGAAACTCTTGCATTAACCTGGGGCTGTAAATACCTTCTTGGTGAAACCCTAGGGGTGGGGTTCTTTTTGGCATCGGAAGCCTCCTATCGATCCTTTGGCAATTCAAGTACGCGAGAGAGCCTTGAAGCCTTTGTCGATCATCCTCTGAAATCTTGGAGAATTCAAGTTACGCACAGAGCCTTGAGTTCGTGAAGATCAGAGAAAATCACCATCTTCTTTCTGGAGTTCTTGAGAAGTTCGAGTTACGCGAGAGAGCCTTGAACAAATCAAAACCAGAGGAGATCATCTATATTCGGCCGATATCTTTAAAAGAGAAGATTTCAACGTACCGATCGTCCAAAGGAGCTGCTTGACAGATCCCATCGCCACAGATCCCACACAATTATTGTAAAAGAGAGAGATTGAAGTATAAAATCCTCTCGTTTGTTCTTTTTATATCTTGTTCACTTCCGTTGTAATTTAAGTTAATTCAATGGGAGGAAGCGAAGGAACTTTTGCGACGAACAGTTATGTCTTTACTGTCGGAGGGACAGCGGTAAGCTGGGTTTCAAGATTACAATTAATTGTTGCAACCAGTGATAGTCAGAGTGCAATTCATCTTGCTAAAAACTCAGCGTATCATTCACGGACTAAACATATTCACTTGAGATATCACTTCATTAGATCCTTGTTAGAGGATGCCCAATTAAAGTTGGAGAAGATTGAGGACAGTAAGAATCCTGCAGATACGTTGACAAAGCCGGTTGATGGAAAAAAATTGAGCTATTGCTCAACTTTGGTACATTTGTGTTGAATGCTGAAAGTGGAACTTTAAACGATCGAGATAAAAGTTTTGGACACTAGGATTATCATGTACAGAGATTACAATTTTAGCAATGGGTCTCCAAGTGGGAGATTGTTGCTAATGGAGCCCATTACCGCAGCGGGTTTCGGTCTACCGAAACGGGTTCAAAACCGGCCAAACTCATTATGATATAATATATGTATGGGGTGTGATGCTAGGGTTTTGGGTGAGCCGAGAAAAGGAGGCCGGAAAGAAAAGAAAAAAAAAAGTGGCAGCTAAAATAATTGGCTGAAATTATTTTTGGCCAAATCCAAACAAATTGTTGTGTTGCTCTTGATTTCGGCCGAAGGAGATTTCGGCAGGAGGGCAGGAGGGCTCTTGATTTCAGCCGAAGGTGATTTCGGCAGGAGGGCTTTGGCGCAAGGCTGCTGCTGTACTTATTTTCTTTTTTGTGGTTTTTTCTGCGGCTGAAGAACAAGGATTTTTCTTTGGCGATCGAAGCAAAGAGGTAAATCACTGCAACAAGAGATTAGAGTTTAATCTCAAAATCTTGTGTGATTTCTTTGTGATTTCTCTTGTGGTTGAGAACTAGAAAGTTGTAATTCTCTTTTGATATAGTGAAAGTTTTTCGATCGTGTCCCCGTGGACGTAGGCATATTGCCGAATCACGTTAAATCTGCGTATTCTCTGTCTCTGCTATTTTTCTCTTTGGTTAACTATTTGATTCCAGTTATTGTTACATTAGTATTATTCCGCTATCTTTTGCTAACAAGTTTGGCTAGAAGAAAAGAAGAAGAAAACTGAAGTGAAAATCAAAAAGAGAATAACATGTTAGAATTCATGTTTTGAATCCATTAATTTTTTTTGAGCTAAAAATTAAGGAGAATCTAATTGTCAATTACATTATATTCACTTATTCAAATCCATGAATAGAGTGAATGTAAATTGGCTTAAAGAACAAAACATGAACGGGTGTAAATAGCCGAACGGATGCTACTATTGAAACGAGTGTGACCGTTCGAATGGTGTGACTATTAGAACGGATGCTAATGGTTAAATTGTATAACAATTCAAATATAAGCGGATGTAACAATTTGAAATGTTACAATAGTTCATACACTATTTGGCCAATGGATATATGTTTGAAAGACAAACATGAAGGGTGACCACTTGAATAGTTGTAATTGTTCATACACCAATTAGATTTCAAACAATACGATTCACATTATTTTACCACAAAAAATTGTGTCCGTTAAAGAGTTTATAAATAGGGCTGTCTAGTTTCATTTTAAAAACACAGTTTTCATTTATTTTCTCCTTCTTCTACAGACAAGAAAACTTTGTCTCTAGATAGCAGTTTTCTATTTCCAGAAGAATTGTCCTGTCCTGTTCTGTCCTGCATTACACCATACAAACAGAGAGTGTTTTTTATTCAGATTTGTTAGAGGCAATAGAATTGCTACTTCTTTTCTGTTACAGAAAGATCGTTGTATCCTGAAAGACTGATACCCACTATAATCCAAAAGCGTATTGATAGAGAGTGAATTGGTTTTAAGGAAATAGTGTTCAATACTAGTCTCGATTATCTACCAAATATTATCCAAATTGCAATCATCTTTTGTATACAATCGTCTCCCAATTAGTAAAGTATTTTAATTCAGTTTTCATTCATACATTGTTCTGTTTAGATAATTAGAATAATAACTTATACACACACTTATATACAATTCTGATTCCTTTCTAAAGTTAATTGTATACATATAAAATAACAATCAGACTTTTCTCTAAAATCATCAAATAATAATTCAACTTCAAGTAGACAACAATCGTTCTAATCTTGATTATTTTTATACAGTAGTAATTCTGTCTAATAAAACAACCAACCAACATAACATGCATTTATAATTTCAATAAGGTGAATGATTTATTTTCAATTTCACCTAGGGTTTCCTTACAAGTTTGTGCTTGAGTCATTCCTCTTCTTTTTTGGTATTTTGAGTCTCTTTCTCAATTTTCTCTCCGTTCTCGATGATAGGCTCCAATAAATCATCCACCCCTTCCTTTATTTTATCAACCTGTAATAGTAATTAAACTTGAGAAAAAAATCAGAAAAAAAAATGCCGACGTAGTTAATATTTTTTTTATCTTTAAAAAAAAGTTAATTTGATAATTAAACAAGAAAATTTTACGATACCTTTTATAGCGAAAAAGTTCTTAATTATTTCTAATTCTTTGAATAAAAAATTGGCTCATAGACGGGTCTACTACCATCCCTAAATACCAGCATTTTAAATTTAATTATATGCTTAACTTTGAATGTATACATACATATGACTTCGATCAGAGGAATAATTAGAAATTTCGATCTAATATATTAAGTTATTTGGATATATATAATTAAGAGGGAGTTTGGCAATATATATATATATAGAGAGGAAATGGGAAATACACCGGCGGTGAAGGGAGTTCCTTCACCGCCGCTTAGGTGGCCCAATAAATTATTACATGTGGCGCTACTAAAAATAACAAATAAAAGAACTCTCTTAAATACCCCTTGAGTGGCGCCACATGTAATAATTTTATTGGGCCACCTAAGCGGCGGTGAAGGAACTCCCTTCACCGCCGGTGTATTTCCCGTTTACTCATATATATATATATATGAGAAAAATGGAAATAAGTTGACAGTTTACACAAATTACCTTAATTACAGTTCATTTCCACTATATCCAATAAACTTTTTTTAAATAACTTCTTTTGGATTATGATCTCGACCTCCTACGGTTCATTTATACCTGATTTCTTCAGTTTTAATTTTGATTTGGTTCTTCATCAAGTGGACTAAATTTTAACGGTTTTAAATAAATAAACATTTTGTATCAACTTGATGAAAGTGTAAATGAACTCCAAAATTCTTGAAATTTAATCTTGTTAAAGTTAAATAGATAGATATTATAATTCTATAAAAAGTTTCAAGGAAAAATCATTAGATTACTGTATTTTTGCCGCTATCTCATATAATTTTTTCTGAGCTGCCGGTTCACCTACAGTAATTGAAGTGCAAGTTAAAAGTAGTTTAGCATCAATATGGAGGGGACCTTGGTGATGAATTCTTCTATTTTCTCTGCACCCTCTTCTACTTTTTCTGCGAATTGTTCAACCTCTAAGACTTCTTGCTTTAGTTTACTACCACTGGGGAGGGCATCCGCGATGTTAGTGGCTACTTTCTCTACCACCTCGGCCATCTTCTCCACTGTCTCCACCGCAGTCTCTGCAGCCTTCTCCACACCACCTAAAAAGAAATACAACATATATTTACGTAAACCTAAGTATGTCGAGATAAAAAAAAAATGAAATAAGAATTAATATATTAGAAAATATTTAAATTTTCATAATTTTTTTCATCACTCTGGTAAAGATCTCTCCAAATTGGCTATGCATACCCATCGATACTATTTTATCTTTTGAATACGAAAAAAACTATTTAAATTACTTCTAGGCAAAAATAAGAAAATAAAATAAAGTGAAACATTATGATTACTATTATATAAGAGAAAACAACGGAAAATTTACCGATCCCTTCACCGCCGCTTAGCTGGCCCAATAAAATTATTACATGTGATGTCACCCAAACTAACAAATAAAAGAATTTGCTTAACTGTCATTTGAGTTACGTCACGTGTAATAAATTTATTGGGCTTAAGCAGCGCTGAAGTAACTCCTTTCACCGCTAGTGAATTTCTCGTTTACTCATTATATAATTGGGTTATTTACAGATTTATCTCTTAAATCTTTATAAATTATAATTTAGTCCCCAAAATCTTCATATTTAGGATTTAGTCCCTCAAATACTCTAAGTTACTACAATTTAGTCACCCTCCCTAACTTTCGTTAGTCCAATTTATTTTTTGACCTGATTTTTCTATTTTACCCCTCCTTAATTTCTTCTTCTATCTTCCTCCTCTCTTCTCCTTCCCTCTTCCTCTTCTCTTCTCATTTTCTTCATTCTTCATCATCTCTTCTCCTTCTCTCTTCCTCCTCTCTTCTACTTTTCTTTATTGGGTTTATTGGCTTTCCCTCTTCTTCTTCTCTTCTATCTCTCTATTCTTATCTATTTTTCTTCATAGGCGTATTTAAGTCATTTCATTATTTTAAAAATGTAAAAATTAAATTCTACAATTTATTTGGACCGATAAACTAACGGAGGGACTAAATAGTAGTAATTTAGAAGATTTGGGGACTAAATCTAAATGTGAAGATTTGGGGGACTAAATCATAATTTATAAAGATGTAAAGGACAAACCTGTAAATACCCCTATATAATTCCAGTATTCTACTGTTATGTCCATTTCTCGAGTATTTATAACATTAATATTGATTTAAATGAGATAAACATGCCGATTTATTATTGCTTTTATGATAGTGATGCTAATATTGATTTAAATGAGATAAACATGCCGATTTATTATTGCTTTTATGATAGTGATGCTAATAATCTTAAAAAATTTTAATGTACTTTTTATTAGAGTACCCAAATTGCTACAGTAATGTTATTTTTTTTTTTTTAATATGGTTTTTAGAATATAGATAGCCAATAAATTTTATATTTGAATTTTAGTATCATTAATTGTATATTAGTTCCCAGTTTCATCTTATAATAGTCCTCTATTAAATATTTCAACTAGAAAATCAACTAACAGTAATTAAGAATTATTTTAATTAAGAATTAGTTTGGCCCCGTAATCTTAATATTTTAGATTTATAGTTGTAATTAAGTAAGATTCTCAGTTAACAAATAAAAGTAGAGACTATTAACAAATATCACAATAATAATAGGAAATAATATCAAAATAATGATTTATTAGATATGAAATTTGTTAGGAACGTATATCTTAAAAAAAATTCTTAAATAATAATATTAGACTTGGCACGATATTTCCTGATTTTACTTACGAAAATAAATTATGAGGAGAATGGATCAAGAATTAAAATATTGAGTAGTCAAAATGACAAGGACGAGCAAAAGTAGTCTTAAGAAAGGTAGCAGTTATCATGTTTGAACGTCAAACTTGACAAATCAAGAATAAGATGGAATGAAGAAAGTTGAGAAATAAGGACAAAAAAAATGAAAGAAGGACTATTTCAAGTATTGATAGCATTAATATTGATTTAAATTAGAAAAACATGCAAATTTATTATTGTTTTTATGATAGTGATGTTTATAATCTTAAATTTTTTAATATAGTTATTAGAGTACCAAAATTGCTTCAGTAATGTTATTTTGTAAAATGGTTTTTAGGATATAGGCTGCTAATAAATTTCATATTTGAATAGCAGTCAACGATGTGAGATTCACCTTATAATAGTCCTTCTGCTAAACATTTCATCTAGAATATCAACTAGCTGTAATTAAGAATTAACCTATAATCTTAATATTTTAAATTTCTAGTTGTAATTAAGTGAGACTATCGTTAACAAATAAAATTAGAGACTATAGACAAAATATCGTAATAATTTTTAGATATGAAATTTGTTATGGATCTACATTTAAAAAAAAAAAAATCTTAAATAGCAATATTAGACTTGGCATGATATTTTGCTGATTTTTCTTACTAAAAAAAATTCTTAGGAGAATAGGTTAAGAATTAAAACATCGACTAGCCAAAATGACAAGGACGGCAAGAGTAGTCTTACAAAAGGTAAGGTTAACATGTTTGAAAGTCAAACTTGGAACCAAAAAATGTAAAATGACAAAGCAAGAATAAGATGGAAGAAGAATGAAGAAAGAGAAGCAATAAGGGGAAAAAAAAAATGAAAGAAAGTAAGAAAGAAAGAGAGAAACTATTTAGGAAAGGGAAAAATAAAATTGTTTGGAAAAATAAAAAAGGGGTTAAAAGAAAGAAAGAATCCTATATATTGAGAGTATACACAAGTTATATGATTTAAATACCTTCTATCTTCAATATTTTCTTATAAAATGGAAGTGCCAAGACAATTATAGCACCCAATGCCCATTTTGCCCTGCAACAAAAACATAGAGTTTACCATATTAATATAAGAATAAAAAACTATATTTATTAAAGAGAAACAGTGTATCTAAGGTACCTAGTTGTTATAGAGGGGCTCTTAAATCAATAGTAATGCTATCAATACTTAAAAAACTAACAATATCATATCATTTTATATGTTGAGATTTAAGGACAACTCTGTATGTAATTTTTTATGAATTTTCTATGAAGACACATTAGATACATAATTCTCTTATTAAAAAAATTATTAAGTGCACGTTATTAAAATGATAGCGAAAGGGAAAAAAGAGAGAATTAAAAATCAATTTACCATATAGGGATATTAGGTATAGGCAAATTTGGACCTCCCGATGGTACTGGACCACCACCAAAATTAGTCACCCTACAAAATAAATATTGCTAAAAATTTAGGGAAAAAATAAATAATATGAAGAATTAGCAATATGCTTTTATATATATAGAGAGAGAATGGAAAATTTACTGACGGTGAAGGTAGTTCATTCATTAGCGCTTAGGTGGCCTAATGAAACAATTACGCATGACGCCACTCAAAGAGCTGTTAAGTGAGTTCTTTTATTTGTAATCTTGAGTGCCGTCACGTGTAATTATTTCATTGGACCAGTTAAGCGCTAGTGAAGAAACTCTTTTCACCGTCGATGAATTTCCTGTTTGTGAATATATATATGGGATTGCTGCATACTTGGGAACCCCTTTGCTTGGATTCCCTCCATCGGCACTGGACGGCTGCATCGCTCGTCGGATAGACGGACGATTGCTTGACGTTGATGAAGCTATTCGTATTTTTCGACGAGAAGTGAGGAGGCAAGAATGGGGAGAGCCATAGCAAGAAGAAGAAGAAGAAGGTTGTTGCTTGATGGCTGAATGGTTGGTGAATGCAAGAGAATGAGCCATAGGCATAAGTTGCTTGTTTTAAATGTTTGGTTGGAGTTATTTATATAGAAATATATTCTAATGTAAGAGACGTTGATGTTTAAGAAATAAGACAAAAACTTTGACATTACTACGATTTATTAGGTGTGACCGTATTCTTGATTGGTAGTTTTATGCAAGTGACTCAAAAAACAGACCACAAGATGGGACTTATCTTTGCCACCATGTCCAAAGACTGTCGGTCAGAGAAGGCAATAGTCGGAAAAGAACTCTGACGGAGCAAGTCTAAGAGGAGAAGGTGAGACTCCGACAGTCTTATTAGCCGAAAACCCACCACTCTCCGACCAAGTCCAATGCAGTTGGATTCCGCTGGAAGCGGTCGGACCTTTAGATTTAGCAGGGGAAGGGGAGGTGAGAATTGACCATGTGATTGAAAAGATAATTGTGTACCACGTGATTGTGTATGGGCGGCTGAAAGATGCTGAGTGAACAATGAGTGAATTGATGGAGGGAAATGGATAGAGAGAGAGAGAGGAGTTGCAGAGAGAGAGATAGAGAGAGAGAGAGAGAGTTGGAGAGAGAGAGATCGAAAGAGAGGGAGTGGCAAGGGGACAAGGAGGGAGAGTAGGAAGGAGGGAGAGAGAGAGGGGAGGGAAAGGGTGAAGGTGAGGGAGTGAGAGCGGGAGGGTGAGGTGAAGGGGTGTTGAATCTGACCGCATCCGACAGTGTTCCGATCATCTCCGGTGGCTGATCCTTCTATCTATACATCTTTGACTGGTTCTTATATGTCTCCGATCGTACTCCGACCAATTTCGATTGGAGTCGGTTGAATTGGTTGCTCATCTTTAGTCTAAATTAACCATAACTAATCCTCACGCACGTCGATGGTAAAAAGCATAAACTTTTATTTTATTATTAAAATTCCATAATATTTTTTAAATTTGTACCAATTTCAATATGGACAATAATAAAATTTTAAATTCTAATAATTAGTTATATCTGAAAGTAAGTTTTTTTTAAAAATGTGTGTTTCCTCAGAAACCAGTCACTAAAACTAGAACTGCACAGAAAATAGTAATGTGTCACTGATTTCCAAAAAACAAAAGACACCTTCAATCTTCATTCGGACACAAAGACGGGAGTTTCTAGATGGGCACAAGATTTTTCCTAGTGAGTCCACTTTTCCTAGTGCGCACATCTTATAATTTCAAAAACCCAGTTTTTTCTTAGTGAGCACACCTAAATACCGAAATTGCCCTCACATCTCCCCTTATTTCTCTCCCGTTCCCAAACCCAAACACCTAAATCCTCTTATTTCTCTCCCGTTCCCAAATCCAAACCCATTCCCAAATCGCGATCAACCATTCTCTCGTCGCTTCCCCTCTCTCTCGTCGACGCTCGTCGGATCGCAGCCTCGCTGGGTCTCGCTGACGCTCGCCGGGTCGCAGTCCGCCGGGTCTCGCCGACGCTCGCCTGGTCGCTGGGACGTCGCCGACACTCCCGCTCTCCCCCTGACACGCTCTCGCTACAGAACACAATCTCGACTCCAGGAGTGCAGGAGCATTGAGGAGTAAGGTATTTAGTATGATTTAAGACTGAGATTGAGTTGTTGTTGTTGGGGTATTTTTTTTTTTTGTTGTTTGTTAGTTTTTTTTTTTTTTTTTGTTGGATTATGATCTTAGACTGTTTTAGATTGAGAATGAGTTTTATTTTTTATTTTTTATAACTCTTTAGAGGCATATTATAATTGTAGTTATTTATTACTCATTGTTATAGTTGTGACATCTTATTTATATAGTTTAATTTATGCTCATTGGACGCAATTGTTTTTATTCAAGTATATATGGAGTTGCACATACATCATACTGAAGAGTTTCGTGATGGTTAGTTTCATGCTGAATAGTTTGTGTCAACACGAATGCTGTTGTGATCATTTTTCTATTATATTTTTGTGTTTTAAGTAAATGTTTGTTAATTTGAAAGTATATTATTATCAAAAAGTTTGAGTTATGCCGTTTTACTATTTGTTTAGAGCCTTTCGTTTTTGAGTTTCTATAATTTGTGTTTATCTTTTCCTTATCTCTTTTGAAGTTTTTTCCTGAATATTTGGTATTATTTGGTTTATAAGAAAAACTATTTATTTCATAGCATTGCCCTTTCTTCAAGTGTGTATTTTTTTTTTAAATCTTAGCCATTATTGAAGTTGGCATAAGTGTATGTATGGGCCAAAAGAGAGAGAACTGCCACCGTGTTAACATTTCTTCTAAATTATTATTTATGATATCAAAAAGTATTGATACCTAGACTCTGTATGTTAGTAAGTCAAATTGATATGCTTATATGTGCAGTACTAGTATCTATTTTTCTAAATTTGCTATATAGATGTGTCCGTATCATACCTGTATCCGTGCTTCAAGATATCAATCTACTCCATTTCGTTTGTCCGTATCATACCTTATCTGTGCTTGTATTAGAAAGTTATTTTTAGATTTTCGAATATAGAATAAATTGAAATATTGATCTTGTGTGTTTATGTTATGTTATTTAATAGATTTAGATAGGCAAATATAGTTAACATATGGTGATATGTGATGTTTGATAATTTAAAATTTTATTTTGTCAATAAAATCGTTGGTGATTTAGAGATGGATCCGGCGCAACCATCTCGGATTCGCCCAACAGCCTCGAATAGGAGGAAGAAAATAGGGATCCGTCCAGCCGTTGATCATAACATTCCTGAAATCCGTGACGAACCGGCTTCGCAGGTTGATGCTGCCCTAGAGATTCTTGCGTTACACATTCCCCGAGGTGTATCGCAAGAAAGTAGGGGCATCGATGAGTCAGATTCAGAAGAAGAGGAAGTTTCGTCAATATATGGAGGACCGAATGATTTATCTCTTTTGAAGAGTTTTAGAACACATGTTGCTTTCTTTATATCTTAGAATGAGGTCAGACATATTAACTTTGGCATTCAATTTTATCGTAGTTGTTGTTTATCTAAAATATTTTGCTTTATTAACATTTCAGGAACGAGAACTATTACGGTGCATAAATCACATGAAAAAAATAAACACATGGTCTCTAGAATCTGAAGAGCCAAACACTCGTTTTGTGCAGCACATCCGTAATTCCTCTTTATTTCCGTTCACATTATGTTCTTATCAGTACATTAGTAGCGTTGAACTAACTGCATTTGTCGAGCGTTGGCACCCAGAAACGAATACCTTTCACTTGTCTTTTGGAGAAATGACGATCTCTCTTGATGATGTAGCATGTCTCCTTGGTTTGCCAATAACAGGAAAGTCCGTTAGCCTTCCAGATAGAACAGATGGGCTCATTGCAGTTGAGCAACTAACTGAGTCATTGGGTGTCGGGTATAATGAAGCTTTTCAGGAGTTGAACACGAAAGGTGGAGCTTCGGTTCGCCTTGACTGGTTAAGGGAACGGTTTAGCGGTGTGACAGATACAGATTCAGATGAGAAAATATTATGTGTTGTTCGAGCATTCTTACTTTATCTTCTTGGGTGCACACTTTTCGGGGACAAGAGCGGCACAAGGGTCTCTGTTGACTATCTTGCACTTCTACATGATGTCGAGAACGTGCATACATATGCCTGGGGTGCTGGAGCTCTAGCGTATTTGTACAGACAGCTCGGTCTCTCCTCTCGAGCCAATGCGGCACAGATGTCCGGATATTTAACACTGCTGCAGGCGTGGATCTTCGCTCATTTTCCGTCTTTAATGCCAGTCTTAAATGGTGGATATAAACCTGACCAGTCACAAGCATGTCGGTGGTTGAGCAAACGTGACAATAAAGTGTCTTTAGAGCATGTCAGAGCTATTAGGGATAGGCTTGACACGCTGACGGTCAACGAGGTTAGCCAAAAATGTAAATTTATTTGGTTTTTTTCCCAATTTATCATAATTTCAAATTTTGATATTGTTTTTTTAATATCATAACATTGCAGGTGACATGGGACCCATATCGATCCTTTAGGGATACCCATCCATTTCAGGAAATATCCTTCTATATGGGTACATTGAAAATGAAGGATATTGTCGAGCCTTGTCACCCTGTACGGGTGTTACGGCAGTTTGGGCGTCGTTAGTATATTCCGCCTCCACCGTTCAGTCCTATTCGAGAAAAACGTGGACTTACAAGAAAAAACTACTCAGTGACATATGGACACGCTGAGGAAATGTGGTTGAGTTGGTTAGATCATGTCTTTGCACAGGAGCATCGAGGCGTAGAGGCAAGTACTCCTGGTGAGTGCACGCATGATTATATGGCCTGGTATGAAAAGGTATCTCGACGCTTTATTAATCCGTCCATCCATGCCTCAAATCGAGAGGGGGCGCAAGATGTCCCGCAGACATATACTGAAGATGTCCCGCAGACAAATAATGACGAGGTAATATTCGGTAATATTATTCTTTGTAAATTTAATCAACTTTAATCGAACTTATATATGTTTTTGTCATAATATATGCAGAGAATTCAAGAAACTATAGCTATTATTGATCCCTTCTTAGAGAAAGGCGAGACCAGAAGTAAGAAGAGTTTACTCTATAATGCCCTCGTAAAGATAAAATCAGTTCTAACTGGGTGCACATAAACTGATATTGACACAGTAGCACAGCCCGTTGCGCAATCCCTCACTGATCGTCCTACCTCTTCAAGACGCCATCAACCCGCAAGGAACCAACCCACTCGGAAATCTCGAAGAATCTAGAATTCTTTGTTATTTTTTCATATCTGTCACAAATTCTAGAAAACACTTGTTAGCATGGAACATATATTTATTTTAGTTTGTCTTTCTTTTTAAATGAAGTTGTACTCAACGAACATGTTATATATATCGAGTGGTGGCGTTGTTTTTAAATGAGGCTCAAACTCATTTTAAAAGTTGTTGTCTATGATTGTTCTAGAAGTCTATGATGCGAAGTTGTTATTTTGGAGGCTCTGCTTGTTCTAAATAATTAACACTTATAGTTCAAGAAAAAATGTTTGTGATGCACAGTGAAGCGATCTTTTGAAACGAAAGTGATGCACAGTTTGATTTCAAATTACTTACCTATTTCTGTGTTTGTAACATTTGATGTTGATTTATCTTTTTGTGCAATTAGTTTCAATATATGGTGTTTTGTTAAAATTTTGTGGTGTTTAGATTGAAAAAGAAACACAAAAAGAAAACTGTGTGCTTCCTAATTCCTATGGCTCAAATACTTAAATGATACATTATCAAAAATATCAAGCTATACACTGAGACAACATACTAGCAAGCATAATAGTGTTTTACTCTTAATGAATTATTTCTCTTAATACTTGAGCACCACAAGTTCGCTCTGAATTTGGTTGTTCTTTAGAAAATTTCTATTTTGTCAAATTGATAAGTAAACTTTACTGTTTTTGTGTGACTAACTGTTGTTCTTTAGAAACTCTTCATCTATTTAGAAAGTTTTTGTGTAATTTAGTTATTTCGTAACTTTTTTATGCTTGTTTTTGTTTTATTCCCCTTTCTTTTGTGGGCATATATACTTAAGCTTGTCAAAGAAATTCTACATTTGGTCATCTTTACTTTGTTTGGCATAGTTTTGATCCTTTTTTTTTTTATAAAGATTGTTTTCTCAATCTCACACTTGAATCATGCACGCACACATATCCTAACTCAAATCTGTATAATCCTAGGATATACAACATTTGATAACTAGGATTCTGTTTTGGTTTCTCAATCTCACACTTGAATCATGCACGCACACTTGAATCATTCAGTAGGTTTCTTAGCTTTGGATGGTTTTGTTTCAATTTTTGGTTTCGAAAGATCTATTGTGGATCCGAAGCATAAGATCTATTGTGGGATTCTACTTAACTCTCACTCTTCAGTGCTATTTATCCTATCCAATACTGTAATCACACGCCGTATCACTTAGTTTCTATAACCGTATCAGTCATCCGGGCTTACAGAACCGGATCAAATATAGAAGATCCTGGACTGTAAACCCGGACAGAGAAACCATGTCCAGCTTGGATAGGCCGGATGACGAGATTGTAATTTTGGCTCCTCCATCCGGGGTATACACCCCGGACAGAAACAAGTTGTCCGGGGTATCCAGCCCGGACAGGCATTCTCTGTCTGGGCTGTATAACCCGGACAGTGAGCTTCTGTCCGGGACTGTAAACCCGGACGAGACGGATAAAATTGAAAATGTTCATCCGGGCTATACAGTCCGGATGTTATTCTTCTGTCCGGCTTTACAGTACCGGATCTGTAATATTTTATCCGGTTCTGCAAACCCGGATGACTGATGTGGTTTTTTAGAAACTAAATTCTCTAATACTTATTGGATATCTAATGAAAAGACTAAATTTGCGTAACTTAATAGTTTTGGAGAACTAAAATCAAAATACGACGAATTTAGGAATTGATATCTAAATACAGAAGATTGAAGGGATCGATATGAAAAAGTCCCAAAACTATTTAATACCTTTTAAGTATATCGTGTATGTCGAACAACAACGGTTTATTATATCAACATCTTCGTATCAAAACATATCAACAACTTGGCAATATTGATTCGACATAAACACAAGTCATTCATAGCTTCAAATTTTAAGTTTGGCGCCGGATACAAGAGAATATGATTTCTTGCATTTCCCCAAGTGCAGGTTCTTGTGAATGCACACTTAATACTGAGATATGCCGACAGGTACAGTCTACTCACTAAAAAATATACAAGCGTGTTATTTTTGATTTTTGGCTGGATACCCCGGACGGGTGCACTAATTAGGTTTTCTATTTTTTAGGGTTAGACAATGAGAGAGGAGATTTAAGCTAAATTTAGACTTTAATTTCTATATAGAGTAGAGATTTTGAGAAATAAAATTTGAGAGAGATGCTCACAGGCCTAATATACAGATTATTTTGTTGATAATAAGATTTGAGAGAGATATATAAGCAGAATGTGGGCGATACTTTGTTGTTTGTCATTTTTATAAATACAAGAGGGACCTTGTTCTACTTATTTGATAAATTGGAATAACTAAGGATTTATTAACTTGGGCCGTTAAATTTGTTTTCTTGAAATCCTTATTCAACTTTATTCACTAAGCTATGTAGCTACCATGCAAACGATGGTTAGAGTGTCACACTATAGGAAATTCCCTATGAAGGTATCTTAGGTCCATTTTTCCACATATAAATACCCTAAATGATGGCTAGAGTGTCACACTAGCCAAGATATGTAGAGTGTCACTGGTCTGAGGCTTGAGGCCCTGGTAGCCTTGCCTCAAACATTTCCTCTCAAATCTTTTTTGAACTTAGCGAGCAAAAACTCTCAAATTTCCACCTCACCCCTATATGTTTTACCCTCATATATTGTTCTAGTAGTCTATGATGCCAAGTTGTTATTCGACATGGCGTATCAGTGAGTTTCTATAACCGTATCAGTCATCCGGGTTCACAGAACCGAATACCATATAGCCTATCCAGGACTGTAAACCCGGACAGAGACATAAGGTCCGGACTGGCTAGCCCGGATGGGGATTCCTCACTTTTGTATCAGTCATCCGGGCTATACAGCCCGGACAGTATGTCTCTGCCCGGGGTATACAGCCCGGACTGGATTTTTCTCTCTGGGCTGGGTACCCCGGACAGAGACGTATTGTCCGGGCTGTATTGCCCGGATGACTGATACAAAAGTCATGAATCCCCATCCGGGCTAGCCAGTCCGGACGTTATGTCTCTGTCCGGGTTTACAGTCCCTGATAGGCTATATGGTATCCGGTTCTGTGAACCCGGATGACTGATACGGTTATAGAAACTCACTGATATGCCGTGTCCAACTCGGCAGATAGTAAGTTTATTATCAATTCAGTATATCGTGCATGTCGAACAACAACGGTCTATTATATCAACATTTTCGTATCAAAAAATATCAACAACTTGGCATCAAATACGCCAGTCATTCATAACTTAAAAATTAAAGTTTGGCGCAGCATACAAGACAACATAGGATTTACAAATACATGACGTCTAACTTTGAATCCTAACTTTGGCACCACAATATACAAGACACAAGTTTGGAGTTTACATGGCACCGCGATATATATCAGACTGAACTTTTTTTCATTTCATATAAGTACAATTGTTAACTGCTTCGAACAAAAGATATGCACATAATGAGGTCATCCATAGAATCATTGATTATAATTCTATGATATCTTGTGTTGCTACAGTCGGTGGTACAAGTTGCTTGAATTGTTCAATTCGTTCCATATAAAAATCTTGCCATCCAGTCGCAACCGGGTCACGATGACGGTGCCAATTAAGCGCAATATTGGGAACTGGATGTCCTGCCTTTAGTTTAACCTGTATGATTAAAAGTTGCATTACGGATCTATAATAAAATTCAAATGTAAACTATATAGGATACGAAATTTACGAGGACAAAATGACATCCTCCAACGAAAGCCATAGTCACTTCCTTGATCTGGAGAATTGAGGCCGGAGGCGGTAATCTTAGCGGTAGGAAAGTTAGTCATTGGGCATTGGAAATGAAAAATAACACTAAATTAAATCTCGACGCTATCAAATGACCCATGTCGGGCAAAGTCATCCAGTGGTCAGAACTTGGAAATTCTCTAAAATAGTTTATTAACTTGCGGAGCTCAACAAAACGATCAACACTTCCAAACAGACTAATGTAGCTCATGTTCGTCTAGCTCGGTTAGCAAGTCTCTGCGAATTTGACTCCATTGATCCTCCCCGAAGCTAAGGCTATCTGCGATGACTCTAAACCCGCAATTTCCGTCCGACTTAACTTCACCAACATTAGTGATATAGGGAAGAAAGAAATTAGGTAGTGAATCTTGATAACGAAATTTGGGTATGCTTGAATGGAATATGGGCTCGGGCTCCAAAATGAGAGGAAGTTCGGATACCGGAGCTTCCGCTGATATTCGTTCACCCAGAGTGGATTCCTGCATACACAAAATTTAAAAGTTAAAAAAATATGAAATCCGTAGAGATATAATACTGCACATAAATGGTTTACGTTCTGTATAGGCTTCCGCTTTGGCATTAGCTTCGGCAGCCAACATTTTCTTTGAACAACCACTGCTTTCATCAATGGAGAACGACTGTCAGTTTCAGAAGCAATTAACTCAAAAGCACAAGGATTCCGTTTTGTAGAGTAGTCGCGTTTCCTTTTCCGGCGCGCAACGTGTGGTGTCACCTTCGGAACAGGATCAGCAAGTGAAGAACTTGCTGGATTTGAAATTTCATTCAACTTCTTTAACCTTCAAGCTTGTTCCTCGTGATCACATTTAAGCAAGTTAAAAATAAATACCTCCACATCTTTTTGGTAATTTAAACAATCAACAGCCGATGCTTTGACTGGGAGCATGTCAAGTTTTCGCCAATGGAGGTCAATGCAATCCAATGGGATTGTTTGATTATCTCTCTGGTACAATGCAATTTCATAGGCACATGGCAAGTTATGTGTTTGCCTAATTATGCAACCACATTCAACTGCATCCACTCCGATACTAGCGCTCTTCATAATTGATTCAAAATCAGATTTAATGCATGTATAGATATTACACCCAGGAGTTCTCTAAATTCTGACAACATGAAATTTCGATTAAATATTGTAAGGCTTTTTTCAAAAGATGTCTTAATCTCAGTATGTTGCAATTCAAGTAAAGAGTGAATGTTGCTCCAGCAGTTTTCGAAGTTGCCTTGACTCGTTCGAAGTTGCCGCTTCAATTTTGCATGAACACTCTCCGCTCGATTAGTTGTTACATTATCCCTGTGGAGACATGTATTTGTCCAGTAAGCAACAAATTTATCTTTATATGGATCCAACCAAGTCTTCGTTACATATTCAACTGCATCTGGATATACTCGGAATTCATTCATGAGTAAAGTCCGAGTTGAATCGTACTCCTCAATAGTTTCAGATAATATTACCAACTTTCAAATTGAGAAAAATTTCTCCCATTCAGTTTTCTGTTCCAAATATTTTTTGCAATGAGCCAACACATTACGGTTGATATGCCATCTACATAGTAAATGTCGACTTGTAGGAAATATGGATTGAAAAGTATTTACTAGTGCTAAATCTCTATCCGTTACTATCACACATGGATAAATTTCATTAATAAATAGTCCACGTAACTTATCAAGTGCCCATGCATAGTTTGTTTCCCGTTCTCTTTCAATGAAGATTTTAGAGACTAATTCTAATTTTTAAGGATTTAAGGGATAGATATGTAAAAACCCCTTAAAAATATTATATACACCTTCATTTTTTATTTTCGCGCATCTACAGGTGCCAAAAAAATTATATTCTTATTCCATAATTGATAAACAAGCTTCCATTTTCTATATCAAGTCAAGGTCAAGGCAAGCTCTAAAACATTGTTATTGAATTTTCTACCTTTTTAAAAAATAAAAAAATATTGTTATGAAATTTTCTACTTTTTTAAAAATAGAAAAATATACGTGGGTTATCCTTATTTTCCCCTTCTAAAAAAAGAATTAACTACTTATTAAAACTCCTAGTCTTATCTAATTTATATGTTTATCTTTAATTATTTCCTATCATTAAAAGGTTGAGTCATTGAAATATAACTTTTTTAGTCAAAATAACAATCAGTAAAACCCACATGTTTTATTAATGTGAGTTTTGTTGCTATTGCTAATGGAGCCCATTGCCGCAGCGGATTTCGGTCTACCGAAACGGGTCCAAAACCGGCCCAAACCCGTTATGATATAATATATATATATGGGGTGTGGTGCTAGGGTTTTGGGTGAGCCGAGAAAAGGAGGCCGGAAAGAAAAAAGGGTGGCAGCTGAAATAATTGGCTGAAATTATTTTTGGCCAAATCCAAACAAATTGTTGTGTTGCTCCTGATTTCGGCCAAAGGAGATTTCGGCAGGAGGGCAGGAGGGCTCTTGATTTCAGCCGAAGGTGATTTCGGCAGAGGGCTTTGGCGCAAGGCTGCTGCTGTGCCTCTTTTCTGTTTTGTGGTTTTTTCTGTGGCTGAAGAACAAGGATTTTTCTTCGGCGGTCGAAATAAAGAGGTAAATCACTGCAACAAGAGATTAGAGTTTGATCTCAAAATCTTGTGTGATTTTTTTGTGATTTCTCTTGTGGTTGAGAACTAGAAAGTTGTAATCCTCTTTTGATATAGTGAAAGTTTTTTGATCGTGTCCCCGTGGATGTAGGCATATTGCCGAACCACGTTAAATCTACGTGTTCTCTGTCTCTGCTATTTTTCTCTTTGGTTAACTATTTGATTCCGCTGGTTGTTGCATTAGTATTATTCCGCTCTCTTTTGCTAACAATTGATATCAGAGCCTTGGTTCGGGTCAGATTTCACTCAGATCGGTGTTGATTTGAGTGGGAGTTATGGCGGAAAATAGGAAGGGAAAGATTGAAAAATTTGATGGGACAAATTTTCAATCGTGAAAATTGCAGATGGAAAATTATTTATATCTCCTTCTGACGCATCTTTCCTCTTTCCGAATTGGACCTTCATTAAAGAATTTACATCAACCACTGTTTGGAGAAAAGAAAGAAAAGATGACAGATGAGGAGTGGGAATTATTGGACAGGAGAGCTTTGGCGCAGATTCGATTGTGCCTGACAAAGCGGTTGTGTTCAATGTCTCCAAGGAGAAGAACACTTCAGGTTTGATGTCAGCGTTGGCTAAATTTTATGAGAAGCCGTCTGCTTCAAATAGACTGTTTCTAATGAAAAAATTGTTCAACTTGAGAATGTCTTCTGATAGTTCAGTTGTTAATCATTTGAACGAATTTAACACATTATGGGCATAACTTGAATCCTTAGATTTTGTCTTTACTGATGACATTAAAGCTTTGATGTTTATGTGTTCGTTACCAGATAGTTGGAGTAATGTTGTTATGGCCATCAGCAATACTTCCAATAATACTCTTAAATTTGATGATATTATGAGTACAATCATGAATGATGAATTGATGAAAAAGAGTATGGGTGAGAGTACAGTTTCTACAAGTACTGCTCTGTCGGTTGATAATGACAGAAGAAAAGAAAGGGGTAGAAGTTCAAGCAGAGAGTCGAAGCAAAGAGGGAGATCAAAATCTAAGGGGAAGTTCAAGAAAAATTTAGTGTGTTGGAAATGTAAGAAAGAGGGTCATATGAAGAAGGATTGTCCAAATAAAGATAAGGAAAGAGCGAATGTGGTGAATCCAAGTGAGAAGTATGATGACTTGTGCTTGTCTGCTCATATAGAATCGAGGTCAGATCTGTGGTTTGTGGATTCAGGGATTTCGTTCCATTGCACTGCTCGCAGAGAATGGTTTGAGAAGTATGTCTAATGTGATTTTGGACATGTGACTGTTGGTAATGGGTAGGAATGCAAGATTATCGGTAAGGAAACAATTCAGCTAAAATTGCACAATGGTGGAAAGTTGCTTTTACAAGAGGTCAGGCACATACCAGATTTGAAGAAGAATTTGATATCTGTTGTCGGCGAAAAATTATGGAAAAGCAAAGCAGATCCACGAATTCAGAGACAGAATCCCACAACTCATTGGATCCGCGAATCTAAGAAACTGAGGTCCGCGAATCTAAGAAACTGAGGTCCGCGAATCTGAGATACTGAGGTCCGCGATCCAGACGACAGAATGGATTCGCGAATCTAAAGCTGAGATTCGCGACACTACTTATAACTTTCGGGTAGGGGTTTAATACAAAGTCACCCGATCCGAATAGAAGAATTGTCACCTCGGATCGTGGGATTAACTGCCAAATGAATGCAGCGGCGTCACTTCGGTCGTGGGAGCAACTGCCTAACGAATATGGCGGCACTTCTCGAGTAGTGGGAGCTAACGGACGAGCAAATATGGCGGGACGTTACTCCAAATCCCCTATAAATGGCAGGGAGCGAAAGAGATACAGAGAGGGAGACAGAGATATAGAAAGAGAGAGAGACAGAGACCGAGACGTCTTCTCCCAGAAATTACCCCTTGTGATCAAGAGTAAAGACCTTTTCCTTTATTTTCCTTTAGCCAACTGAGAGAAATTGTACGAAGTGTCAACGGAGAGCAGGATCATCCTCCATAACTACCTAGAAACCCAGCTTTAAACAAAGAGGAAGTCCATCTTCCTCATCTTTTGTAAACGGGAAACCGTTAGATTGTAATCCTTTATTGAAAGATTGTCAGTAAAGAGAAATTCAATTTTCATGACGAATAGAAAATTGGCGACTCCGCTGGGGACCACCATCACCTCCGGTGACTTGGTGGTGGCTCAATCCGATAACATTCCAGTTGGCAGTATAGTCGACTCGCTCACCATTTCTGTCGACCAGCAAAGGTATGAAGAATTTCTTTCTTCAGGCTCCAAGAGCCTAACTTCCCTAAGGGGATACCATAAAATCTCCAAGGGGTCAATCCTCAAGGAGACGGCAATAGCCCCATTAAGAAAGTCAACGGATCAAGTTAGTCCAAAATCCTCTTCCCTAACGTCGAGCTCTCTGCCAGTTTCGGCAAAGACTCTTGATCTCTCAAGCAAAGTGGACCAAAGTCCCCACTTCAACAAGGGCTCCATCCGTTCCGCAAAGCTGTCATGCGGAGAAAGAGGTTCCTCTCACTCGTACAATAAGGAGAAACCTGAGGAGAAGCAAAACTCGTGCCCTTCACGGGAATGCGCAACAAAAGAAAACTGCCAACTCGTCTCGGCAGAAACCTACAATCCGAATATGGAAGCCTAAGGGCGAGGTTGGTCAAGATGCAGAAAGATTCATTCACGTTTCCCACAGGAAGCGGAGTGAACCCGTCAAAGTGGTCTGTGATCGATGCGGAGCATACATTCGCGTCCCAAGGGGAAAATTGGAAGAAAATCGCGAACCTCAAATTCGCAAGAGGTGCATGCCTATCCGCGAGGCTGAAACTCCGTCATCCCTGAAGTTATCTCTCACAAATGAGCCCATCACAAGGGACTCCAGTGCAAGAGATCTTAGGAAACTTCTGAACAGAAAAAGAAAAGAATCCTATGTATCTCAATGCCGCTGTGAACGACTAATCAATCCAGTACTGTCTCACTGTCATTGTTCAACTCATGCCCGATCCTCGGTGTTTTGTCGTTTGTCACCTCTGTCAACTCATCAAAAAGGAGGCGACGAGGACTCGAGTTTCCTGAGCCGAAATATCCCGCGATGACCTCCAACATGATAAGCGTTGGAGAAAAGAAGAAGAAAAAGAAAGCAAAGAAAATCTCCAAAGAAGAAGCCTCTGACCCAGAGCCCTCTTCGAGTTCGAAAGATCCATCCAACGAAGAACGAGGAGTTTTTCGGCACACTTGACTCAAAAGTGGGGTGGCGATCCCTATGAATTATAGACAGATGGCAGGGATCTTATCTGATGAAAAAGATGTAGCCAAGTCTGCTATGGCTGAATCACGGACGTCTGATTCATTCTTAGAAGACTCCGCCTCTGTATATATTACGCAGAACAATGTCCCAGAAGAGTTCATGTGGAGAATGAAGGAGCAAGATAGGCATATCCAGCAACAGCAGAACGCCATCAGCGAGCTTAAAGATATGCTACACGTCCTGATGGAGTTAGAAAGAGCTAAACTGAAGAAGACCGAAGAAGAAGATCATGGTCCTCATAACAACCGAGAAGAGGAATAACATCATAAAGATGATGACAACCGCTCCATGCATCAGGAGGCAAACACAAATGCTGTCTGGATGGAAAGCTTCCAGAATCAACTGAACGCCCTCATGCATAAGGGTGACCTACAAGAACTGGGGGTGGTAAGGCCATATCCCATGGAGTGGGAAACGGTGTCGTTCCCAGAAAGCTACAAACCATTGAAACTCAAATCTTTCGATGGTAGAGGATCGCCAAACCAACACCTCTACTATTTTAAGTCGCAGATAGGCATTTATCCAGAAACGACCCTATTATTACAAGAGTATTTGTTAGTACCTTAACCGGGCTAGCTTTTGAATGGTTCCGGAGATTAGAACCGGGAACCATCAATTCCTGAAGCGATATGGAGAAAGCCTTTCTCACTCGATTCTATGAAGACGATATGGAGGTATCAATGCCGGCGCTCCTAGCCGCTAAACAAAAGAAAGGAGAGTCAGCTCGGGACTTCATCAAAAGGTTCCGGAATGATTCTCTCAGATGTCCGCATGGGATGCCAGAAAAGACTCTGGTAGAAACCTGTCGACATAATTTATCGACCAAAGTTCTAGCCAGAATGGGAGCAGTGAAGTCCTCAACTCAGAAGGATCTCACCCTACAAGCTGAAGAAGCTGAAGAAATCGCACAAAGGCTTGAAGAAGAAGGAGGCGAGGAGAAACCGAAGTGCGGTGGTGACAACAGCTATAAGTCCCGACCCCGAGGGTATAAGGGAAAGGAAACAATGGTCACTAATGCGCCACAACCCACGAAGACTCCCTCGAAACTTCATCCTCAGGCGTGAGTGTTGCAAAAGCAATACTCCTTTAAGAATGAGCACACGAAGACTATCTTCAACCTCCTCATGACTAAGAAGATACTGAAATTGCCAGAGTCTAAACGTCCAGAGGAAGCTGGGAAAGTTAATGATCCTAACTACTGTGCCTACCATAGGATCATTAACCACCCCACCCAAAACTGCTACATCCTTAAATACAAAATTCAAGCCTTAATGGAGGGTAATGTCATCAAGCTTCAAGAGCATCAGAAGAAGGTGACTGCGAACATGGTGACTGTCAAGTTCGGCAAAGCGCCCGACTGGATAGAGTCAACAGTTCAAGACGGGGTGCAGCCCATCCATAAAGGCACGATGCAAGTCGTAAATCTTGACCCACACCAACAGCAAAAGAAAGGACTATTTCTCTTTGAAACTGATAGGGGGGAGATACTATGGGTACATCCTGATCTCCTAAACGATAAACAATGGAGTTCCAATTTATCTGGGAAGAAGCGAACAGAGAGGGTCTTCACCTCTAATGTCGTTTCCGTAATTCCCGAAGACAAGGAGATCACCCCTGCTCTGACCGATTCGGAAAAAGAAATCGGAAATTTCTTGGTCGCCGATGCGGACCCTCCCTCTGCGGGAACCCGTTCGGGAAAAGATTAATTAAAGAATTACGGCCAAACAACAAATGCTCAACCATCTCCAGAGAAAGTCAAGCAAAAGGAGCTGAAGTTTGACAGAGCTCTAAGGAGGAAGGGAAAAGAACTTGTGGAAGACTCGCAAAAGTCATTCCAGTTCGACATCCTAACACAGTTAGCCAATATCCCTGCGAGGATAATCTTGTACGAGCTCCTGAAACTCTCCAAATCTACTAGGGAAGCTTTAAGAGAGGCTCTGCAAGATTCGGAAGTGTTCTTGGTGCAAATACCAGAGACGATCGAAGAAGGAGAGTCTCTTTGCGCGACATGTCACCAGATCTCTGGTAAAAACATCTCTTGCGTCACCTTCTCTCCAGAAGATATGTAAGTTAGAAGTAATAAGCATCATCGCCCTTTGTATTATAAAGGATATATAGGATCTACGGAGGTTGATCGTATTCAAGTTGATCCAGGCTCGGCTTTGAGCATCATGCCGCGTAGGATGCTGCGATATTTTGGAGTGCCGATGAACAGATTGGCCGCAACCAACACTACCATCTTTGGGTTCAATGCTAACGGTAGTAAACTCCTGGGTAAAATAAACCTCAAGTGTCAAATCGGCGACCTGAAAGCGAAAGTCACGTGTTACGTGATAGACGCAGACACGTCATACAATCTGTTGTTGGGGAGACCCTGGGTCCATAGCAATCTGATCGTACCCTCCACATTACACCAATGCATGAAGTACGTCGACGAAGACGCGTACGTGAAGACACTCATTGCGGAGAAACAACCCTTCAAAGGAGTCGAAAACTACTTTACTGACGCGTTGCTGTATCAAGATGTGTTTGGCATCGCAGAGCGGCCCGTTCAAGATGACTCTGATAGTGGCGAAGAGGCTGATACAGAATCAGGATCCGAAGATTCGTAATCCGAGGATATAATCTGGGATGGTGAGTCCATTGTGATAAGTCTCGAAGGCCTTGATGTAAATAACACCGTTCACTCTGATGGTGAATGGGTGATAAATAAAAATCTGAAATTTGCTTATTCTTCCGGTGTTGATTCTGAGCCCTCAAGCACTAGCACAGATGCATTTAGCAACTGTGTAAATAAGATATATTCTCTGGCTGCCTTCCAATCACCTATCCGATCATCCTTATGTGAATTAAGTGATGACGTCGAAAGGGCTGACCAAGCTATTTTTGAGATCCCTCCCAAAAGCGGAACCCATAAGGCCAAAGTATTTGGAAGAGTAAGTCAGAGGAACAAAGAGAAATGTTCAGATTCTGAGGAAGAACAGGGAAAATCCGAGTTCTTCCATTACGATAAAAATTTCCGTGAAATAATGAAGAAAATGGGATACAATCTGGCCGAAAGCAGGGGTTTGAATTTCGGAAAAGGAAGGAAGACAATCATTCAGCCTTTTGTCCCTTAAGGAAAGATGCCAGACTATTACCAGAAAACCGGCAGGGGGTTGGGATGTGTCACCACTTACGAGGTCTCCTCAAGCGACAAGGCGGAGGAAAGACACAACGATCATTCGTCAGAATCATCATGCTGGGATTCAGATGTCAGCACAGGTGTGATTTTCCACGAGGTCTCCACAAACATGGCTTCCGCGACCCAAGAAGACGAAGATTTGGAAGAAACCTCACCAGCAAAAGATGACCCTTGAAACAAGCATCTTAATAGGGAGTGGGAGATTCAGTTTGAACAACGGGAGCCCCCAACTGAAGATAAAGTGATCCTAATCAATATGGGAGATGAAAAGAATCATAAACCCATATTTATAAGTGAGAAGCTATCCTCAGAAGAAAGGAAGGAATTGATATCCCTCGTCCGCGAATACATCGATATTTTCGCCTGGAGTTATGAGGAAATGCCAGGGTTGGATCCAAGTGTGGCGGTTCACAAATTGAAGATCCGACCAGGAGCTAAGCCAATAAAGCAGCAACAACGAAGATTCCGCCCAGAGATCATGGAAGCTATAGAAGCCGAAATCAAAAAGTTGATCGCGTCAGGCTTTATTCGCGAGGAACAGCACCCTGATTGGGTGGCAAATATAGTTCCCGTGACTAAGAAAAATGGAAAAATCCGAGTCTGTATAGACTTTAGGGATCTGAATGAGGCTTGCCCCAAAGAGGAATTCACATTACCCATCACTGATATTATGATAGATAATACTTGTGGGTATGAGCGCATGACGTTCATGGATGGATTCTCGGGATATAATCAAATAAAGATGTACCCCGATAATGAGAAGCATACGTCTTTCAGGACACCACTCGGAGTATACTGCTATACCATCATGCCCTTTGGCCTAAAGAACGCAGGCACTACGTATCAACGCGCCATGCATGCAATCTTCCACGAGCACCTCCGGAAAACAGTGGAGTGCTACGTAGATGACCTAGCAATTAAAAGCATAAACAAAGAAGATCACTTGAAAGATTTGAAGACGGTGTTCGACCTCATGAGGAAGCACCAGCTCAAGATGAATCCAGTTAAGTCTTTCCTGGGGGTCTCTAGTCGCAGATTCCTCGGCTTTGTCGTAACTTCGAAAGGAATACATCTTGATCCAGACAAAGTCAAAGCTATCCAAGACATGCCACCTCCCCATAACCTCAAAGAGTTAAGAGGGTTACAAGGTAAGCTAGCGTACACTCGCAGATTTATATCAAATTTATCTGGTAAATGTCAACCTTTCACCAGACTGATGAGGAAAGGAGTGTCGTTCATCTGGGATGACGCATGCCAGAAGGCTTTTGAAGAGATCAAACGATATCTCACGAAACCACCAGTGCTCGTGTCCCCAATTTCGGGAAGGCCCTTCCAGTTATATATAAGGGCTATAGACCATTCACTGGGCGCTTTGTTAGCGCAGAAGAATGAGTCAGGCCACGAGCAAGCCATCTACTACCTCAGCAGAATGATGATTGGGGCAGAACACCGGTATAATCCCGTGGAAAAAGAATGTCTAGCGTTGGTATTCGCAATACAGAAAATGCGACACTACTTAGTCGGACAAACTATCCACGTTGTATCGAGAGTTAACCCTCTAAGAATATTAATGACTAAACCCAGGTCATTAAACTCAAAACTGTCCAATTGGGCTATTTTGCTATCACAATATGATATCCACTTCGTCCCACAGAAATCTATCAAAGGACAGGCCGTGGCCGACTTCTTAGCCGAACATCCAGTCCTGACATCCACAAGGTTATATGAACAAATCCCAGGAGACTTGGAGGAACGAGATTTAATTCCAGAAAGGGATGGTTCGAGAAGGTCTTCCGAATCGAATACAGTTTCGGAAGATGTATGGCAACTTTTCTTTGATGGTGCCTCCCGAATGGGATCCAAAGGAAAGACGACAGCAGGAGTGGGAGTTGTTTTCGTCTCTCCTCGCAACCACATCATTCCTCAAGCTTATTCATTGACAAGCTCGTGCTCCAACAACGTCGCGGAATACAACGCCCTCCTAATCGGCTTAAGAATAGCCCAACAACTGGGGGTCAAATATTTGGAGGCGTATGGGAACTCTCAACTCGTTGAAAACCAAATAAAAGGAGAGTACGAAGTCAAAATGAAGACCTCCTGCCGTATTATCATGAGGTGATCAAGGTCGCTAACGGTTTCACTGGCTTCTATATCAGCCACATAAAGCGCCACCTCAACAGTTATGCGGATTCGCTAGCTTCCTTGGCCGCTACATTAGCCTTGCCCAAGCATGCTTAAAGGCAAATTATGGTAAGCAGTAAAGAGTTATTCTGCTCAAAGGGTGAGCTCAAAGAGGAAGGGAAGAAGCCACAAGAAAATGAAGCTGACGCCTGTGCATCTAACCTAGAACCAAGAGATTGGCGTTTTCCTTATATAGACTATGTCCTTTACGGGATATTACCCGAAAATTCAAAAGAAGCCAAAGCCATTCAGAAAAGGGCCATCCGGTTTTACTACAACGCAGAACTCCAGACGTTGTACAGAAAATCCTACGACGGAGTTTTACTTCGCTGCCTTTCCAACCGCGAAGCTCAAAAGGTACTCGAAGAAGCTCACGCTGGCATCTGCGGAGCACATCAGTTAGGGCCAAAAATCTGGAATAGAATCTAAAGAATGTGTTATTATTGGCCTAAGATGATGATAGAAGCAGTCAACTATGCCAAGAAGTGTAGGGCCTGCCAAATACATGCAGACTTTATACATCAAGCTCCAGAATATCTTCACCCGACGGCTATGTCATGGCCGTTGGAGCAATGGGGCATGGATATCGTAGGGCCAATTTCTCTGCTATCAATGAGAGGACATCGGTTCATTTTGGCCATAACTGATTACTTTTCAAAATGGACTGAGACCATCTCCCTGACCGAAGTAAAATCGTCAGATGTTATCAAGTTCATAAAGCACCATGTGCTTTATCGCTTCGGGGTACCTAGAAGAATAATTCATGATAACGGACCTCAGTTCGTGAGCCAAGTGTACTCTAGATTCTGCAACAAGTATAGGATCGAAGATGTGGCTTCATCGCCATACTACCTTGCAGCCAATGGTCTAGCAGAAACCTTTAATAAGACCATTATAAAACTTCTTAAGAAGTTTGTGTCATCCAATCAACGGGATTGGGACGAAAAGCTCGGAGAGTGCCTGTGGGCATACCGAACCACAGTCCGAACTCCCACCAATGCCGCTCCGTTCTCCTTGGTATATGGGTCAGAAGCGGTCTTGCCTTTGGAGATGCAAATCCCTTCGTTATGAGTCGCATTAACAACAAGGATGACAGGAGAAGAAAAGCATCAGTAAAGGCTCCAGGAGTTAGAAGCCTTGGATGATAAACGCTTAGAAGCTCAACATAGTATCGAGCTATACCAGGCGCGGATCTCCAGAACCTTTAACAAAAAGGCTAAACAAAGGACTTTTAAGAAAGGTGATCTGGTCATGTCAGTTAGAAGACCAATCATAACAAGCCAGAAGCCTAGGAGAAAGTTCTAGCCAAAGTGGGAGGGACCCTTCGTCATTGATACGGTCTACTCCAACGGGGCGTATCAGTTGACAAAGCCTAATGGTGACAAAGTCCTAATGCCAATCAACGGTAAATTCTTGAAGAAATATTATCCTTAGCAAAATTGCAGAACACCAGCTATAATTCTACCTGGGCAGTTCTATACTAGCCATGAGCAAATAGTTTCTCTGTAATCAGAACTTCGTCAATGAAAGTTCCTAGATCCGGACTAAAAAGCCTTTAGTTCGCGAACCAGATTTTCTTTCTATCAAATTTGCCAAGTTAAAAATTACCTCTGGTGAGCCAGATTTTCCTTCTATCCAAATTTGCCAAGTTAAAAATTACCTCTGGCGAACCGGATTTTCTTTCTATCCAAATTTGCCAAGTTAAAAATTACATCTTGAGAACCAGATTTTCTTTTTATCCAAATTTGCCAAGTTAAAAGTACTTCTGGCAAACCAGATTTTCCTGTCCATCAAATTTGCCAAGTCAATAACACATTTGGTGAATCAACAAGGAAGTTCATTCATTCATAGTAGTTTTGGGTACTTGGAAAATTCTGGTCCATTTCGAAATTATCAAGTTAACAGTTACCTCTGGTAATCAACATCAGAATCATCTTTCAGATACTCTCAGTTACGTAAAAAGAAAAGAACTTCTTTATTCATCATCAGAACAAAATTACAGAGAATTCTCTAAGTGCTATACAGCCAATAAGAAGAAATACAAAAAAAGAGGGGGAAGCTTACTTCTGTAACCGTCTCTTTCGGCATGGTTCAGATCCAGAAAGTTTGCTCCTGCAGGCCCTTCTTCGGGAATGATAGATTTGCTTCTGTAACCGCCTCTTTCGGTATGGTTCAGATCAAAAAGTTTGCTCTCTGACCTCCACTTCCAATTTGCTCTTGTAGCCTCCTCTTTTAGGATGGCTTAAAAAGCATAATCTTGTTTCTTCTTTCCGACCACAGTCAGGGACCTCCTGGTTGGCTCTCCCAGGGATGATGCCAGTGAATTGATTAGTTCAAAACTGGGCATACCGAGTGCGAACCCTAGCTATATAGCTGACGGGTTGCGCAAATTCAAGGTCCTGGTCATTAGTACCCCAACCTTGTGGGATAGTAGGAAAGAAGAACAACAATGCCCCAGACCCGAAATCTTTTCTCTCATGTAAGATACATGAGACCTTCCAAGCCCCTTGAGGCATTGGAAGCAATTACGAGCCCATCAGGTCTGGGCCATTGTTAAGTAGAATGACTACGATTATCTCCTGCCAAAACAAATTCTTGTTAAAAGGAAAGAAAAAGAAGAGGAAGGTATAAATCAGAAGAAGAGGCATACCTTAATTAAGGAAAATGACTACGGTCAGAAAAACCTTGTCGGTGAGACACCTCGCTGGATCGATGCAGTCTGGAGGCCTTATGACATGCCAACTCTTATCCATCACTTCGGTTGAAGAAGAAGAAGACATAGTTGCGCTGGTGGGTCGACTACAAAAGAGAGAAAGAGAAGAGTCGAGAAGAAATTTTCTCACGGCTGAATGATCCTTCATCGAAAAAAGCATGTGCCTTATATAGGCAAGCTGCTAACTGTAATCTTCAGTTTTGAAAAGATAAGACCGAGATCGTCGGTCAAGATCTTCAGTTCGGATCTCAACAGAATTTATTGTTATTGCATGGGACGTTTAGATATTGCAACCCAGAGATCTCGTCATTAGTAGAGGCATGCAACGCTTGGAATTCCACGACCAAACGGCTATATCCCACGGCTCGCAGAAGTCTCTACAAATTCTAAAGAAAAAAAATCTACGGTCCATTCCGCAAACGTCTAGACGAAGCATCGCGGACCAGAATTCCGAAACCAGGGTCGCGGGTCAGATATGGATAAGTGTAAATCTGCGAACTCCTAAAATTCACGTGATTTAAGAAAGTCGCGTAACAGATATACAGACACCAGAGTCTTACGATGGTTCACAAACTTCAGACAAAAGATGGCAAGTTCGTTACAAATCTTTAAAGAACAATTGCAAAATCACGCCTCGGAAGACCAAAATGAAGTTCTCCATAAACGACAAGGAAACTATTACAACAAAAAGAATAGAAAGAGGAACCTAAAGCAGTGTACACAAAAGTTCTACAACTCAATGGTTCAAGAGAACTTTTATTTTCTCCTCTACATCATCAATGTCTTTCTGAAGGACCTCATAAGCTTGAACAGTAGCTTGGCGACGCAGTTCTTCGTCACTGACGATAATGTTCTACGCTGCAGCAGCCTCCAGCGAATCCAATTCAGATTGCACCGCCTGGAGATCCCTGGATATATTGTCCCACTGACGCGACAAATCGGCCAGATTCCTCACTGACTCCTCACGCTCCTTGGTAATCTTGGCTAGGAAAGTTTGGGCTTTGGCAATGGCTTGATCATGGCCCTTAACAACTGAAGCTGCGGCTTCCACTTGAAAAACCAAAGACTCACAGTCTGATTAATCCTTTTCTAAAGAGGCCTTGCAAACATCTACCCTCTCTCGAGTCTCCTTCTAGAACTTAAGTTGTTCCTCTCTCAGCTTCTGAAAGATGATTTCCACTGTCTCAGACTTATCAGCACTTCTGGCTTTCGACAGAGATTCAGCGTGCCTTTGAAGCTGAGCTATCATAAGCCAAAAAGGAGCAGCTCTATCCTCTCCACCAATGCTAACAATACCAGTTAGATAAATGTTGAGAACGTTGATGATCGAAGCGAAAGGAACCCCCTTTAGCACTTTATCGATACAGCGATCCAGAAACTGAAGAAAAGCCTCCACCGTGTCCTTCAGCAAATCACTCTCAAGCATATCAACCTCTGTATGAGAAGGAGTAATACTGGATGAGGCAGAAGCGGGTTGATCCGCAACAGGAAGAATGACACCCCTGGAGATTTCCACGGAACTACCAATCACAGTCTCCTGAACTACAGCCTCAGTTGGAGCAGTTGTAGCCGAAACCGTAGACATGGCAGCCGAGAGAATCACTGCTTCTGAAGGGTCAACCGCGGCAGTAGTAACTTCGGTCGCTCCACCAGTGTCAGCTCCCGCGATGGTACTGTCTGGTGAAGCCACCTTCGCGCCCTCCAAGTCCGTAGTCAAAACTGGAGCTAGCAAAAAAAAAAAAGAAGAAAAAGAAAAATTGACAGTTAAGTATTACAGTATCATTTGATAAGATAGCATAATTGCTGAAGAAAGAAGATGAAGTCCTGAAGGTTGAACGCTGGATTCTCCAAGTCCATACACTTCAGGACCAAATACTCCGGGCCCATATACTTCGGCTCGAACCTCCTCGCTCAAAAAGACATATTTACCATGATCTGAAGGAGGAGTAGAAAAGCGAAAACTGTCACTACTGGTGTCATCATCATCGCCCCATTTGTCTTTATCTTCCGAAGGGGGTGCTGCCTTTGGAGAATCTGGTGTGCGGGTCTCTCCTATGATTTGCACTTCGGCTTCCTCTTGTAAAGCCGAAGGAGCACCAACTTCAACGTCAGCCTGGACAATAGGAGGAATGGAACCCTCTCGAGTAACAGGAGTAGGATAATTGCAGAGAACAGGCTCCTGACTTCAACGCCTCTTAAGGGAACGGAGAATTAAAGATGAGTCATCTTCCTCTTCCTCGGATTCCTCCACGAGGGACTCAGAAACCAGAGTGAGTGTTGCAGTTCCTGTCCCAGACAAGGTGCTCTGCGAATCAGTTCTCCGCGGAATGGTAGGCAAGTCGCTAAGACGCCTTAATCTCTTCCACTTATGCGAAGATTTCTCGGGAGAAGACGGCAATGGAGGAGAAGTCTTCCTCAACGTCGGATCAGGAGAAGTATCAAGAACAGCAGCCTGAACTGGTGCGCCAGTGTCCTCTTCCTTTCGTTCTGATTCATCAGACGCACTGTCCCCCTTGAAGTCCTCCATCCCAGCCACTTTTGTGCTGCCAGCCTTCTTTTTCTGGGTATACCAGGATCTGATCTCCCGCAGACTGGTATGGTGTACGTTGAAATTCTGAGGAGCAGAGTTAGCATCCGCAAACCATTTACAGAAGCCGAAGCTCATACTTGAGTTCGGGGTCTTGAGCGGAAGATCAAATTTGGCAATAGTTCCACCTGCGACGAAGTGAAACCAAGCTCAAGCTCCCTCAAGAACATTCCCAACAAAGCTTAATTCTCTATTGGGATTGCCAACGTAAAGCTGATCATACCCAAACTGTCGGGCAAAGCGACTTGGGTAATAAGGTTCTATATAGCAAAGATTTCCCAAACGGAGGACCAAATGTCCTGGGCGGATATTTATCAACCACCAGAAACATCCCGAGGATAGGGTGGTAAATTTATCAGCGCCAGCAGTGTCCGCAAATTCTTCCCGTATCCAGCATTCGGGAAGTATGGGAAACATCTGAACAACTCGAAAGTTGAGAAATGACGAAGGGTTTTGCGGATTGCGGCCATGTAGCCTCCTTTCCACTGCAACCTCTCATAGTGTTGCACTTTGGGAGCACTTAAATCAACCTGCGAGTCTGCAGAACTCATCAAAGAAGGGCAATGTTGAACCAGCCAAACCATCAAATAAGTGTAAGGGAGTTCTACACGCGGATTGGGAGTCTTAATGACCGGATCTCCTTTCTTCCTTTGCTCCTTCTTCACCTGACAAAATTTGTTAGATAATCTTCTCAATCCACTCTGGATGTTGCAAACCATCGCAGGCAGCAAACTGAGCCGCTTACCAAATGCTAGTAGGACGGCTGGGTATACGGCTCTAATGGGTATGTTCTCCTGCGAAGGAACAACACACTTCTTCAGCCATACCATCAAAAAGCCCGCCAAGAAGGCAGGATCAGACAAAGGCTGGAGAGCCTGATAATGAAAACTTTCAAAGGACGTTCCAGCCTTGAAGATGTCCTTGTCAAATTTAGCAATATAAGTATCTGTCCCGAAACTGGCGATTCTTCTCTCAACTTCCTTTTCGGAAACTGGAAGAAGGCGAGTAAAGTTAAGATTACCCTTAGAAAAATTAGACAGAAGATACTGCAGCCACTTCTTTGGCTTCAAATTACGAGTGCCAGAGGTGTGAGTGCAAATATGGTAATGACAAAGCAATTCCCAATAAGTATAATAAATCAAAGGGTCCCGGGTCTTCAACAGATGGAGTTCTTCCCCTGTAGGGACATACTCTTCGTACGGGATGTCGCCCATGGGTAAGCCCGAAATTTCATACATTTCATGAAGGGCAAAACCCAACTCACCACGAGGGCTAAAAACTGTACAAGTATCAGGATTGTACAATTCCAGTAAAACAAAAAAATAAAATCTACCAGCAGGAATACCATGCTGAACAGCCCTGATAGCACGATATAGCCATGCATAATGAAGCTGATCCCTGAAGGTTTTCAAGAAGAAGTCAGTCAAAACTGCCCACTCTCCTTTTGAAGAGCAATGAACCCATCCAGGGGGACGAAAATCCTGAACAGGAAACTCTCCTTGCGCATTGGTAAATCGGTGCAGGAAAGTCTGCGCAATTATGGGAACCTCGCCTCTGAGGAGGTCATGTTTAAGCAATCCCGGCAGCAATCCACTAAAGCTCTTCCCAGTACCACAAGGAAAAGCGCCTTGAGCATTGAAGCCCGCAACAAGACACTGTCTTGTGGCCTGTTTATGTGTCAGTCCATTCGCCTGGGCACAAAAAGGGACTGAAAGAATAAGAATGGATAAGATATCTCCATATTGGGGAGAAACAAGTGGCGACCTTCAACTTGGCGAAGCCACTTGTAATCGCCATCTTCCAAACCACTGTCGGGCATTGAAATATGGTCCCCAAACAAGAAGACAGGTTTGAACAATGGAGACCGATTTTCTCCTTCAAAAGATGCATTGGTCATCAACTCTCGCAATGTTGAGCGAGAAGGGTGGAGAATCTTGTCTGCTCTCTCTTAGTTATCCGAAGATGTACAATGGGGAAAGACATGGTCAAATCTGAACTCCTTCTTCCCTTCATAGCCGTCAGAATATCCAAAATAATGATCATTTAGCCAAGGATTCAAGGCGTAATCAACTGCCAAAGACGTGCAGATTCAGAGATAAGAAAAAAAAAAGAAAAGGGACTGCCTTCCGAATCTTTTTTACTTACCTCCGATCAAGGGTTCCTGCCAAACCACTATCGAACTAGAGGTTGCTCGAGAATCTTGACGACCACTGGCAACAAAATTGGAAGAAAAAGCTTTCTTCGGTATCTTTTGCAGAGGGAGAAAATCCTTCGCATGGAGAATCAAAAGCTATTGGAGCTTGAAGATGAGGAGTCTAAGGAGTCCAAATGAAGAATTCAGATTTCAAATTTCTTGAGATAAGGGCAACCTCTCTCGTAAAGTGGAGGTTATATAGCCAGTGATTTGACTGTCAGGATCTCTGAACAGACGTGATATCCGGCTCGAATCGTGTGGATACCTTTTCATTTAATGCGGCTCAGAAAAAACGCCTCGAATCTAACGTCGTAGAAAAGCAACCGCTTGCTAGTCTTCTCGCAAAAAGCTCACGACTCTAATACAGAGTCAGTTTCCCCTCAAAAAGTGAAGTTGGCGACCCTAATACAGAGCCGCTTTCTTCTCAAAAAGACAAAGATGAAGAGTCGCGCCCTAATACAGAGACGCACCCCTCCCAAAACAAGAGTTCGCGACCCTAATACAGAGTCGTCTTCTACTCAAAAAAGAATGAAAGCTCGCGCCCCTAATACAGAGACGCACCCCTTCCAAAGACAGTTTGCGACCCTAATACAGAGTCGTTTTCTATTTCAAAGATAGAGTCAGTCGCGCCCCTAAATACAGAGACGCGCCCCTTCCAAAACATGAGTTCGCGACCCTAATACAGAGTCGTTTTCTACTCAGAAAGAGGAAGGCTCGCGCCCCTAATACAGAGACGTGTTCCTTCCAAAACAAGAGTTCGCGACCCTAATACAGAGTCGTCTTCTACTCAAAGATGAAGGCTCGCGCCCCTAATACAGAGACGTGTTCCTTCCAAAATAAGAGTTCGTGACCCTAATACAGAGTCGTTTTCTACTCAAAAAGAGGAAGGCTCGCGCCCCTAATACAGAGACGTGTTCCTTCCAAAACAAGAGTTCGCGACCCTAATACAGAAGTTGTTTTCTACTCCAAGATGAAGGCTCACGCCCCTAATACAGAGACGTGCCCCTTCAAAAGCAAGAAACAGTAGTGGCGCTAATACAGAGTCACAGACTTCAAGCAAACGCAATGGAAATTCTAATACAGAATATTATATTCAAAGTATTCCAAAACTCCTTAAGAGTCATGAGAGTTTTTGAAAACTTTGGAGGGGGTTTTGTCGGCGAAAAATTCCGAAAAAGCAAAGCAGATCCACAAATTCAGAGACAGAAGCCCGCAACTCATCGGATCCGCGAATCTAAGGTAGATTCATGAAGAACCCTGGGAAGGAATATTGGCAAGCGGTGAAGTGGATTTTCAGGTATTTGAAAGGTACTTCAAATTATTGTTTGTGTTTTGGGGGTGATAACATTGATGTGCAAGGTTTTGTAGATTCGGACCATGCGGGTGATAGAAATAATGGCAGGAGCACCACAGGTTATGTCTTTATGTAGGAGGGACAGCGGTAAGTTAGGTTTCAAGATTACAATCAATTGTTGCTTTATCTTCGACAGAAGCTGAGTATGTTGCAGCTACAGAAGTAAGTAAGGAGTTTATTTGGTTGCAGCGATTGATGAGTGAGTTGGGTTTTGATGGAGTGGATTGCAGGTTGTTCAGTGATAGTCAGAGTGCAATTTATCTTGCTAAGAACTCAGCGTATCATTCACAGACTAAACATATTCACTTGAGATATCACTTCATTAGATCCTTGTTAGAGGATGACCAATTGAACTTGGAGAAGATTGAGGGCAGTAAAAATCCTGCAGATATGTTGATAAAGCCGGTTGATGGAAAAAAATTGAGCTATTGCTCAACTTTGGTACATTTGTGTTGAATGCTGAAAGTGGGACTTTAAACGATCGAGGTAAAAGCTTTGGACAGTAGGATTATCATGTACAGATATTACAATTTTAGCAATAGGTCTCCAAGTGGGAGATTGTTGCTAATGGAGCCCATTGCCGCAATGGGTTTCGGTCTACCGAAACGGGTCCAAAATCGGCCCAAATCCGTTATGATATAATATATATATGGGGTGTGGTGCTAGGGTTTTGGGTGAGCCGAGAAAAGGAGGCCGGAAAGAAAAAA